>JBBBDQ010002153.1:645000-892500 GCA_037127315.1 Ascarosepion bandense
GCATTTCATTGAAATTCAACCAAAATCGAGCCACTGGCAGACCATATGTTGATGCCTTGATATGCGAGCAAAAATGTCAAAGGACACACAGGGTGCGGCTAAAATTAATGGAAAATTGTTCCTTTTTGCGATCATTTATTTCTCCGAAACGCTTCGTTGTATTCCAACAAAAATCGGGTGTTTTTTGTAACATCAACCTTATCATATGCCATAATAATTTCATGTTTTCTACAATTTGCTAACCCCTTCGACGTTGCAATGTATCCCATCACATTCAGTCAGTCTGTTAAGTGCCATGCGCGATACACGCTTGGGCGATCATGTCTCGAAAGAGACATGACTGACTGGGCAGAAGATTATCCCGCAATAGTTTGCCATTGCTTTCTGCTTTCGACCAAGGCTATAGCACCCAATCTGTCCTATTATTTAACCCATAACTGGAGGGAAGAGACGGATTAATACATTTCCCAAGGTATTTGCGCGTAAGTGAATGCAAGGAATTCAACTGGAATTTGAACTCGGTTCCCCGATTTCTCGTTCCGAGTCGATATCCACTGCACCACAACGCACATCCCCTTCCCATCACATTACAAGCTCCAAAATAGACGAATCACGCATCCCGTTTTGCAGATACAACAAAAGCCAATACTTACTTCGCCTTTTTTTTTAACTTACGCATCACGGCAGCCTCATATTGGAGCTTTTTGAATAATACCTTATCATTTCAACATAACCACTAAAACATCCCGCGCAACGCTGGGCTATATATATATATATATATATATATATATATATATATTTCAATAGTTAAACTTTTTTTTAGATACACTTGAAATTTTTTTCTTTAAAACAATATTTAAAAGTATTATTACAGTTAGATTTACGTTTAAAAATATTTAGGCTCTGTTGCTTTTTGCATCACGTGACAGACGCTTCTCGCGACGGACGCTTCTAGTTTAAATTTTAAAATCATTTGTTTCTGATGAAAGGCCGAGGCCGGTCTGAAATATCAAATATATATATATAATAATAGAAATAAATAAATACTGTCAAAAAAGTACTTTTTTAACTTACAACTTTTTAGTAGTTTTTCCTATATATATATATATATATATATATATATATATATATATATATATAGGAAGTGAGTAACAGAGAAAGAAAGAGATACATTTAGACAGTACGGACATAATAATCAACAATGCATGATGACTATTTGTTTCATGATTCAATGCGATGTTCAGACCAAAATCTTGCTCTGAATATTATATTGACGCATGAAGCAAACAGTCACCATGCATTGTTCATTACTTTGTCCATACTGTCTATATTTAGAGTAATTTTCACCTATTAATACAGTAAATTTTAAACAATATATAATTTTTTGGGAGCATGTGACAATCGGTTTATTATTATGAAAATTTCACCAACGTTTGTACTTCTTACACTTTTTAATAAGACCTACAAAAATATAATATATATATATATATATATATATATATATATATATATATATATATATACTCAGAAACACGCACACAATATATATATATAAATATAAATATATAATGCACGCACACCACCTGCACAGTAATACATACGAAATTTAAAATGGCATTGATTAGATTGACGCAAGAATGATGAATAAAACCTTATTGCATTCTGAAAAGGCAGACGACATGATAATGCTGAAATGTGACTCAATACACGGAAAGTAAATGGAAATATATGCAAGGGGGGGGGGAGAAGTTAGGAAATGCTGACAGGAGAAACAACACGTCAGCATCAAACGACCTACATGAAAAAAGAAAGGTAAGAAGTTGAATGAAACAGAAAGATATTAAAGGAACGAAGAGAGACGTTAGAGAGAGAGAGAGAGAGAGAGAGAGAGAGAGAGAGAGAGAGAGAGAGGGAGGAGAGAGAGAAAAAACAAATGAACTATACTGAAGACACATAAAAAGAGAAACAAAAATGATGAATAGAATTATGAAGAGACGATAGTTCGGGGTTCAGTCTCTGGTCTCGGCATCCTATGAATGTATGAATTATATTTTCTATTTCTTTCTATTGAAAGAGAGAAATATCAAAGGAATGAAAAGGGACGTAGAGAGAGGCATAAACCTAGAAACTAGCATCTATCTATCTATCTATCTATCTCTCTCTCTCTCTCTCTCTCTATATATATATATATATATATATGAAATGATTTGCTTGAACATTATTTTTTATCAATACTTGTAATTACGTAGATATTCTGTTTATAATCAAACCGTATTACGCACCAGATCACTATGTGGATTGGGGTCATAGGTTCAAATCCTGATTATCGGCCAATTACCCTTCTATCTGTTTTTGATAACGTACTAAAACCTCGTGCGTTGTGGTGCACTGGATATCGGCTCGGAACGAGAAATCGGGGACCCGAGTTCGAATTCCACATTGCATTCACTTACGCGCAAATACCCTTGGGAAAGGTATTAATCCGTCTCTTCCCTCCAGTTATGGGTTAAATAACAAGAAAGATTGGGTTCCATAGCCTTGGTCGGCAACCAGTCTAACGCAGAAAGCAATGGCAACCTACTGCGGGATAATCTTCTGCCCAGTTAGTCATGTCTCTGTTGAGACATGATCGCCCAAGCGTATATCACGTATGGCACTCAACTAACTGACTGACTGACTAAAACCTCTAATCTACTCTGGATTGGTTAAGCATCTCACATTGCAGGGCCTTGTTTCAAACAAGCAATATGGCTTTCACTTCTCTAGGTCAACGGCTGATGTATTAACGATTATTGCTGAAAGAGTCTATGAAGCTTCTTATGAATGGTGAAGCTGGAGTTGTTGTTTTGGACATTTCGAAAGTATTTGATAGGATTTTGGTATAACAGTCTTCTTCAAAAATTGAAAGCTCTGTTATTTCCGGCTGATTTTTTTAAACCGATTCACTCTTTCTTATCAAAGCGGGAAATGAAAGTCGAAATTACCCTTTTAGTTCCATTTTCAGTTGATATCCATAACACCACAACGCACAACCTCCTACCTTTTTTTGCTATTCACTTGTATTTATATACAAGTGAATAGCAAAAAAAGGTAGCAGGTTGTGAAATATTGAAATAAATATTGAAATTTTTCGTAATTCAACTTTTATTAAAATACGAGTGAACAATTAAATGAGCGATCAATTTTATTTTAAAAATAAGTAATAAATATATCCCCATCTTTTGCCAAACTGGGCTATAATTTAAAATCCCAAAGTTATTTAGTTTTGAATTGGTTTTTTTTAGTCTTCAGTCTGCCTAAGTTAGACAAGCTTATTTTAAATTTAGTCCCTATTATCAGGAAAAGCGAAATTCAAAATTTAGTAGCCCACTACTAGTAAATTTTCATGTGACGTGATTTCTCAATCGCAGCTAAAATTAGTGCTGCTTATTATTTAAAATGTTACCCCTATAATCATAAAATTCCAAATTTGATAGCCTTATAGTCTCACACTAGTTTGGCAACATAGTGTGTGCATATGAACACATTCATCAGCACATCCATTGGAACGAAAGGCCAAGTGTGAATCTCACGCATACATGGGATTAGCGACTGAAATTGCTCAGTCACCCTCGGCACTTCCCTTATGGGACGCTTTAGGCACTAGAGATTGACCCTGACTATTTCCCTTTAAGTGCAATGCGAAAGTTTCTGCCTGTTGGGATGGGCCCCCTGGGGCTGAGCATATCATACTTAGAAATAATTGCAACCATGAATGATCCGGAGTTGAAAAGAGGAGTGAGTGGATGAATTGTTACAACACTAGCAGAAAATTATCTCCCTTGGTTTTACCCGCCATTTTTATTTTATCAAATATTCCGAAGAGATGTGTAGTATGAACAGGGAAATGACAAATTCCAAAAAGTACATACAAAGGATGGTTTAGAAAGAGTTACATTAGTAAAGATCTATGATTACTGTTTCAAGGTTTGTCCAAAGTCTCTTTTTTCTCTCCCTCTCACACTCACTCACATGTACATCTTTCGTCAAACACGATATATATATAAATATATATTTCGTGTTTGACAAATTATATATATATATATATATATATATATATAAGTAGCTAACCTAGAGCCAACGGACCAACCAAGGTTTCACCAATTTTTGCTCTGCTATTGTATTGAACGCTTTATGTGTTAGGTTCCTCGTCGCGGTTTTTTTTTCTTTCAACGAGTAATTTGACTAATGTTCAAGTGCTTAGTTCGTTTCTTTTTTTGTTTCCTGTTTTTCCCCTCCGCGCGTATACTCGGTGGGTTTTTCGAGACGTGTTCAAAGATAAATTTACAGTTATATATATGTGTTTTATAAATTATATTTTAGAACATGTACAAATTATTGTTGTGCGTTGTGGTACAGTGGATATCGGCTCGGAACGAGAAACCGGGGAGCCGAGTTCGAATTCCAGTTGAATCCATTGTATACACTTACGCGCAAATAGCCTTGGGAAAGGTATTAATCCGTCTCTTCCTTCCAGTTATGGGTTAAGTAGCAGGACAGATTGGGTTCTATAGCCTTGGTCGGCAACCAGTCTACCGCAGAAAGCAATGGCAACCTACTGCGGGATAATCTTCTGCCCAGTCAGTCATCTCTCTCGAGAGAGACATGATCGCCCAAGCGTGTATCACGTATGGCACCTAAACTGACTGACAAATTATTGTCCTAAAACTAAAATTTATAATAAATAATTCACAGCTCTATATTGTAAATCGGGCACTGTTTGAAATTAATGTTTTGAACGTTGTAAATTTTTCTTTGTTCCTTATTCACTCGGATATATATATATATATATATATATATATATATATATATTGTTTGACGAAAGATTCCATGTGGTTGATGGAGTTCTTTTTTTTTTTTTCACTGTTGAAATGCATAATTGCGACTCGACCCTTGTCAAAAAACTTTGTGCGCATATTTTAACTTGTTTTTGTTTTAATTGTTTATTTTTTCTGGCCCGTATTTTTTATTTTCTATGACCCCTCGAGCTATGGTTCTGTTAGCCTTCTATCTTTTTGGGGGGCCAAATTCTAGAGACCCTAAAAATTCTGAATTGGTTAACCATCTCACATGGCAGGACCTTCTTTCAGACAATCAATATAGCTTTCGCTTCTTTAGGTCGACTGCTGATGTATAAACGATTTTTCCTAAAAGAATCCACAAAGTTTTAGATAAGGATGATGAAGTTTGGTTATCGTAAAGACATTTGACAGGATTTGGTATTCTAGCAAAACGTCTAATCCTTCTAACCATCGTCCAATTAGCCGTCAATCTCTTTTTGGCAACGTACTAAAACCTACGGATGTGCGTTGTGGTGCAGTGGATATCGGCTTGGAACAAGAAATCGGGAAGTCGAGTTCGAATTTCACTTACGCGCAAATACCCTTAGGAAAAGTTTTAATCTGTCTCTTACCTCTAGTTATGGATTAAATAACAGGACAGATTGAGTTCTATAGCCTTGGTCGGCAACCAGTCTAACGCAGAAAATAATGGCAGCCTACTGCGGGATAATCTTCTGCTCAGCCAGTCATGTCTCTTTTGAGACATGATCGCCCAAGCGTGTATCACGTATGGCACTTAACTGACTGACTGACTAAAACCTCTAATCTACTCTGAATTACTTAAGCATCTCACATTGCAGGGTATTGTTTCAAACAAGCAATATGGATTTCTCTTCTCTAGGTCAACGGCTAATGTTTTAACAATTATTGCTAAAAGAATTTGTCATGCTTTAGATAAGAATGGTGACACTTGAGCTGTTGTTTTAGACATCTCAAAAGTTTTTGGTAGGTTTTTGGTAATAACAGTCTTCTTCAAAAGTTGAAAGGCTCTGTCATTTCCGGGTGATTCTTTTTTAACCGATTCACTCTTTAAAAAAGGGTAATTGGCCGATAATCAGATCACAAAGTGATCTGGTGCGTAATACGGTTGGATTATAAACAGAATATATACTTAAATACAAGTATTGATAAAAAAATAATGTTCAAGCAAATCATTTCAGATAGATAGATAGATAGATAGATAGATATACATATGCCAGTTTCTCGGTTGATGCCTCTCTCTACGTCCCTTTTCATTCCTTTGATAGTTTCTCTTTTATTTCAAAGCGGGAAATAAAAGTTGTCCTAAATGGCCATTGTTCTAAATATTTTTGAACCAATACAGGTGTCTCCCAGGTATCTATCCTTGGACCTACTTTGTTCTTCCTTTTAATCAGTGAATTTCCTGATGAAGTAAGCTTTCAACTTGGTATCTATACTGATTACACAACTATTTAACTCTGTCTTGATAGTAAGTTTGAACAGTTCGATAACGTCAAATGTTCAGCTGATCTAAAGAATGGAGTTGTTAAATGGAGTAAAGAAGTAAAGTAAAACAAGATTTCTCTATTAATTGTTTGAAAAACTCCTTCCTGTCTCTCATTCGCATGGTTGATGCAGATCCCAAGGAGAGATTTGCCAGACAAACATTCCGGCTATCATGAATTGGAAAGATTATATTGAAACCATTACAAGGATTACAGCTAGGGAACCTCGTTTATTGCATCACAAAAGACAATTTTTCTCTCCAGAATCTACCTTAAATATTTATAAGTCTACTATTTGTCTATCCTTTGAATATTGCTGCCAAATATGGTCCGGTGTTCCAGCTATTTATCTTAAGATCCTTGATGAAATCGAAAGAATCAGCAATATCATTTGTCCTGACCTGGTATCTTGGCTTGAGTTACTTTTCCACCGCCAGAATGTAGCTTCCTTATGCCTTCACTTTAAATAATTTGATGGCAACTTTTCAGCATACCTCTTCGCTATGGTAGCTAGATTTTATAAATTTAAACGCAGTACTAGATTGGAGTTAAGGTCTCATCAATATAGAGTTGAACCAGTTATGGCCCTGTTGTGCATTCAAATCAAAATAGGGTGACAGTAAAATTGGTTCAATTGCTATATCTTCTATTTCTAGTGTTTTTTGGCATATCTGAATGTAATCGCAAGAAAATAGAATGAATGGTTATTAAAAAAAGGGACAGCTAAACATGCCAATTACAAATTGGATATACCAAAATCAAACAAGTACAACAATCTAAATATCTGGGAAGTATTTTAACAGAGGACGGAGAGCGTGTCATTGAAATCTAAGGGCGCATTGTAACAGCGAAAGGTACCTTTCAAAAGGGTACATAATAAAGAAATAGGGCTTGTGAAATTGAATAACCACAAGACGTAATGAAGACAAAACGAAAGAGGAGATTAGCGCATAACATACTTGATGAGCTTGAGTAAATGGATGGCAGAACGGGATTTAGGAGAGAGAAAAAAAAGACAAAATTTATTAAGAGCTATAAATGGCAGCAAGTTGTGGAGAACCATGACCGCCAATGTCGTTATGACTATATCTTTACAGAATGCGTCATTAAGACAGAATTCTTACATTAGAGACACGCTTTTTTAAATTTTGCTACAACTTCACCTTTTGAGGCCTGCCTCTGTCACTTCGTATCTCCCGGATGACAGGGATCAACAGAAAAGAACCTTAATAAGTATATTTGGCGTTTTTCTAATCTCGTTTGTTTGCAAAACTGACATAAGGTCACAACACCCAGTTACGTGACGCTGTGAGACTGCGAAGTTCAAATAAAATATAGTAATGAAAAGAATTCATTTCACTAATTAGAAAAATACAGGATAACCGTGAGATTATAACAGTTAAAAACTGCATTAAAACAACAAAGATGACGATCTCAGATTACATAATAACCTCTTTATTATAATAAAGACAGTTATATATATATATATATATATATATATATATATATATATATATATCCTGTCACGCTCATGGGGGAGAGAGAGACAATAGTGGCGTAGCGTCGACTCAGTTCTTTAGAGAGACAAAAGCAAGACGTCGGCTCGTCGGATCAGTTCATTCTCTTTAGTAGCAGTTATTAAACTTTACTACTAGTTATGAAAGTTCTTGCCACATGTTCGCTCGTTAGCAGTGGTTATTATTTTATTTTATTTTATTGCAATAATTATATCGTCGAGTAGATGTGGTACAGTGGATATCGGCTCAAAACGAGAATACGAGGAGCCGAGTTCGAATTCCAGTTGAATCCATTTTATTCACTTACGCGCAAATACCCTTGGAAAAGGTATTAATCCGTCTCTTCCTTCCAGTTATGGGTTAAATAGCAGGACAGATTGGGTTCTATAGCCTTGGTCGGCAACCAGTCTACCGTAGAAAGCAATGGCAACCTACTGCGGGATAATCTTCTGCCCAGTCAGTCATGTCTCGAAATTGGGATCCGGAATGAAATGTGAATATAAAATAAATCAAAGGAAATAATAATAATAATAATAATAATAATAATAATAATAATAATAATATGGCATCGGTTTTTGGCCAGTCTATCGCTGATGTGTTAATGGCCATCACTGTATATGTATATCAAGCTCTTGAAAATAACGGCTAAACTCGAGCTCTGGCTCTAGATATCTCGAAGGCGTTTGAAAGAGTTCAGCATGCTGGTCTCCTAGGCAATCTCCAGGGCTACGGTATTACAGAACGATTGTTTGATTTAACCCAATCGCTCCTCTCAAATCGAGAAATTGAGGTTGTTTTGAACGGGTTCGCTTCAATATCCTTTCACACGAACGTGAGTGCCTCCCAGGCTCTATCCTGGGTCCTACGTTGTTTGTGATCTTCATCAATGACCTTTCTGATGTCATCAGCTTCCAATTACGTATGGCATCATAGGAAATCTGCCAAGGCTGACAAAATAAAAATGGCTGCTGCTCTTGAAAAGCATCTCCAATAAGTGGTTAACTGGGCCAGGAAATGGCTTGTAAATCTAAACACCTTCAAAATAAAACTAATCTTATTTAACCACTATAGTTAATACTATTATTTCTGCCCACCATTAGCATAGCTGACACTAAACTTCTTGAGAGCAACACACCGCGCCTTCTTAACATCACGTTTTCAACTGACCTGGACTGGAGCGACTAGATCGAGACAATAGTTGCATCTACCACAAGAAAAGTTGAGTCACTTTGTCGTACCAGAAATATTTTCTTGCCAGAGTCTTGCTTGTACATTTACAAATCTACCATTCGTTCGTTCATTGAATACTGCTACCATATCTGGTCCGGTGCTCCTGCTATTCCTCTCGAGGTTATTGAGAAAATCCAAAAAAGAATTTGTAATGTTATAGTGGGTTATATGTTATAGTGAAGTGTATGTGTATTGAAACAAATTAGCCTTGTTAATTAGATAGCCCACCATAAGAGGGGTATAAAACAAGAAAATCAAATTGTAAATTGAAATAACAATTTATATACATATAAATCAATTAAGGTTTTTACAAACAAAATTAATGTATTGATACAAGGTCGTTAAAATGTTCATAGTAGTCCTTGCAAGAATATGTTTATGTGTACGTAGGCAAGAACGTATGTGTGTCTATATGTATGAGTGTTATAGCTGTATAGGAGTGTCTTTGAAGTATTCGCTCAGTCTTAAAGTGTTCCGTTCGATTATCAAGTATAAGAAAAGGCAGACAGGTGAACTGTGAGAATAAAGAGGTGAGGGAAAAAGAAAGAGATAATAATAACAACGGTCGCTTGACGTTTATCAAAGGTACGTATTAATTACGCTCGTCCTCTTCTCTCTGGTGACAATCGAAATGGCTCTGTCTTTTATTTCGTTTCTGGGTCTCGAAAAGGTCATTTGAGCATTCACACCCGGGTGTGATTGTGGCCTTTTCATTAGATGACGAACGAACTTTGCGTCGGCTCTCGAAAATTGTCCGTAAAAGGATTATTTTTTTTGATAATTGAAGATTATTTGAATTTTGTTTTTAGATATTTCCTAATTTTCTATTGGCCGAAAAACATTTCGCATCGAGGTGTGAAATTTAACGAGTTTTGTTTTTGGATTCGCTTTTGCGTGGGTACTAAGCAAGGTTTTGTAAATTCAAGTAAATTCGTTTATTTCTAACAAAATCAATGAGTCAGTGCCTAGCATTTGAATTTTAAATCTAGATCTTGTTTTGTTCACTACAATGTAATCGATCCTGACTTAACATTTTGACTTCAGTCACTTTCTCACCGACGTCTCATGACTTCACTTGGTCTTTTCTACAAATATTTTCATGGGAACTGATCTTATCTGATTTTTTCCTGATGTCCCGGACAACTGAATTTACGCGTGCTACTAGATTGTCATTTAGGTCTCACCCTTTACCGTTGAAATAGTTAAATATAACCGCCACTTCTACTGCAACAGTTTCTCTTCTTACATTTCCCGCCTGTAGAGCTACTTTTCATTTTCTTGCTTCCCTGAAAACTACAATCTTCAAACACTTAAATGCAATGTCAAGCGCCATCTTCTATCTTTCTTAATACCGTTTATCTTTTGTCCTTTCCTCAATTTTTCCTATCAGTCAGTTAAATGCCATACGTGATACATGCTTGGGCGATCATGTCTCGAAAGAGACATGACTGACTGGGCAGAAGATTATCCCGCAGTAAGTTGCCATTGCATTCTGCGGTAGACTGGTTGCTGACCAAGACTATAGAACCCAATCTGTCCTGTTATTTAACACATAAATAGAGGGAAGAGACAGACCTTTACCAAGAGTTTTTGTAAGTGAATGCAAGGAATTCAACTGAAATTCGAACTCAGCTCCCCGATTTCTCATTCCGAGCCGATATCCACGACACCACAACGCACATCTTCCGTATACTCAGTCTTTTCTTCCATTTTCACTCTCTGTAACACCCTGCGTACCCGACGCATTCACGCATTGCTTGGCGTAAAATTAATTTAAAAAAGAAGAAATATATAATGGGAATACTTAAATTCACTATTCAACATATTTCAGGCCAACCGAAAACTAGAACCAGAAATTTGTGTTAAAAACAACAAAGATGATGATTGTAGATGTAATAATGTAGAATTGTGGTGGATAGGAGATTAACAATTAACTTCTTCTTTACTTTTACAAAAAATCACAATGCCGTGTGAAATCCTGGTTTTGCCAAATAGAAAAGAATTGACCACGTGCTTAAAGACAAAGTCGAAACCAGATTTCGCGAGTAGATGTTAAATTTTTCTTCTGAGCAATGGGAGTGATTCGCAAAATTAAAAAGAGTTAGCGATCCAGTGCAAAAAAACAAAAAACAAACAAACAAACAAAAAACACAAAAAAAACAACAAAAAAACAAATGGCTATAAAGGCTTAAGTCAGTCAGTCAGATGATAGCAGCGAGACGATACACTAAAATGTAACGGGAGAAACTTCAACTCGACCTGGACGTAAGGTCACGTTGCACACTCGTTCTCTTTCTCCTTTCTCGTGTGCTGATTCCTTTTACTTCTTCTTCATTCTCAACATTCCTACTCAACGATAACATACATATACACATATGCATACGTACACATAAACTCTTTCCAACAAGTTACTACTACGAACATTTCTACAACACTTGATACCCTAATTTTTCTCATTGAACATTCTTCTTCTTCTTTGTACCTTGTCCTTTCAGAACGTAGGCGATCATGGGTTTCCATGTCTCCCTATCCCTGCTGGCTCTGAGCACACTTTCTCCTGTAACACCACGCAGCCCTCGTGCTGTCATCCACCTGCCCAGGCCCTTCAAATATGTTATCTACTATTTTCCTCTCTCTCCTTTTCCTTCTATCTGGCCTGTTAGCATCAGGTTCTCCAAGCCCTACTTCCTTATTGCATATACCAGGAACTTTAGTTGTCTCTTTTTGATGCTCAATATTTCTTTCTTTTTCGTTTCCACCCTTTCCAAAACCTCATCATTGCTCACATTCTCGGTCTATGATATCTGCATCATCCTTCTGTAGAACCACATTTCAGCTGCTTCCAGCTTTTTCTTCATCTTTGATGATATTGTCCAGCATTCACTGCCATATTGAAGAACTGACATCACATAGCAATCTAGTATTCTCTTCTTTGTTTCTAATGAAAGTTTCCTGTCTCTTAATACTTTACTCAGCTTCTGGAAAGCATCCTTCGCCATGCCAATTTGCCTTTGGATCTTTGTGTCGTAATTTCCGTCTTCTGTTAGAACACTTCCCAGGTATTTAAATTTTTGTACCTGTTTGATTTTATATCCCCGACCTGTATTTGGCATATTGAGTGGTCCTTTTTACTGATGACCATGTATTTGGTTTTCTTGCAGTTTACTTGTAGTCTTTTTTTGTCACTCTCTTCAGCTAATCTACGAATTCTTGTTATTCTTTTCTTTTAATAAATTTCTATTCAAACATACAAAATGTATACTTTTATTCTTTCACTCATTCACACATTCTAGCCTGCTGACAACTTTCCGATGATAACGAATAATACTAAGTTGCAAGGAGTTCAGTTATGTATCACATTAGGCTGAATCAATAAATATTAACCATCTCCTTATAGTTTCAGAATAATAGAAATACTTTATTTCTTTTCTCAAGACAATTTAATCCAGCGGAGAATCTGCAATGTGATCGATCCCGACTTGGCAGCTAGGATACAGTCGCTTTCTCACCGACGCAATGTGGCTTCCCTTGTGCCTCTTCTACAAATACTTTCACGGCTTCGATTAACTTAGCTCCCTGTTGCCTCCTATATATGAATTTATTCGAGCCACCAGAGTAGCAACTAGGTCTCACCCTTTTACTGTGAAACCAATAAATTTTAAACGCAAATGCTACTCCACCAGCTTCTTTTCTCGCACTTCCCGCCTGTGGAATTCCCTTGCTTTCCCGACAGCTACAATCTTCAAAAATTCAAATGTAAAGTCAATAGTCATCTCTTGTCTCACTAACTTGCATCCTCTCTCATGCTTTTTTCTCCATCCACTCCATTCTCATCAGTATTCTCATCCTTCTCTTACCCTCTTCCTGACACCTCTGTAGCCTGTCACTCTTTCTCATACTTTCCTCCTATGTAACCCCTTGCACAACAGTGGCAGTAAAATGCCTAGCTTGGGGCGACCCGATTATAAAATAAAAAAATTAAGAGCACTGGAAAATTAACAACATTGTGCTAAAAAAAAAAACAAAGATGAAGATAACAGTTTAAATCAAGTCACAAATATTTCAATCTTATGTGTGAAAATCACCAATGTCTGTGGCTAGAGTTGGAATAGTAAACATTGGATGTGAAAGATTTGCATTGTAGGAAGACGAGAAAACATGTATCATGACCAGGAAACGTCATAATAATGAATTTACTTCGATTGATTTATGTAGGAAGTCAAAACATTTTCATACGCAATTTTTCTAGTTAAAAAAAAAAAAATTGACAATGACAATATGGAACTGTTTACATCTCTCGTAAGACGATAGAAAAGGCCGCTTTTTTTTTTTTTAAAGAAATAGAGTTTTTACTGTTCTCACGTTAACGTTGTTACCACGAGACTTTCAACACTCATCTCATAATAACGAATATACACACATTAATGTAAAATTAACAACAGCATAGTTTATTGCCTGAGCAAAACTAAATGAAAAGAAAACGAGATGAACGAAGGTATATATAGAGAGATAACCTTTTAGTTCGTATCCATGTGTGAACTTACTATGAATATTGTGAGAAACTTTTGAGAAGAGTTCTTTATCTACTGAACTAGTAGTATCTAAACTTAGTTATAAATGGAACTTTGTCTCTGTGTCTGTGTATGTCTGTGTGTGTGTGTATCCGTTACCTATGGACTCCGAAACGACTCAACCGATTTTCTTGAAAATTTTCACAATTGTACTATAAGCGTCCGCGAGTGTTCTTAGATAGGTTTTGTGTTGAGGTACCCTTGATAAATATCGAAAATCGATAATCGAAAAAGTCGGGTTATAGAAGGAGTGGTCCCATTTTAATCAAATTTGATACACTCATAGACAAAGACATAAGAAACGATATTCAGAAGTTTCATGGTTGCAGTTCTTACAATAGTGCAGAAAATCGATAATGTATATATATAAAAGGCAAGATGTTTATGTGTGTGTCTGTTTATTTGCCTGTATGTCCTCTATAGAAATCCACAATTTTTGTCCGATTCTCATCAATCTTCAGACATATTCTTTAGGCTGAGTCTAAGCTCCAGCATCATGGATTAGTTTTAATGCTTTCTTTACACCCGAGCAACGCCGGGCTATACTGCTAGTTATTAGATAGTCCTGTGTATAGTTAAGTAGGCTTAGGTTATTGTATGCTGAGTACCATTATGCGTTGGGATCATCAATCAAGACAGTAAGAACGAATACACAATTATTAATGTACAATTAACGACAATATAGTTTATTAACTGAGCAAAACTATATGAAAAGAATACAAAAGAGGTGTACATATAGAGATAACGTTTTAGTACGTACGTATGTGTGAACTTACTATGAATAGTGTGAGAAACATTCGAAAAGAGTTATTTATCTGTTGGTCTAGTAGAATTATTCAGGAACAAAGCTGATTCTTTGAAAGAAGTAGTCCAGTTTTCTCCAGTTTTCTCGTCTGTTCTCGCGTTAATGTTGTTAATACGAGACATTAACATACAGTTCTTCCAACCTGTATTTGATTCTTCCAAACTGTGGCTTTTTAGAAGAAGAAGAAAAGTGTAATACCTCAAACAAATTTTAAAAACCACCAGATAAACATGTATCTGAAGAAGGCTGAAGAATATATCCGCCTAAAAACAACAGCAACTTTATGGTGGTCTAGCTTTCTTTTTATTTATTTATTTTTTTCATCATTTCGCCTCAAGCAAGGCGGGACAGCTACTAGTGCGCAGGGGGGTACAGTGAGGGAAGAGACTGTTTACTGGGGGTGTTGAAGACTGTGTACTGGGAGCAGCCCATTCCTTGTTGCCATAACTCGTTAATGAAACAAAACGCGTTCTCCTTAATAGCAACATCCGGAACGCATAGTGTAATTGCCAGATCTTTGACGACAAAATGATGGTCCACAGGCAGGATGTGCGAGGAAAAAAACAGCTGATAAGGCAGTTTAATTTATCTATTTCAACGGTAAAAGGACGGGGCCTAGATGCCATCTAATAGCACGCATAAATTCATGTAGCCGGAGCAACAGGGAAAAACATTCATTAGAGCAGTTGTGTATTTGTAGAATAGGCAGAGGGAGGCCACGTCACGTTGGTGAGTGAGTGACTGAAGTAGAGATGCCAAGTCACGATCTATTATATTGCAGATCATTATTTAGATTAGTGTAAAATGATATCTGATTATTTAATTTTAGGAAAAAAGTAAAAATATTTATTTTTGAGAAGCAAACATTCCTTTTGTGTTCTAAAGCATTGGATTTTCACAGCGAAACAGTTCAACAACAGCAGCAGGTTAAAAGACAACACACGCGATAACATACCTTCCTCCAGGCTTACATTTTGTAGAAATGCATTCACTAAAGGGTGGGGTTTTTATTGTGCTTTTATTTTTTTAACACAACCTCGAGACATAAAACCTGCATTTGATATTCATATAGATAATATTCTTTTGCGGAAGTTTTGCTTTCTGTGGGCATGGATTCTGCTGATAGAATTTGTATCTATTTTCTTCTTGTCTTTGAGAAATTCCAGCAGGTGGTCATCTCCCGCTTAACGAGTGTTTTTTTTTTCTGTCTTCTCAAAAACTTCTTTCTGACAACGTTGCTTCAGCGTTATTCTAATCAACCCCTAAATCTATCAGACTCGACGACAATGCAAATGGATCGGGAAAAAAGAAAAAAGGCAGCTAATTCCCTGTTATCGTTGGTCGCATAACTCGTTAATGAAACAAAACGCGTTCTCCTAAATAGCAACATCCGAAACTAATTGCCAGATCTAATTGCCAGATCTTTGAGTCTGAGTTTTGTTTAACATCATATCAACTTCTGTGGGTTATTTAATGCCAAAACGGTAGGGTTTTAAGGTATTTTTTTAATGTTTAGTTATAGTGAGAATGTTGATTTCATGTTATGATTATAATTTTTTCTTCAAAAATATATATTGTTGGTAATATTTTTCCTTCAAAAATGTATATTTTCCATAAAAGTTTATTTTTATGTATATATTTCTATAAAAGTCTATTTTTATACTTTTATAGTGTTTTGACCCCAGTTTGTGGGTTAACTATTTGCCCATAGCTGGGACCCTAACAGGTGCTACCATTCATGGTCAGGGTGAACCTGAGAACAACAGCAATTAAGAGGTGGTTCCATGCACCGCACAACCTCCTAATCAGAGGCCTTGCTGCCGGATGCAGTTTGCCGTCATGCTCAGGACCGCCAGATCTTTGACGACAAAAAGATACAGCTCCTCTCGAACAGAAAAAGAAGTGAAACCCTTTGGTCGAAATATTTTCATAAACATCTAAATATACAAACGGTAAGTTCTATCTGTCTGCACGTGTGTCTGAAACGCCTCTAACTGAGGCCATATATGCTTCACATAGATATATTCTAACTTTTTTCAATCATGATGATTCCTGGATTAAAAAATTGTGGTGTTTCAACATCACGCATTGGGATTTGTATCCATTGAGAAGGGAACAGTTAAAAGTAATTTTTTTAAAAGTAACAAAAACTGTGATTTTAAATTTGTTTGTTTTTATTCAGTTTAAAATATTTTCATTTTTTAAATTTAAATTCAGTTTAAAATGCCTTAAAATAATTTTGTAAATTGAGAAAATCATTTTTATTTCTTCAAAATGCCAAGGAATCAGCGATAAGGTGAAAGGTTTCGTGATTGAGATTTTGAAGTTCTGCAGAGTTTGTAATTTGAAGAACTAATTTTCGGCCTAAATTGAAGTTTCGGCCAAAATCGGTCTTTTGGACGGAATTAGACTTAAAGCCCGAATCAGAGTTTAATTGTCACTGCTGTTTTCTAATGTGAACCAGAGGCCCTTTTAGATTTTTGGGGCTCTTGCTCAGTTAGGTTAACTAGTGATTAAAACTAGAGATTTTAAAAGATTTTCATTTATATTAATTTTAATGTAATACAAAAACTTATTTTGGTAATTTGTTTTTTGTTTTCAAAAATGTATTACTGGTATTTTTACTTAAAAATCTACATTTATACTTTCATAATGTTTTGAATAGTTTGGTGGGGTTAACATAGCTGGGACCGTAAAAGGTGCTACCATCTCTAGTTAGGCTAGACCTAGGAACAGCAGCAGCTAAGAGATGGTCCCATGCTCATCAAAACCTCCTGGTTAGAGTCTTTGATGTCGGATGTAGTTTATCGTTTTACCCAGGACGCCATCGAACTTTGATATTGAAAAATGTAAATGTAATGTCATTTATTATCTTCTCTTTCTTTAATTTCTGTGCATTTATTGTTCACTCTTCTTTATAATGTTTCTTAGACTCAGTACTTCCTTGCGTCTTAGTGGCTTTATTGACTTAATCTGGGTGAAATCATAAAAAGATATCCCAAATATTTCAGCTGTTTCTATTCCATTGTTAGTTTTTCCTAATTCCCTTAATTTTTCCTCGTTTTCACGTACTAAGTTGATGGGAGTTTTAGTATATGTCGTTAAAATAATATGCCGGTTATTTCACGTCTTATCTTCATATGTGATGAGATTGTAGAATCACTTCTACATGTACATACTTATATACATATCGCCATGTACAAACGTATACACACACATATATACGCACATATTTATACATTAGTACCGCACGTGAAACCTCTTTTTCCGGCGCTTCATTCAGAAATATATAAGCTGATGTTCACACATGTGTAGATCAGTTGGAATCTGTCTTTCGGAGCAAACAGTCCTTTTCAAATCACATATTGCGCTAATTACGTTCAGCAATTAGTTACACAAAAATATCTCTCTTCTTACTTACAAGCACACTTCACTACATATATAATTATATTCAACTACTGATTAGTACGAACATCATATTTCCTTTTTTCAGGAACTCTTCCAGTATGAACATTGACGCATTCTCCACTAAATCTTGCATGCACAAAATAATCAATCCTGTAACTATGTTTAATACATTGTTATTATTCTTGTTATAGTGTTCTTTGAGTTATTTTTATTATTAATGTGGTGGATTGGACAACCAGTTTACTTTATAATGGTGACTCCACTTTCAAATTACTACCACGTCGTCCAGTCCACAACAAGATTGTCTAACATGAACCGTCATATTCAAGCATACCCTGGGTTACGTCGTTTTGAGTCAAGTCGTTTGTAGAACCACTTCTACATGCACGTACATACATACATACATACATCGTCATGCACACACGTTCGAACGCATATACCCACACACACCTACGTAAGGACTGCACGTGAAGCTTTCTTTTTTCCCGCGTTTATCAAGAAATATACAAACTGATTTCCACACGTGTCTAACCAGTTGGATACCGTTAGTCTCTTCCAACTCACACAAACTACTAATTGCATTCAGCAATTAAACATATAAAAATGTTTCTCTCTAGACTATAAGAACATTTCAATACATGTATTAGTATATTCACTAATATTCAGTACAAACATATAATTTCCTTTTTCAGGAATCTTTAATATCTAAGAGAGAACACTTTTAACGACATCTTGAATTTGTGAATATTTCAGTTCTGTAACCTTACTTAATACAATGTTGTTATATTCGTTACATTGTGCCTTGAGTTATTTTATTTATAATTGTGGTGGTTTGGACAACCAACCTTTTCTTCACTATTAAAAATCACTACCCCGACAGTCAGTCTACTACAAATTGGTACACAGGTTGTCCAGACCCCTACACGTTCACGATTATAAGTCGTTTGTCAAAAAATAAAATAAAATAAATGGAAAAATAAAAATCAAGTTTAAGTCATTTTATTCAACTTTGTCTACCACAAATATTGAAGTCAAAATATCACTAAAAAACAGTTAAACGCACATAAAATCATGTTATTGTACAATAAATAAGAATAAAATTATGTAAAAGTATATAAAAATAAGTACATTTACGGCAAATTAGTTTGTAGATCAGGTTTTCATTGACGTTTCATTGAAATCATTGAGAACGAAATATGAAAAACATCTATAATCCTTGAAGAAAAAAAAATACAGTTCAAGGAACAATCGGCCAGTTTTTATTATTATTAAAAAAATGTATCGAACAACAACAACAGCCAAAATCAGGTGCTGATGCTGACAATCTGCAGACATCTCTGTCCGGGACATAAATAGACAAATTGAATGCAAATACTGGTAAATTTAACATAAATTTGTTTATTTTCTACTATCGCAAAATAATTTAAATAACTATATTCGTTATTTAACTTTAAAATATCATTTTATTTTTTGTCTTAGAGCAAAAAAAAAAAAAAACACATTCGTTAATAAATAGTCAGTGATGTACTGTAAAGATCGCAAAATTGCAAACATCTAGATTTACAAGTAAGTATTTACATACATGTATTCGTTAATCTAGATTGCTCTTTATTTCTGTACAACTAAAAAAAAGATTGTAAGCTTAAATAGATTCTTATTCATCATATATTATTAAAAATGCATTTATAAACAAAATACAGAACTGGGAATAGTTATATGATTATGTGATTTAGCCTAGTGACAAGTAAATTCGTAGACAAGTAAATTCGTGTTCAGTCGTTTTTCGACTTAAGTTGTCTCCCTTGGAAGAAATAACCGACGTAAAGTGAGGTACTTGTACTTGATTAGATATTACATCGCAGTTTAACACTTTTTTTCTTTGTTTTGAATGAATCTTTTAATTTCTCTGGTGTCTATTTTTGGACTATATCTTTCGTTATTTTTCTTTTTTTCTCTTTGTGCGTAACTGCTTTCCGAAAAGCTTTCACCCCAACCCTGTAAAAAATGAAGTGAACTAACTTTGCATTTTTATTGATACGTCTGGAGAGTAATGCAAATGCAAAAAAGTCGTGTTTTGTACATTTGCAAACGCGTTTTACAATAAACTGTTGGAACTGCTAGGAATCCTTGACATATTTGGGAAGGAGATTACAATAGTCCCGGACATAGTGACGATTGTGGAACTTTTAAAGAGGGGGCACTTAGGGGCCGAGATTTTTTCTGAGAAGGGATGGGGCTAACATCAGTCAGTTAAGTGCCATACGTGATACATGCTTGAGCGATCATGTCTCGAAAGAGACATGACATGACTGACATGACTCGAAAGAAACATGACTGACTGACTGAGCAGAAGGTTATCCCGCAGTAGGTTGCCATTACTTTCTGCGGTAAACTGGTTGTCAGTCAAGACTAGAGAACCCAATCTGTTCTATTATTTAACCCATAACTGGAGAGAAGACACGGATTAATACCTTTCCCAAGAGTATTTGTGTATAAGTGAATGCAAGGAATTCAACTGGAATTCGAACTCGGCTCCCGAGTCGATATTCACTGCAAACTTAAGCAGCATAATTACTGACCAATTCTTTCACTCGGCCATAAATCACTGACTGCGTATATATTTCTACGTATAAAGCTGGGGACATTATATCTAATTAACATCTTTCTTCAGATATGAAAATTATGACTATTAAGTCTCTTTCCCACCCTAACAACATGTCTGGTTGTTTTATTTTGTTTTTATTTTAAACTGGCCTATGTGTGTCTCCTTAAAAATCTAAATAAAAAAAAAAACGCAGATGAAAAGTGATGAAGATCAAAACTTATTAAAATCAGACATTGATCAGTTTCATAAATTTTTGAAACTTATAAAAATGGTGGGGGGGGGGGGCAAACCGAGGATCCAGCCAAAATTTTGGTGGTGGTCTTGGCCTCTTCTGCCCTCCGTAGAATCGCGACTGCCTGAATATGTACTGGTAGCAAGCCGTCTGCATACAGATAGAAAATGAATTCAGTGACTATACAAAAAAAGAAGTGGCTTTAAGACAAAGATATGTTGTCTCACCAGACTTATTCAGCTTATACAGCGAGGCGATTCTGAGAGAATTAAAAATTCTACCAGGATTCATCGATGGCGGTCACAATCGTCACAACATAAGATATGCAGATGACGCAGTGTTAATAGCAGACATAAAAAGAAAATTACAAGAACTCTTACAAAAGGTTGTGAAAGGAAGCAAGAAAAGAGATAAATACCAATTACAAGTCGATAAAATGCATGTTTGTTAGCAAAAGAAAAAGAATCCATCATTCGAATTACGAATTGGAGATATCAAAATGAAACAAGTAAAACAATTTCAATATCTGGGAAGTCTTTTAATAGAAGAAGAAATGTGCGACACCGAACAAAGAGACGCATAGGGATAGCGAAAGATGCTTTTCAAAATCTAAGCAAAGTATTAAGAAACAGAAAAAATTTCGTTAGAAAAGAGCACTGAATTGTTATGTAATATCAATCCTCCTATATAACAGTAAATGTTGGACTCTCCTCACAGATGAAGAAGTAACTTGAAGCAATAGAAATGTGGTTCTACAGAGGGATGTTGAGAATATTATGAATCGAACAACAACGAATTTTCACAGGAAATTGAAATGAAAAAAGACACTTATATTCTTAACATCAGGAAGTGACTGTTTCTCTGGCACATAATGAGAAAAGAGGACTTCGAAAATCTGATACTCACAAGGCAGATCGAGGGCAAAAGAAATCGAGAATAACAACGTATAAACTATCTCGTGAGCTGGATGGCGGAACAAAGTTTAAGAGAGATAAAAAAAAAAAACAACATTTATTAAAAGCGACAAAAGACAAGGATTTTTGGAGAGCCATAGTCGCCAACATCCTGAAGGGTCGCATAAAAGAAGAATTTTTACAACATAAACAATTTACTTAATACACTTCCAGCGTTTGATATGCTTTCACTTTCTATTCTACATACTGGTCAATAATTTTTCATTTTATTTTAAACCATTGCAAAAAAAAAAAAAAAAAAATGTCCCTTTGCCTTAATGATCTTCTTCTATCTGGGAGCTAGTCACTAGTTTGCCAAACTGAGAGTTAGTATTCGCATAGATGCATTAGTATAAAACAATTTTGCACCTACGGCTTAAAGACCCTTCCGCCAAACTTACACTACCGGCCCTTCTGCCAAACTTACACTAACGGCCCTTCCGCCAAACTTACACTATCGGTCCTTCTGCCAAACTTACACTATCGGCCACCCTACTTTTAAAAGAAATGATGTATTTCATACTATTTTTAGTATTTATTGCCAAGTGAATAATTCTAAATGAAAATAGAACGGTTCCTTTGTTAATACAGCGCAATAACATGTGCATAAAATGAACTGTTCTGGTGTCTAGTTTTTGTTCTCTCTTCACCGTACTAAACTCTTCTTCTTATTGGCTGGACTTTTGCAAAGTAATAATGACAAAAGAACCATGTGATGGCGCAACCGACTAATATACCTAGAAATTGAACTTAAACATACCAATGCATTAAAAGCAATTTAACCAACCACTTAGACTACTAAGACAAATGACTTACTGGATTAAATCCTTGGTTAAAACGTTGTTAGCAAACAACAGATTTTATATACAAAAGTAATGGTGACAGACCGTTTCGACTTCAATACAGTTATTTTCTAATATTATTTTCTCCAATTTGTTTCTTAAAAAGTAACTGAAATAAGTTAATAAATAATTATTATTTCTGCAGTTGAACAACATGTATCGGAATTAGATATAAGTCATATTGACTTATTTTTATTTTCAATTAAATATATAGAGAAAAAGGCCAGGCTATTTCTCCTTGTATCATACTACGCTTTGTTTGGCAAATATTAGATAAAAATGGATGGTGGAGAACCCAGAAAAGGGAGAAACTTATATATATATATATATATATATATATATATATATATATATATATGTATGTATGTATAGTCATCCGCAGACAGATCTGTTTCGCTGTATCACAGCTTATCAGTACGGTTAAGAATCCAATTGCTTTTTTTGAAACCCGACCGAATTGGCGTCAGTCAGCGATTCTACGTCTGAGCTATGGGCGCTCGGTAGAAGGAGGAAGATCTGTCTGCGGAGATATATATATATATATATATATATATATATATATATATAATTAATTTTACTTTTTTAATTTAAAATTTATTTACTTTACATTGCGACACGGAAATTTCTATGTTTCGAGATTTTATCTCGTCATCAGGCAATGTTTACTTATTGTTGTGAAAATGATTTGCATTTGATTGTATAAAACAATACGCTTGTTATTTAAAGAGTTGATATGAATGGGAGAAGACAGAAATATTTGTGTGCGTTTAATTTTTCTAATCTGAATGAAATTCAACTTTTAAAATTTGGAAATATAGGTTATATGCTTTGGTAAAATCTCGAAACAGAAATTAAGCGTAGCAATGTAATTATAATGCTCTGAGATATATCCTGTATTGAGCACTATTTTAAAAAAGTAAATGCCGGAGAACTTGGAATTCTAAAACTGTTCTCTTTGTTCTCTTTACCCGCATAGATAATGAACATAGATAGATAGATAGATAGATAGATAGATAGATAGATAGATAGATAGATAGATAGATATGGATAATAAAATGGACAATGGTAGATAAATACGAATACAGTGAGATAGATAGATAGATAGATAGATAGATAGATAGATAGATAGATAGATATGGATAATAAAATGGACTATGGTAGATCAATACGAATACAGTGAGATAGATAGATAGATAGATAGATAGATAGATAGATAGAGAGAGAGAGAGAGAGAGAGGGGGGGGAAGATGGAGAGAAAGCGAGTAAGAGAGTGAAAGTGAAAGAGAAAGTGAGTGAACGATATGAAAGACTTGTTTTACCAAGGAGCCGTCATACATGCACGCGAAGTGCTTAAAAAGCCGAGGCAACGCGGCGATTTTTGTGTCTGTGTGTGTGTCTCTACATACCAAGCAAGACGGCCATCTTGTTTCGAGTGATGAAATCACATGACTGATCTGGATACGTTTTTGTTTCTTTTTAAATATGAAGACCCGCTTTTCTTTCAATCCAGAAAGGGACAAAGTGGGAAAAGCATGTGAATGCGACTTAAGTAGCACGTTCAGGAGAAACGCTATTTATTAAGTAGAAGGACTCGAGAAGCTGAAGAGTAAACGATTAACACAAACATTCCTCGTTTAACGACTGTTCAACGTTCTCGAACTTACGACCACCTATCTTTTTTTTAATCATGTCACCCCAAGCAAGGCGGTAACACGACTGAAGCGCAGGGGGCTACGTAAAAGTTTGGAAAAGAGAAAGCCGGAAACCACATCCTAAACAGGGAACAAGGGATGAGCTTCTTCACTTGTTCAATAGACTTGGGTGGAGTGTGAACCGGGCGATAGTTTAGTCTATCTACACCAATTGAAAAAAATAAAGAAAAGAGTGAAAAGATTGAAAAAGATAAAGCCGGAAACCACATCCTAAACAGGGAGGAAGGGATGAGCTTCTTCAACTGTTCAATAGACGTGGGTGGAGTGTGAACCGGGCGATAGTTTAGTCTATCTACTCCAATTGAAAAAAATAAAGAAAAGAGTGAAAAGATTGGAAAAGAGAAAACCGGAAACCACAGGCGATCATGACCCTCCCCATTTTCCTGCCTTTGTAGCTCTTAATAGGTTTTGTCATATTGCTATTTTTCTCAAACCCTGTTCTACCATCCATTCACTCAAGCTTATCAGGTTTGTTATGCAATGCTGTCACTCTTTTGCTTAATCTGTTTCGTGAGTATCAGATTTTCCAAGCCCTTCTTCCTCTTTACTTTTCTAGGAAATTTCAACTGCTCTTCCTCATGGTAAGTATAAATTTCCATTTTATTTTTGTTTCCATCTTCTCTAAAACCTTGTCGTTGCTCATATATTCGCTTTATGATATCCTCACCATCCTTCAGTAGAACCACATTTCTATTGCTTCAAGTCTTTTCTTCATGTGAGATTTTCAGCATTCGCCGCCATACGGTAGGTCAGATATGTCGTAACAGTTCAATACCCTATTTTTCGTTTCTAAAAAAACTTTGGCTCTTAATAATGTATTCCTTAAAATGAAAAACTGAAAAAAATCCATTCAGTCATGTACAAAAAAATTGATCATAATTGTTTTCTTTTTCTTTAAAATGAATCAAAATAAAACGAAAACATATTTTAAAATTATTTTCATTTTTCTATATATATTTGACAAATATTCTAGTCTCGTAAGGCTGTAGAAATTACAGCTGAATTCGTTTTGGGTTAGAATTGAAAGATCTCCCTTTAAAAACGTTCGGTAATAGTTTTTTATTTATTTAATTTTGACCGTTCATCTTGTAGTAGCATCGTAGGATGTTAGCTTTCGTTGCAATTGAAATATTTCACTTTATTCAAAACTCTGATGCCAGATAAAAAGAAACGAACGTTGATCGAAGTTCTGAAATGCATTCTTCGTAATTGCCTGCGCCAAGCAAGAAAAATAATTCCTTGATCTTTTTGTGCCTGATCACTCCCAAGAATGGAAAAAAAAACGGGAAAGAATGATTCATTATGTTTTTTATAATCTTTACACTTCAAGCAAAGGAGAACCACTATTGGTGCACAGAGCGAAAAAATAATGTCGAAGAAGGATAAGATTTAGTTTGAGTTTTGTTTAACGTCATATCAACCTCTGTAGATTATTTAATGCCAAAAAGGTAGTTGTTTTAAGGTCCTTTTTTTTTAAATGTTTAGTTATTGTGAAAAATTTGTTTTAGTCAGATTTTGATGAATTTTTTTTTATTTTCGAAAACTGAAGATGTCTTCAAGTTTTGTATTAAAAAATGTATTGCTGGTATTTATTTTCTTTCAAAAATATGTTATGGTAATAACTTTTTCCTTCAAACATGTATATTTTTCTATAAAAGTATTTTTATACTTTCACAGTGTTTTGACCCCAGTTTGGGGGTTAACTATTTGCTCATAGCTGGGACCCTAACAGGTGCTATCACTCCGGGTTAGGGTGAACCTGGGAACAACAGCAATTAAGAGGTGTTTCCATGCTCCTCACAATCTCCCAATCAGAGACCTTGCTGCCGGATGCAGTTTACCGTCATACCCAGGACCAAAGATAAGAGAACGAGAGGAAAAAAGGAGATAGAATACAGCAATAAACGTTGCATTTAAACTTTTGGAGATTGTAGCTATCAGGGAAGCAAACCAACGGAAAGGAGTTCCACAAACGGGAAATGCGAGAAAACAAACTGTTAGAGTAGAAGAGATGGTTACATTTAACTATTTCGACGGTAATAAAGTGGGACCTTGATACCAATTTGTTGTGGGATCTCCCTTTTGTATATGATAATGGACTCGCCTGTGTATACACATACTCCTGCCATAAACAGAACAGCAGTTGTGTTTGAGGGTTGAGAGTAATCGTAGAGATCCATTATCGGAGAGTACCGGAACTGATACGTAAGTTACCGAGAGATACCGAAGTTACTCAGAGACTACCGCATCAGAAATCAGACTAGCTCTGAGCTCCACTCAACTAAAATAATATACACGGATATACTATTTCCAATGACTTCACTTCAAAACTTGTATATATTTATTTCTTACTCATAGTATTCCTGGATTTACTAACCTGCGTTCAAGTTTGTATATTACGTTCAATATACCCTAACTTTCTATCTCAATATCTGTTTTACTTGTTCATTATTTTGTGTGGTTCCTCACTCGGAATCCACGACACAATCTATTCAGTTAAGTGCCATACGTGAAACATGCTTGGGCGATCATGTCTTGAAAGAGACATAACAGATTGAGCAGAAGATTATTCCTTAATAGGTTGCTATTACTTTCTGCGTTAGACTGGTTGTCAGCCAAGGCTATAGGACTCAATCTGTTTTGTTATTTAAGGAGGGAAAAGACGGATTAATAACTTTTCCAGAGATAATTGCACGTAAATGGATGCACTGAATTCAACTGGAATTCGAACTCGACTCCTCGATTTCTCGTTCCGAGCCGATATCCACTGTACCACAACGCACATCCTTATCTAGTAGCACGTGTAAATACATGTGGTCGGAGAACCATGGTAAAAAGCTCGTCATAGCAGTTGCTATGAAAATACTTGTTGAAAAAAAAAACGATAGCAACCACGTCTCGTCGGTGATTTTAATGGTGATTTTAATCTCACTTTCTATATTCCTACTTATATTTTATAAACCATCCATGATGGAAACCGAGTAAACTTGACGTATACTTAAATCACATGACTAGATTACATGCATTGCCTCCATTCAATTATGTATTACCGATATTTGTTTTGAATATATCATCCATAACTTTATTATTGTTAATTCATGTTGTTAATTATATTACATTTACTCCAAGATGTTGATTATCAGATATAATTATGCATGCTAAAATTACATTGGTTAATTTAGTAAGCGCTCGAAAAATGATGAAAGCTAATAAATATGTTCTAGAAGTTAGTTCATTAGGTCTGTATCACGTGTCAAGAGTCATGTCCTTTGAACATGTCATCCATAACTCTTTATTAGATTAGCGTTCTATCGTTACCATTCATTTATCACTAAAGTTATTGATCTGTTTTATTTTTATGTAGACATATTATAAATGTTGTTAAATTTAGAAGAAAAACTGATGCAGCATGATGTGAGTTCATACTTAAAGTAAAAGAAATGAACAAATAAAGTTATCTGGCTTAACGCTGTTTGAAGAATACATTTTGACAGGTAGCGGGGTCGATGTCGATGAAAATAAAAATGAATAAATAAATGAAAGGCCTTTGACATTTAACAGGATTCAAATAATCGACACTGAAATTAATTCTCAGTCAGTTTTCACTTCAAAACCGATCACTGAAACTGGTCATATTACCAAATGAAAAGTAAGGTTTTCTTTTAAATTCTCGTTTTGATAGCAAACTCCAAACTGCTTGCAATTTCATGTTAGCTTGGATTAAATTGGAGTATCAGAACGTTTTACTTTAGATCAGATCAAAGTACGAGAGTTATTCAATAAAAAAGGTGAATTTTTCGGTACAAGGACTTCTAATACAAATAGAAGCTTACTTCTTTTTTTTTTCAACGTAGTCTCTCAGCAGTGTCACAGACTTTTCCCATCCGTGCACAAGCTTCCGTATACCCTCGGCATAAAAATCATTGGACTGATGTCTGAGCCAATCGCTTACAGCACTTTTGACTCCATCATCACTTGCAAAATTCTTTAAACGATTTAGCCCACTTGTAGACATTTTTGGCTGAGACCTGTGGCACCATACACAGTTGACATTCTCCTATAAATTTCAAATGCTTTGCACCCTTCAGCTACCAAAAACCTGATAAGTGCCCTCTGTTCAATCTTGGAGCATGCTTCTCGGTCGGCCATCTTTGTTAATCTACAAAACCTTCAAAGTTTTTTTTTCAATCGGCAAAAAAAAAAAAAATCAATTTGAAAAAGAAGTAAAGGAAGAAAAGTAAAAAATAGTAAGGTTATATCTGTATTAGAAGTCCTTATGCCGAAACATTCACCTTATTTATTGAATGACACTCGTAGAAGTCCTTATAACGAAAAATTCACCTTATTTAATGAATGACACTCGTAGAAGGCCTTATAACGAAAAAGATTCAACTTATTTATTGAATGAACCTCGTAGAAGTCCTTATAATGAAAAATTCAACTTATTTATTGAATGACACTCATGGAAGTCCTTATACCGAAACAGTCACCTTATTTATTGAATGACACTCGTAGAAGTCCTTATAACGAAAAATACACCTTATTTAAGGAATGACACTCGTAGAAGTCCTTATACCGAAACATTCACCTTATTTATTGAATGACACTCGTAGAAGTCCTTAGACCGAAAAATTCATCTTATTTTTTGAATGCATCTCCCAGAAGTCCTTATACCGAAAAATTCACCTTATTTATTGAATGACAATCGTGGAAGTCCTTATACAGAAAAATTCACCTTATTTATTGAATTACCCTCGTAGAAGTTCTTATACGGAAAGATTCACCTTATTTATTGAATGACCCTCGTAAATGTCCTCATACCGAAACATTCACCTTATTTATGGAATAACACTCGTAGAAGTCATTATACCGAAAAATTCCCCTTATTTATTGAATGACCCTCGTAAAAGTCCTTATACCGAAAAATGCACCTTATTTATTGAATGACTCCCGTAAAAGTCCTTATACCGAAAGATTCAACTTATTTATTGAATGATCCTCCTAGAAGTACTTATACCGAAAAATTCACCTGATTTATTGAATGACCCTCGTAGAAGTCCTTATACCGAAAAATGCACCTTATTTATTGAATGACCCTCGTAAAAGTCCTTATACCGAAAGATTAAACTTATTTATTGAATGACCCTCCCAGAAGTCATTATACCGAAAAATTCACCTTATTTATTGAATGAAGCTCCTAGAAGTCTTTATACCAAAAAATTCACCTTATTTATTGAATGACCCTCCCAGAAGTCATTATACCGAAAAATTCACCTTATTTATTGAATGACCCTCCTAGAAGTCCTTATACCGAAAAATTCCCCTTATTTATTGAATGATCCTTCTAGAAGTCTTTATACCGAAAAATTCCCCTTATTTATTGAATGACCCTCGTAGAAGTCCTCATACCGAAAGATTCACCTTATTTATTGAATGACCCTACCAGAAGTCATTAAAACTGAAAAATTCACCTTATTTAATGAATGACCGTCATAGAAGTCCTTATACCGAAAAATTCACCTTATTTATTGAATGACACTCGTAAAAGTCCTTATACCGAAAAATTCACCTTATTTATTGAATAACCGTCATAGAAATCCTCATACTGAAAAATTCACCTTATTTATTGAATGACCCGCCTAGAAGTCCTTATACAAAAAATTCATCTTATTTATTGAATGACCCTCGTAGACGTTCTTATACACAAAAATTCCCCTTATTTATTGAATGACCCTCGTAGAAGTTCTTATACCGAAAAATTCACTTTATTTATTGAAGGACCCTCGTAGAAGTCCTTATACCGAAAAATTGTGCTGATCAATTGAATGACCCTCGTAGAAGTCCTTATACCGAAAAATTCACTTATTTATTGAATGACCCTCCCAAAAGTCATTATACCGAAAAATTCAATTCATTTATTGAATGACCCTCGTAGAAGTCCTTATACCGAAAAATTCACCTTATTTATTGAATGACTCTCCCAAAAGTCATTATACCGAAAAATTCACTTTATTTATTGAATGACACTCGTAGAAGTCCTTATACCGAAAAATTCACCTTATTTATTGAATGACTCTCCCAAAAGTCATTATACCGAAAAATTCACTTTATTTATTGAATGACCCTCGTAGAAGTCCTTATACCGAAAAATTCCCCTTATTTATTGAATGACCCTCGTAGAAGTCCTTATACCGAAAAATTCCCCTTATTTATTGAATGACACTCGTAGAAGTCCTTATACCGAAAATTCACCTTATTTATTGAATGATCCTCCTAGAAGTACTTATACCGAAAAATGCACCTTATTTATTGAATGACCCTCGTAAAAGTCCTTATACCGAAAGATTAACCTTATTTATTGAATGACACTCCCAGAAGTCATTATACCGAAAAATTCACCTTATTTATTGAATGCCCGTCGTAAAAGTCCTTATCCCGAAAAATTCCCCTTATTTATTGAATGACCCTCCTAGAAGTTTTTATAGCGAAAAATTCCCCTTATATATTGAATGACCCTCGTAGAAGTCCTCATACCGAAAAATTTACCTGATTTATTGAATGACCCTCGTAGAAGTCCTCATACCGAAAGATTCACCTTATTTATTGAATGACACTCCTAGAAGTCCTTATACCGAAAAATTCTCCTTATTTATTGAATGACCCTACCAGAAGTCATTAAAACTGAAAAATTCACCTTATTTACTGAATGACCGTCATAGAAGTCCTTATACCGAAAAATTCACCTTATTTATTGATTGACACTCGTAAAAGTCCTTCTATCGAAAAATTCACCTTATTTATTGAATAACCGTCATAGAAGTCCTCATAGTGAAAAATTCACCTTATTTATTGAATGACCCTCCTAGAAGTCCTTATACAAAAAATTCATCTTATTTATTGAATGACCCTCGTAGACGTTCTTATCCACAAAAATTCCCCTTATTTATTGAATGACCCTCGTAGAAGTTCTTATACCGAAAAATTCAGTTTATTTATTGAAGGACCCTCGTAGAAGTCCTCATACCGAAAAATTGTGCTTATCAATTGAATGACCCTCGTAGAAGTCCTTATACCGAAAAATTCACTTATTTATTGAATGACCCCCGCAAAAGTCATTATACCGAAAAATTCAATTCATTTATGGAATGACACTCGTAGAAGTCCTTATACCGAAAAATTCACCTTATTTATTGAATGACTCTCCCAAAAGTCATTATACCGAAAAATTCACTTTATTTATTGAATGACCCTCGTAGAAGTCCTTATACCGAAAAATTCCCCTTATTTATTGAATGACACTCGTAGAAGTCCTTATACCGAAAATTCACCTTATTTATTGAATGATCCTCCTAGAAGTACTTATACCGAAAAATGCACCTTATTTATTGAATGACCCTCGTAAAAGTCCTTATACCGAAAGATTAACCTTATTTATTGAATGACACTCCCAGAAGTCATTATACCGAAAAATTCACTTTATTTATTGAATGACCCTCGTAGAAGTCCTTATACCGAAAAAATCCCCTTATTTATTGAATGACACTCGTAGAAGTCCTTATACCGGAAATTCACCTTATTTATTGAATGACCCTCCTAGAAGTACTTATACCGAAAAATTCACCTTATTTATTGAATGACACTCGTAGTAGTCCTTAGACCGAAAAATTTACCTTATTTATTGAATGACACTCGTAGAAGTCCTTATACCGAAAAATTCACTTATTTATTGAATGACCCTCCTAGAAGTCTGTATACGGAAAAAATTAACCTTATTTATTGAATGACCGTCGTAGAAGTCCTCATACCGAAAAATTTACCTTATGTATTGAATGACCCTCGTAGAAGTCCTCATACCGAAAGATTCACCTTATTTATTGAATGACACTCCTAGAAGTCCTTATACCGAAAAATTCTCCTTATTTATTGAATGACACTACCAGAAGTCATTAAAACTGAAAAATTCACCTTATTTACTGAATGACCGTCATAGAAGTCCTTATACCGAAAAATTCACCTTATTTATTGATTGACACTCGTAAAAGTCCTTCTATCGAAAAATTCACCTTATTTATTGAATAACCGTCATAGAAGTCCTCATACTGAAAAATTCACCTTATTTATTGAATGACCCTCCTAGAAGTCCTTATACAAAAAATTCATCTTATTTATTGAATGACCCTCGTAGACGTTCTTATACACAAAAATTCCCCTTATTTATTGAATGACCCTCGTAGAAGTTCTTATACCGAAAAATTCACTTTATTTATTGAAGGACCCTCGTAGAAGTCCTTATACCGAAAAATTGTGCTGATCAATTGAATGACAATCGTAGAAGTCCTTATACCGAAAAATTCACTTATTTATTGAATGACCCTCCCAAAAGTCATGATACCGAAAAATTCAATTTATTTATTGAATGACCCTCGTAGAAGTCCTTATACGGAAAAATTCACCTTATTTATTGAATGACTCTCCCAAAAGTCATTATACCGAAAAATTCACTTTATTTATTGAATGACCCTCGTAGAAGTCCTTATACCGAAAAATTCCCCTTATTTATTGAATGACACTCGTAGAAGTCCTTATACCGAAAATTCACCTTATTTATTGAATGATCCTCCTAGAAGTACTTATACCGAAAAATGCACCTTATTTATTGAATGACCCTCGTAAAAGTCCTTATACCGAAAGATTAACCTTATTTATTGAATGACACTCCCAGAAGTCATTATACCGAAAAATTCACTTTATTTATTGAATGACCCTCGTAGAAGTCCTTATACCGAAAAAATCCCCTTATTTATTGAATGACACTCGTAGAAGTCCTTATACCGGAAATTCACCTTATTTATTGAATGACCCTCCTAGAAGTACTTATACCGAAAAATTCACCTTATTTATTGAATGACACTCGTAGTAGTCCTTAGACCGAAAAATTCACCTTATTTATTGAATGACACTCGTAGAAGTCCTTATACCGAAAAATTCACTTATTTATTGAATGACCCTCCTAGAAGTCTGTATACGGAAAAAATTAACCTTATTTATTGAATGACCGTCGTAGAAGTCCTCATACCGAAAAATTTACCTTATTTATTGAATGACCCTCGTAGCAGTTTTCATACCGAAAGATTCACCTTATTTATTGAATGACACTCCTAGAAGTCCTTATACCGAAAAATTCTCCTTATTTATTGAATGACCCTACCAGAAGTCATTAAAACTGAAAAATTCACCTTATTTACTGAATGACCGTCATAGAAGTCCTTATACCGAAAAATTCACCTTATTTATTGATTGACACTCGTAAAAGTCCTTCTATCGAAAAATTCACCTTATTTATTGAATAACCGTCATAGAAGTCCTCATAGTGAAAAATTCACCTTATTTATTGAATGACCCTCCTAGAAGTCCTTATACAAAAAATTCATCTTATTTATTGAATGACCCTCGTAGACGTTCTTATCCACAAAAATTCCCCTTATTTATTGAATGACCCTCGTAGAAGTTCTTATACCGAAAAATTCAGTTTATTTATTGAAGGACCCTCGTAGAAGTCCTCATACCGAAAAATTGTGCTTATCAATTGAATGACCCTCGTAGAAGTCCTTATACCGAAAAATTCACTTATTTATTGAATGACCCTCCCAAAAGTCATTATACCGAAAAATTCAATTCATTTATGGAATGACACTCGTAGAAGTCCTTATACCGAAAAATTCACCTTATTTATTGAATGACTCTCCCAAAAGTCATTATACCGAAAAATTCACTTTATTTATTGAATGACCCTCGTAGAAGTCCTTATACCGAAAAAATCCCCTTATTTATTGAATGACACTCGTAGAAGTCCTTATACCGGAAATTCACCTTATTTATTGAATGACCCTCCTAGAAGTACTTATACCGAAAAATTCACCTTATTTATTGAATGACACTCGTAGTAGTCCTTAGACCGAAAAATTTACCTTATTTATTGAATGACACTCGTAGAAGTCCTTATACCGAAAAATTCACTTATTTATTGAATGACCCTCCTAGAAGTCTGTATACGGAAAAAATTAACCTTATTTATTGAATGACCGTCGTAGAAGTCCTCATACCGAAAAATTTACCTTATTTATTGAATGACCCTCGTAGAAGTCCTCATACCGAAAGATTCACCTTATTTATTGAATGACACTCCTAGAAGTCCTTATACCGAAAAATTCTCCTTATTTATTGAATGACACTACCAGAAGTCATTAAAACTGAAAAATTCACCTTATTTACTGAATGACCGTCATAGAAGTCCTTATACCGAAAAATTCACCTTATTTATTGATTGACACTCGTAAAAGTCCTTCTATCGAAAAATTCACCTTATTTATTGAATAACCGTCATAGAAGTCCTCATACTGAAAAATTCACCTTATTTATTGAATGACCCTCCTAGAAGTCCTTATACAAAAAATTCATCTTATTTATTGAATGACCCTCGTAGACGTTCTTATACACAAAAATTCCCCTTATTTATTGAATGACCCTCGTAGAAGTTCTTATACCGAAAAATTCACTTTATTTATTGAAGGACCCTCGTAGAAGTCCTTATACCGAAAAATTGTGCTGATCAATTGAATGACAATCGTAGAAGTCCTTATACCGAAAAATTCACTTATTTATTGAATGACCCTCCCAAAAGTCATGATACCGAAAAATTCACTTTATTTATTGAATGACCCTCGTAGAAGTCCTTATACCGAAAAATTCCCCTTATTTATTGAATGACACTCGTAGAAGTCCTTATACCGAAAATTCACCTTATTTATTGAATGATCCTCCTAGAAGTACTTATACCGAAAAATGCACCTCATTTATTGAATGACCCTCGTAAAAGTCCTTATACCGAAAGATTAACCTTATTTATTGAATGACACTCCCAGAAGTCATTATACCGAAAAATTCACTTTATTTATTGAATGACCCTCGTAGAAGTCCTTATACCGAAAAAATCCCCTTATTTATTGAATGACACTCGTAGAAGTCCTTATACCGGAAATTCACCTTATTTATTGAATGACCCTCCTAGAAGTACTTATACCGAAAAATTCACCTTATTTATTGAATGACACTCGTAGTAGTCCTTAGACCGAAAAATTCACCTTATTTATTGAATGACACTCGTAGAAGTCCTTATACCGAAAAATTCACTTATTTATTGAATGACCCTCCTAGAAGTCTGTATACGGAAAAAATTAACCTTATTTATTGAATGACCGTCGTAGAAGTCCTCATACCGAAAAATTTACCTTATTTATTGAATGACCCTCGTAGAAGTTTTCATATCGAAAGATTCACCTTATTTATTGAATGACACTCCTAGAAGTCCTTATACCGAAAAATTCTCCTTATTTATTGAATGACCCTACCAGAAGTCATTAAAACTGAAAAATTCACCTTATTTACTGAATGACCGTCATAGAAGTCCTTATACCGAAAAATTCACCTTATTTATTGATTGACACTCGTAAAAGTCCTTCTATCGAAAAATTCACCTTATTTATTGAATAACCGTCATAGAAGTCCTCATAGTGAAAAATTCACCTTATTTATTGAATGACCCTCCTAGAAGTCCTTATACAAAAAATTCATCTTATTTATTGAATGACCCTCGTAGACGTTCTTATCCACAAAAATTCCCCTTATTTATTGAATGACCCTCGTAGAAGTTCTTATACCGAAAAATTCACTTTATTTATTGAAGGACCCTCGTAGAAGTCCTCATACCGAAAAATTGTGCTTATTAATTGAATGACCCTCGTAGAAGTCCTTATACCGAAAAATTCACTTATTTATTGAATGACCCTCCCAAAAGTCATTATACCGAAAAATTCAATTCATTTATGGAATGACACTCGTAGAAGTCCTTATACCGAAAAATTCACCTTATTTATTGAATGACTCTCCCAAAAGTCATTATACCGAAAAATTCACTTTATTTATTGAATGACCCTCGTAGAAGTCCTTATACCGAAAAAATCCCCTTATTTATTGAATGACACTCGTAGAATTCCTTATACCGGAAATTCACCTTATTTATTGAATGACCCTCCTAGAAGTACTTATACCGAAAAATTCACCTTATTTATTGAATGACACTCGTAGTAGTCCTTAGACCGAAAAATTTACCTTATTTATTGAATGACACTCGTAGAAGTCCTTATACCGAAAAATTCACTTATTTATTGAATGACCCTCCTAGAAGTCTGTATACGGAAAAAATTAACCTTATTTATTGAATGACCCTCGTAGAAGTCCTCATACCGAAAGATTCACCTTATTTATTGAATGACACTCCTAGAAGTCCTTATACCGAAAAATTCTACTTATTTATTGAATGACCCTACCAGAAGTCATTAAAACTGAAAAATTCCCCTTATTTACTGAATGACCGTCAATGAAGTCCTTATACCGAAAAATTCACCTTATTTATTGATTGACACTCGTAAAAGTCCTTCTATCGAAAAATTCACCTTATTTATTGAATAACCGTCATAGAAGTCCTCATAGTGAAAAATTCACCTTATTTATTGAATGACCCTCCTAGAAGTCCTTATACAAAAAATTCATCTTATTTATTGAATGACCTCGTAGACGTTCTTATACACAAAAATTCCCCTTATTTATTGAATGACCCTCCCAGAAGTCATTATACCGAAAAATTCACCTTATTTATTGAATGACCCTCCTAGAAAGACATATACCGAAAAATTCACCTTATTTATTGAATGACCTTCGTAAAAGTCTTTATACCGAAAGAATCACCTTATTTATTGAATGACACTCGTAGAAGTACTTATACCGAAAAATTCACCTTATTTATTTAATGACACACCTAGAAGTATTTATACCGAAAAATTCACCTTATTTATTGAATGACCCTCCTAGAAGTCTGTATACCGAAAAATTCCCCTTACTTATTGAATGACCGTCGTAGAAGTTCTTATACCGAAAAATTCACCTTATTTATTGAATGACACTCGTAGAAGTCCTTAGACCGAAAGATTCACCTTATTTATTGAATGACACTCGTAGAAGTCCTTATACCGAAAAATTCACCTTATTTATTGAATGACCCTCCTAGAAGTCTGTATACGGAAAAAAATAACCTTATTTATTGAATGACCGTCGTAGAAGTCCTTATACCGAAAAATTCACCTTATTCATTGAATGACCCTCCTATAAGTCTTTATACTGAAAAATTCACCTTATTTATTGAATGACCCACCTAGAAGTCCTCATACCGAAAAATTCACCTTATTTATTGAATGACCCTCGTAGAAGTCCTTATCCCGAAAAATTCACCTTATTTATTGAATGACCTTCCTAGAAGTTCTTATACCGAAAAACTCAACTTATTTATTGAATAACCCTCCCAGGAGTCTTCATACCGAAAAATTCGCCTTATTTAATGGATGACCCTCGTAGAAGTCCTTCTACCGAAAAATTCACCTTATTTATTGGATGACCCTCGTAGAAGTCCTTATACCGAAAAATTCACCTTATTTATTGAATGACCCTCGTAGAATCTTTACACCGAAGAATTCACCTTATTTATTGAATGACAATAGTAGAAGTTGGTATACCAAAAAATTCACCTTATTTATTGAATGACTCTCGTAGAAGTCATTATACCGAAAAATTCACTTTATTTATTGAATGACCCTACTAAAAATCCGTATACCGAATAATTCGGCTCATTAATTGAATGACCCTTGTAGAAGTCCATATACCGAAAAATTCACCTTAATTAATGAATGACCCTCCTATAAGTCTTTATACTTGAAAATTTACCTTATTTATTGAATGACTGTCGTAGAAGTCCTTATACCGAAAAATTCACCTTATTTATTGAATGACCATCGTAGAAGTCCTTATACCGAAGAATTCACCATATTTATTGAATGACCCACGTAGAATCCTTCCAAAGAAAAATTCACCTTATTTTTTGAATGACCGTCGTAAAAGTCCTTATACCGAAGAATTCACCTTATTTATTGAATAACAATAGTAGATGTCCTTATACAAAAAATTCCCCTTATTTATTGAATGACACTGGTAGAAGTCCTTATACCGAAAACTTCACCTTATTTATTGAATGACCCTCCTAGAAGTACTTATACCGAAAAATTAACTTTATTTATTGTATGACCCTCGCAGAAGTCCGTATACCGAAAAATTCACCTTCTTTATTGAATGACCCTCCTATAAGTATTTATACTTGAAAATTTACCTTATTTATTGAATGACCATCGTAGAAGTCATTATACAGAAAAATTCACTTTATTTATTGAATGATCCTCGTAGAAGTTCGTATACCGAAAAATTCGGCTTATTAATTGAATGACCATTGTAGAAGTCCTCATACCGAAAAATTCACCTTATTTATTGAATGACCCACCTAGAAATCCTCATACGGAAAAATTCACCTTATTTATTGAATGACCCTCGTAGAAGTCCTTACACCGAAGAATTCACCTTATTTATTGAATGACCCTTACAGAAGTCTTTATACCAAAAAATTTACCTTATTTATTGAATGACCCTCGTAAAAGTCCTTATACCGAAAAATTCACCTCATTTATTGAATGAACCACCAAGAAGTCATCATACCGATAAATTCACCGTATTTATTGAATGACCATTGTAGAAGTCCTTATACCGAAAAATTCAACTTATTTATTGAATGACCCTCCCAGAAGTCCTTATACCGAAAAATTCACCTTATTTATTGAATGACCGTCGTAGAAGTACTTATACCGAAAAATTCACCTTATTTATTGAATGACCCACCTAGAAGTCTTTCTACCGAAAATTCCCCTTATTTATTGAATGACAATCGTAGAAGTCCTTATACCGAAAAATTCACCTTATTTATTTAATGACCCTCGTAAAAGTCCTTATACCGAAAAATTCACCTTATTTATTGAATGACCCTTCCAGATGTCATTCTACCGAAAAATTCACCCAATTTATTGAATGACCCTCCTAGAAGTACTCATACCGAAAAATTCACCGTATTTATTGAATGACCCTCGTAAAAGTCCTTATACCAAAAGATTCACCTTTTTTATTGAATGACCCTCCTAGAAGTACTTATACCGAAAAATTCACCTTATTTATTGAATGATCCCCCACCAGAAGTCATTATACCGAAAAATTCACCTTATTTATTTAATGATCCTCCTAGAAGTATTTATACCGAAAAATTCACCTTCTTTATTGAATGACCCACGTAGAATCCTTACACCGAAGTATTCACCTCATTTATTGAATGACCCTCCCTGAAGTCCTTATAGCGAAAAATTCACCTTATTTATTGAATGACCCTCGTAGATGTCCTTATACCGAAAAATTCACCTTATTTATTGAATAACCCTCCCAGGAGTCTTCATACCGAAAAATTCGCCTTATTTACTGGATGACCGTCGTAGAAGTCCTTATACCAAAAAATTCACCTTATTTATTGGATGACCGTCGTAGAAGTCCTTATACCGAAAAATTCACCTTATTTATTGAATGATCCTCGTAGAAGTCCTTATATTGAAAAATTCACCTTATTTATTGAATGTCCCTTGCAGAAGTCCTTATACCGAAAAATTCACTTTATTTATTGAATGACCGTCGTACAAGTCCGAATAGCGAAAAATTCACCTTATTTATTGAATGATCCTCCCCGGAGTCCTTGTACCGAAAAACTCACATTATTTATTGAATGACCCTCGTAGAAGTACTTATACCGAAAAATTCCCCTTTTTTATTGGATGACCCTCGTAGATGTCCTTATACCGAAAAATTCACCTTATTTATTGCATTACCTAATCGTATGATTTTAGCAAGGCAGATCATCATTTACATATTCTTTTTATTGGGCCTTCTTTGTTTCTAAATTTAATCAACAACCTTCCTGATGTTCTCAGTTATCAACTCGGTATCTCTACTGATGGCACAACTATTTACCTTTGACTTAATAGTAAGTCTGATCGTTTTGATAAAAAAATTTAAAAAAATAACTTTCAATCTGTTGTTAAATGAGTTCGAAATTGCTCTCAGAAATTAAGGAAAGGCTTGAAGTAACCGAAGTGTGGTTCTACAGAAGGATACTGAGGATACTATAAACCGAACATGTGTGTAACGACAAGTTTTTGGAGAGGATGAAAACGAAAAGAAACTTCTACTTAAAATCAGGAAAATACATCTGATGTTTCTGGGACATGTAATGAGGAAGAATGGCTTGGAGAATCACAATGATACTCACAAGACAAATAGAGGGAAAAAGAGACAGGAGAAAGCAATGCATGATATACTTGAAAGGCTTAAGCAAATGGATGGCAGAGATGGGTTTGTGAGGAGTAACAAGAGATAGGGTGTTAAGAGCTATAAGGAAGAGGGAGACGTGGAAGGCCGTGAACGCTTACATTCTGAAAGAACACTTCAAATAGAAGATAATGGAAAGTGGAATCAACAAATATGACATACTTGATAGACTTGAGCAGATGGATGGAATATCGGGGATTGAGTGGGATAACAAGAGAAAGGTTATTAAGGATGACAAATGATAGGGAGATGTGGAAGACTATGATCGTCTACGTCCTGAAGTGACACAGTACAAAGAAGAAGAAAAAGAAAAACCCTTTTTACCTTCAAACAACCAAAGTGTGGTTCTACAGAAGGATGCTGAGGATAGTGACTCATTGTGCTATTTGGGACTAATGTTTTCAGCTGGAAAGAATATATTTAATCAATTGCTATCTGTTAAAGATTTGGCTCACTATGTGATGCTAGACAATATTTCTTGCTAGAATCTATGTTACACATATATGAAACTACCATTCGTCTTAAAATATTTCTGCCACATCTGATTTTGTGTTTCGGGTATATACTTAGAGATTCTTGATAAAATCCAAAGAATAATTTGCAATGTTATTCGTCTTGATTTAGCATCCCGGCTTCATTACCTTTCCGATTGTTGTGACGTAGCTTTCTTGTGTCTATTCTGTAAATACTTTTGTTGTGTTGCTCATTTATCCTTTTATATGTGTATATATATATTTAGTATATGAGGTTGCTTTCTACTCTTATGTCGGGGTCATCACTGTTGTGTTGCTTCGTTTTGGTATAATTAGAAGATAACACAAACTGGAATTAATGATGTTTATTTTTGGTATAAAACTTTAGGTTTTTATATCAAGTTACAACCTTTAAATTTTGTGTGGCTACAAGAGCAGACTAGCTAAATTCTCTTCACTGTGGGACGCTAGTAGTAAACGAGTCTATCCCTTCTGGACTCTAGTGGTCAACTGACTAGCGTCTTTCCTTTTTCAAATCTCCTACACAAAACTTCACTCCTACTTCTTACTCCTACTCTTACTCCTACTCCTACCAAAAGAAACGATTCCTTATTTTGCCGCCCAATTTTGAATTCTTGGCGTCAGTGTATCTATCTTTTTCTAACACTTTCATGGTAATTGTTCTGATGATCTTTCCGCTATAGTACATTTTATTTATCACTAGCTGTACCCGGTCACGCGTTGCTGTGGCTCAGTTTGGTTAAATGAAGAAAAAAGAAATTTATTTACTAAACCAACGAAATAAACTGGATATCAATAATAATTTGTTGAAAAAAATGAATAGTTTTTTATTCTTTTAAAAGAAAGGGATTTCTGTTGTTTACATCCGCCAGAATAGAAATAATAACAAAAAAAAAACTTCGTTTACCTTAAATGTGCAGTTTTCCAATGTTTTCTATAAAATAACGTTGTCTGTAAACGCGTCCGTATTGAAAATGAAAGTTTTTTGGTTCGGCTCTCATCGGCTCTAATAGATTTGCAAAATATATATTTTTTGATAGTGTAAAACTTTTTAATATAAGGTATATAAAAACACGCTCCTGTTCGATTAAAATGCCATTGTAAAATATCAAAACAATTGGTGCAGCCGTTTTCTAGATTAGCGGATAATTACATTTTTTTTAATATAGATTAATATTCATTAAGGTTTTATTTGTAAATATTATTATTTTTACTGCTCCGGACGAATTATACATAGGGCAGCTAGTAAGGTGTTTATAGAAACTGGAGGTATTACGGTGGCTGTAGTAAGCATGGTGGATGTGCGCTGTGGTGCAGTGAATATCTTCTCGCAACAAGAAATCGGGATAATTCGAATTCCAATTAAGCTCCTTGCATTCACTTATGTGCAAACACCCTTGGGAAAGGTATTAATCCGTCTCTTCCCTCCAATTATGGATTAAATAACATGACAGATTGGGTTTTAGAGCTTTGGCTGGCAACCAGTCTACCGCAGAAAGTAATGGCAACCTACTGCGGGATAATCTTCTTCCCAGTTAGTCATGTCTCTTTCGAATCCCAAGCGTGTATGACCCTTAACTGACTAAGAATGATAAGTAAGAATGTGTTGTTTGGCGTGGTATATTTGGGTCAGTAATCGTAGCTAGCTAATTTTAAGATACGACAGATCAACCTTACCCTATTCCCCCTGTTTGCCTTGTGCCATGTTTTGTATTAAAATAAATATCACTTTCCGCTATTGTACCTAGACTTTATGAATTTAAGTACAGTACTAAATTGGCGGTGAGGTTTTATCATTTTACAGTTGAAATGGCTATTCTTTCAGTAATGCTTGCATTGATTCCTGACCACTGACAACCCCGTCCTTTCTGATTTTAACACTTTCGTGCAGCAAAACTATTACCAATGTACAATGGCTTATCATTTTACGGTTGAAATGACTCGACATAACCATAAGTTCTACGCTAGCAATTTCTTCTATCAAACGTCTCGCTTGTAGAAATCTCTTCCGGATTCTTGTTACCCAGTGAACTTTGATCTTCAAAATTTTAAATGCAATGCCAATGATTATAATCAATCTTCTTAATTTCTGTTTTCGTATTCTTCTCTTTCTTTAATAGTAGTTTTTCCCATACTGTCTAAATCTTACGTTCTTGTGATTTTATTGTTTTGCTTGGGATGATAGATACACTTACATTTAGAATTGTCGTATATTGCTTTATTACACGTGACACATATCTTACCAATAAGAATCAAACATCCAGCAACATTCCAGTATACAGTCTGTTGTTTTTTAAAAAGATTACTTTTTCATCTTTTGTCTTTAACCATATCTCTGAAGAAGCTTTAATAAAAGTGAAATCGTAGTTTGAGAGACGTTTCGTACTTTGTTCTTTATTTATTCTATCATCTTGTCTGATTTCAATTCATATGTTTAACTTATATATATATATATATATATATATATATATATATATATATATCGTGTATCGAGGCAGCAGATAATGTTTTAAACATATACTGTTAAATATAAGAGACAATGAATGTCTGTTATGTTTAATCATGAGCCGTTCTAAACGTCGTATTTTGGCTTTAATTTCAGGTGAAAATAAAGACCAAAATTTTCCAACATTTGGAGAATTTTCTATTAAGCTGGTTATAAGCTTTTGGCTCACATGCGCCATGTTCAGAGATTTTCATGAGAACGTGAAAATTATTCAAAATGGAATTTTTTTATATGCTGTAAGGAATGTCATGGTCATGCACGTGTTTAAACATAAAAAAACTCTTCTTTTTACAAACATTTTAGAACATTACTACAATATTCATAGCTTATTCTATTAATTGACGGTTTAAGTGTTTTAATGAATATTGCCCCGAGAATCTGTAGTTTGCTTTTGTTGTTTTCTTGGTGAAGGATAGTTGCATTATCGATCATTATTTTTTCATATTGTGAATGTAGACAGAAATTTTGTAGACGTCGAGAAATGGATGAATGGTCAGAGATCTGTTTAAAGACAAGAGATAAAAAATTTACAAAACAGTATACATTTTTAAATATTTTTTTTAAATACATCTCTTGTCTTTAACCATATCTCTGAAAAAAACTTTAATAAAAGTGAAACATTTTAGCTTAAGACACATTTCCTACTTTGTTCTTTATTTATTCTATCATCTTGTCGGATTTCAATTCATATATTTATCTCATTCATATATATATATATATATATAGTGTATCGAGGCAGCAGATAATTTTCTAAATATATACTGTTAAATATAAGAGACAATGAATGTTCTAAACATCGGCTTTAATTTCAGCTTTAATTTCAGGTGAAAATGTGCGTTGTGGTGCATTGGATATCGGCTCGGAACGAGAAATCGGGGAGCCGAGTTCGAATTCCAGCTGAATTCATTGCATTCACTTACGCGCAAATACCCTTGGGAAAGGTATTAATCCGCCTACTCCTTCCAGTTATTTATTCTATCATCTTGTCGGATTTCAACTCTATCTCTCTCTCTCTCTCTCACACACATACATATAGGCACTCACAGACACACATGCACTTATATATGGTGTGTTTGTAGTTCATAATTTCTTACTGAATATTTTTATAATCAAATTTTGATCTGCGTTAAAGCAATGATCTGTACTAGAACGTATGTAACTGGAGACAAATCATTCCAGGAAAACCTTCCTGTCATTTAGGTCACAATGGGACAGCTATCATTGTTGACATTTATCCAGTTCTCTATCATCTCATGACCATTTCCTAATGCCTACCCTCGGACTGGATTTCGTGGGCTCTCGGTATGCCCCATGGCAGTAGTGAATTGAAATTTACAACAAAACTATGTGAATTTTCAAGTGATCAGGCCTCTTCATATATAATAATATTTGCCATCATGGATATGTATTCATAAATTAAGATAAAAAATCAGTTAACCCTCTAGGGCCATTCGTATCATATTTGATACAGTATGAAAACAAGCCTTGAAAGAAATATTTTCCTGAAAAATTTTTTAAGAGAAATATTTTATAAATTTCAAATGAAAGCAGTACTGACTGCTCAGTCAATGAATACCAAATGTTTCCTTATAGGGAAATACCAAATGTTTCCTTATAGGGAAATACTGTATCAAATATGATACGAATGGCCCTAGAGGGTGTATCATGTTTCTATTATATTCAGTCAGTCAGTTAAGTGCCATACGTGAAACACGCTTAGGCAATCATGTCTCGAAAGAGACATGACTGACTGGGCAGAAGATTATCCCACAGTAGGTTGCCGTTGCTTTTTGCGGTAGACTGGTGAATTATATTATTATATTAATAAGTAGTAATTAGTGGGGGATCAGTTTATTACTTCATGACAATTGAAAACCGATCACCCACTTTATACCCAGTATAAGCCTTAATCCTTTAGGGCCATTCGTATCATATTTGATACAGTATGAAAACAAGCCTTGAAAGAAATATTTTCCTGAAAAATTTTTTAAGAGAAATATTTTATAAATTTCAAATGAAAGCAGTACTGACTGCTCAGTCAATGAATACCAAATGTTTCCTTATAGGGAAATACCAAATGTTTCCTTATAGGGAAATACTTTATCAAATATGATACGAATGGCCCTAGAGGGTTAATAATTGTTAAGCCATAGACATGCAGATTCAACTGCATAGATACATTAGTAAGACTAGTATCACTAAACAATTTATTATTTCCAAAAAGAAATCTTACAATATAAAAATAGTTACTGACACTAAATAATCTGTAAAGGTTTATCAAAAACCTTAGTAAACGAATCAATCAATCAAAACAACATTAATGAAAAACGATCTAACGTTTCATGATACAACAGGAAATGAGAGAAATTTTTAACATTCTCATTTTTTTTTTCAGAATAATCGCAGGTGATGGAAATAGATTGATTACAACAATGTAAAGCGAAAAAAGAAAGGAGCCACAATTAACCACTGTATTAACGCCACATCGCCTTCTCTGGTTTGCATCCAGAAAAGGTGCCGTTGCGTTAATACAGTGGTTAATTGTGAGATTGAAAGTGCATCGCGCATTACTATATTTTTCTAAAAAATCTGACGTCGAATACAGACAAATCTACTGTAGTCGGGATCATCGAATCAAAACGAACGATCATTTTCCTTAACTGCATAGGATGTGTTTCGCGAAGGTTACATACAATTTTGAATTCAGAGTTTTCCTTCTAATAGGCCGATTGTCACCTAAGGCTATAGCACCCTGTCTGCATAGGATGTGTTTCGCCAAGGCAACATACAATGTTGAATTCAGAGTTTTCCTTCTAATAGGCCGATTGTCACCTAAGGCTATAGCACCCTGTCTGCATAGGATGTGTTTCGCCAAGGCAACATACAATTTTGAATTCAGAGTTTTCCTTCTAGTAGGCCGATTGTCACCTAAGGCTATAGCACCCAGATTGCATAGGATGTGTTTCGCGAAGGCTATATACAATTTTGAATTCAGAGTTTTTCTTCTAATAGGCCGATTGTCACCTAAGGCTATAGCACCCAGTCTGCATAGGGATAGCTTGCCAAGGCAACATACAATTTTGAATTCAGAGTTTTCCTTCTAATAGGCCGATTGTCACCCAAGGCTATAGCACCCAGTCTGCATAGGATGTGTTTCGCCAAGGCAACATACAATTTTGAATTCAGAGTTTTCCTTCTAATAGGCCGATTGTCACCTAAGGCTATAGCACCCAGTCTGCATAGGATGTGTTTCGCCAAGGCAACATACAATTTTGAATTCAGAGTTTTCCTTCTAATAGGCCGATTGTCACCTAAGGCTATAGCACCCAGTCTGCATAGGATGTGTTTTGCCAAGGCAACATACAATTGAATCTGTGTTTTCCTTCTAATAGGCCGATTGTCACCGGTTATAGCACCCAGTCTGCATAGGATGTGTTTCGCCAAGGCAACATACAATTTTGAATTCAGAGTTTTCCTTCTAGTAGGCCGATTGTCACCTAAGGCTATAGCACCCAGTCTGCATAGGATGTGTTTCGCGAAGGCTACATATAGACTGAAATTCAGAGTTTTCCTTCTAATAGGCCGATTGTCACCTAAGGCTATAGCAATCTAGCTCCGCATAGGATGTGTTTCGCCAAGGCAACATAAAATTTTGGAATTCAGAGTTTTTCCTATAGCACCCAGTCTGCATAGGATGTGTTTCGCCAAGGCAACATACAATTTTGAATTCAGAGTTTTCCAATAGGCCGATTGTCACCTAAGGAAGCACCTGTTCCATAGGATGTGTTTCGCCAAGGCAACATAATTTTGAATTCAGAGTTTTCTCTCTAGTAGGCCGATTGTCACCTAAGGCTATAGCACCCAGTCTGCATAGGATGTGTTTCGCGAAGGCTACATATAATTTGAAATTCAGAGTTTTCCTTCTAATAGGCCGATTGTCACCTAAGGCTATAGCACCCAGTCTGCATAGGATGTGTTTCGCCAAGGCAACATACAATTTTGAATTCAGAGTTTTCCCTTCTAATAGGCCGATTGTCACCTAAGGCTATAGCACCCAGTCTGCATAGGATGTGTTTCGCCAAGGCAAATGACATAATCTTTTGAATTCAGAGTTTTCCTCTAATAGGCCGATTTCACCTAAGGCTATAGCACCCAGTCTGTATAGGATGTGTTTCGCCAAGGCAACATAATTTTGAATTCAGAGTTTTCCTTCTAATAGGCCGATTGTCACCTAAGGCTATAGCACCCTGTCTGCATAGGATGTGTTTCGCCAAGGCTACATACAATTTGAAATTCAGAGTTTTCCTTCTAGTAGGCCGATTGTCACCTAAGGCTATAGCACCCAGATTGCATAGGATGTGTTTCGCGAAGGCTATATACAATTTTGAATTCAGAGTTTTTCTTCTAATAGGCCGATTGTCACCTAAGGCTATAGCACCCAGTCTGCATAGGATGTGTTTCGCCAAGGCAACATACAATTTTGAATTCAGAGTTTTCCTTCTAATAGGCCGATTGTCACCTAAGGCTATAGCACCCTGTCTGCATAGGATGTGTTTCGCGAAGGCTACATAAAATTTGAAATTCAGAGTTGTCCTTCTAGTAGGCCGATTGTCACCTAATGCTATAGCACCCAGTCTGCATAGGATGTGTTTCGCGAAGGCAACATACAATTTGAAATTCAGAGTTTTCCTTCTAATAGGCCGATTGTCACCTAAGGCTATAGCGCCCAGTCTCTCCTAATATTTCCTCTGGGGGAAAACAGTTGGATGCATTCCATTCCCAAGAGTATTGCTTTTAAAATACTTGAAATGGCCTACTCTCCCTTGTTGGAGGAACCCCTCTTTGACTGACCATGTTTTAAGGCCTGTAGTCGTGCACATCACGGCTGGCAAATTCCTTACTATACGAATAAAAATGAATATTTTATCAATTTCTTTCTTAAGTCGAAGATATTTGTCTATATTACTGAGACATAGGTATTGTAATTATTTACATTATTTATATTACTCGGACTGTTGTCCTCATTTTTGTTGCAATATTCACAACATTTCATGATTAGGTTATAGTCCCTCTGTTATGTATGTTCTTTGCTATTTGCAAATGCAATTCGAACCCGTTCATCCGAATACCCAATGCGAGCTACGATTCATTAATCTATCGTGCCTCCTAAAGACAAGTACGGTTCCCAGACTGTAGAACTCTATCTATTGCCACAAGTTTTTTTTTCTTCATCTGTAGAAGTATAAGATACTTGTGGCGGCAGAATGTAATAGTTAATAGTTCATTTCTCTTGAGGACTAAACACTTACTTAAAGACTCAAATTTTTGTTTCCTCTGCTGTATCCAGTCTTTGTGTCAAGTCACGTTTGGATCAATCAACCAACGGGTTTATCTGCGTGATCTAGTAGATAAAAGCGGTGATTGACTAAAACCGAAAGAGATATTCAAAGGCATGGGAAGTGGGATTATGACAATCTATCTCTGTAGACTAAACAAAGGGTTCCGTTCGAAATTTCAAGAAATATCACATGAAGAAGGCTGGAACGTACAACAGCTGAAATGTCGTGAATATGGCAACAAAAACGAGGACAACAGTCTGAAGAATGAAAATAGTGTAAATAATTACAATACCTCATCTCAGAAATATAGACAGATATTGATGGTAAATAGGGCAATAAAGATGAGGACAACAGTAGAAACAATGTAAATAGTGTAAATAATTACAATACCTCATCTCAGAAATATAGACAGATATTGAAGTTGAATATGGCAACAAAAACGAGGACAACAATCTGAACAATATAAATAGTGTAAAAAATTACAATACCTCATCTCAGAAATATAGCCATATATTGAAGGTGAATATGGCAATAAAGATGAGGACAACAGTACGAACAATGTAAATAGTGTAAATAATTACAATAGCTGATCTCGGAAATGTAGACAGAGAATTGAAGGTGAATATGGCAATAAAGATGTGGACAACAGTTTGAAGAATGTAACTAGTGTAAATAGTGAAAAGCGTTTCATGTTTACTTTTGTGATGCGTATTTCAAAGTGATTGTTTGGTTACTTTCCTGTGTTGCCATTAAAAATCTTTTTTCTCTGTTTATATGGCAAAAATGGTTTCATCAGATATATTTTCTTACTGGCAAATTTACTATTTTAACTTATTAGTTTTTTAATTCTTGCCAGATCTATTTTTGTGACATTCTTAAAAACTATGCTAGCAAATGTTTACTATGGTGGATAGATAATTACCCTTTGTTTGAGATTTAAAATTATAGAGATCAAGAAATCACACACACGGAAAACTGTTCTACAAAGTGGCAGTTCTTGTGGAAAAAACTAGGAACTTTTGAAACACGGAGAGAATAAAAATGATTGGACTCCATGAAAGTGGCATGACATGTTCTAGCTGTATTCTGAAATTTTCCATGAAATTAGCGATAGATTAGCTGCCATTGTTTTGTGTTTTTGGCTAAGCTTCATCTTATGATTAACAGTAAACAAACAATACTAACTGTCCTAAAGATATGCGATTTGCATTATTACTTTAAATTATTTTCAAGTGTTCTCTGAGTCAAGATGGTTGACAAAGCTCTTGAAAAACCGAGAGATTCCCTTGGGGTATGGTCTTTGATTGTTTTTTGTTTTGCCATCTTATGGTAGCTCATTTTTTCTCTCTCGACACATAATACTAGGGTAAAAACACGAAGATTCAAAGATAAGGAAACACGCAGTAATAAAAGTCCTTTGCTATTTGCAAAATCAATTTCTAGATTAATTTCCCGCTTGAATCCATCCTGCATATATACAAATTAACCTTTCGTCCGTGCATGGAGTACTGCTGCCATATATGGTCAGGCGCCCCCGCTGTTCATCTCGGTGTTCTTGACAGGCTGCAAAGGAGAATTAGTAATGTGATAGGTACAGACTTGGCGGCTCGACTCCAGCAATTTTCCCACCGACGGGATATGGCTTCCCTTTGTCTGTTCTATAAATACTTTCATGGCTTCTGCTCCAACGAACTTAAATCACTGGTGCCTTTGCAACAGGTGTTTACTCGTGAATCCAGACTGGCAACTAACTGGGTCTCACCCATTCACAGTTAGATCAACCAAATGCATACGACAATTCTACTCCAACAGCTTCTTTTCTCGCACTTCCCGCTTTTGGAACTCGCTTCCATATTCTTGCTTCCCTGACGGTTACAACCTCCAGGAATTTAAATGCAATGTCAATACTCATCTCTTAACCACTTGACTCTAGTTCTTTCTTCACCACCCTGTATATCTTTACCTTTCTGTCCACCTATGCAACTGTCATCACACCTGTATTCCCTTCCTTCTCTTGCTCCTTTCTATCTGGTTCGTCCTTCTCTTCACTCTTTTCTATCTAATCTTTTTACTCTTATGTAGCCTCCCCTGCACATCAGTGGCGTTACCGCCTTGCTCGGAGTGATATGATTAAAAAAATAAAGAAAGAAAAAATGCTTGGGTTTCAAATAGGACAGTTTATTGTTTATTCTTTTGAGAAAAATGCTTTTAAAATACTTGAAATAAAGGAAAAAGTAACAGAATGTATTTCCGAATCTATATCCATGGCCTACTCGCTCTTTTTAGAGGAACCCCTGTTTGACTGATCAAGTCTTCAGAAGTGTAGTCGTACTCATCACGGCTGGCAAATTTAACAATTACTTACTATCGCCCGATTCCGAATAAAAATGAATAGTTTATCAATTTTGTTCTTAAGTCGAATATATTTGTTTATATTGCTGAGATGTGGTATTGTAATTATTTACATTATTTATATTGTTCAGCGTGTTGTCCTCATCTTTGTTGAAATATACACTTTCAATATCTGTCTATATTTCTGAGATGTGGTACTGTAATTATTTACATTTTTTATATTATTCAAACTGTTGTCCTCATCTTTGTTGCAATATTCACGACATTTCGTGATTATGCTTCGACCTTCTTCAAGTGATTGAATTTTTGAACTAAAACCCTTCAAATAAGTGTGGTTGGTTCTGCACAAGCGTTCATCACTTATAATGAAATCACTTGTGTGCTGGTTGCTGCTTGGATATTCGGTTCTAAGAACTTAGTTACTAGGGCTAGGAAATTCCATAGTACATATATATTTTTTTACAGGACGAAAAGCGTAGACGAGTAAAATAGAGTTTTCCTCTGGTTTTTATATTTCTACCATACAATTGTCTTCTTTACAGTTTTAAAATGTAATTGTCGTCCTTAAAGTTTTACAATATAATTTTATTAAACATCTTTTAATACTTCTGTGTACTGGTCTAATTTTATTATGACAAAAAAATAAGTAATTAAATGTTCAATATATATATATATATATGGATAACAATAAATGTACATATGGATATAATTGCAACTACACGGATATATATAGATATATTTCTGCAGTTAATAAAACAGTGCTCGATAAAATGTAACAGAGGTATATATATATATATATATATATATATATATGCATGTTTCATTAAAAATGAGACAAGGGACTGTGGATAGGTTTTCACATACTTTTCTTGTTGACTGCCGGGTCATCTAATTTAAAAATCATTTAGGCAACAGTCCTTCTTTTATGAAAGTTTCGTTAAAAAGACTGACAATGCATAATATTTAAATTACATAAAGCGGCAGCCAACAATGAATATAAAAAAAACTTAAATGCTGCATTTTTCATTGAAATTTGCATAACAGAGGGATAGCTTCCTACATACACGATATATATATATATAAATCTAATCTAAACTTATTTATAAATGGAACTTTGTCTGTGTGTGCGTGTCCGTTACCTATAGACTCCGAAAGGGCGGAACCGATTTTCTTGAAAATTTACACAATTGTACTATAAGCGTCTGCGAGTGTTCTTAGCTAGGTTTTTTGTCGAAGTACCCATGATAAATATCGAAAATCGATAATCGAAAAAATCGGGTTTTAGAAGGAGTGGTCAGGTTTTAATCAAATTTGATACACTCATAAACAAAGACATGAGAAACGATATTCAGAAGTTTCAAGGTTGCAGTTCTTACACTAGTGCCGAAAATCGATAATATATATATATAAAAGGCAAGATATTTGTGTGTGTTTCTCTTTATCTGCCTGTACGTCTGTATTTTTTTCAGCCCTTTTATTTTAGTTTTTGCTTCTGGTTTGGCTCTAAGTAGATATAATTGTAGTTCTTAGTCTCAGCCATAATACCATTTACTCAGAGGACTTATTGTCAAAATTCTGTTTACGACGAAAAAAACTTATTTGATATCGATACCAGGAAATCAAAATTTGACTTACATTCATTCATTTTTCTTTCAGTCTACAGTTTCGCTTTAATTGGAAACAACTATTGCTTTTTAGTCTTTTTTGCCAACGTCCAAAGAGTCTGAGCTCGAGGAGCATGGATTAGTTTTAAAGCTTTCATTATTCCTGAGAAACGCCGGGCTATACTGCTAGTATATATATATATATATATATATATATATATATATATATATATATATATATATTGTCAACCAAGTCTATAGATACCAGTCTGTCTTGCTATTTACCCATAGCCGGGAAGAGAAAAGATGGATTCATCCCTTTTCCAAGCTTATTTTCACGTGAGTAAATGCAACGAACTCGAGTGGAATTCGAACTCAGCTATCCGACTGCACTACCCATTACCCACCGCGCATCCACTTTATATATATATATATATATATATATAAATTTGTGTGTGTGATGAAATATTCCCTATTAAAACTACAACGAAACAATACTTCATAGTCCATTACAGTTGCATCTACTTCTCTCCTCTACAAGATTTCCACCAGTTATGGCCTTGTGCCAGACTAAATGAAGCTTAATAATCACCAATTCGTCTTTTTCCGCAATGTCTCGCTGGCTTGAAATGTTTACTTCATTCGCACTTCCTGTTCCTGTGCATAAAAGGGAAACAGCTTTTCCTTTCGTTGTTCAGCGTCTCCCACAACAGGTGAGCTCTTGTGTCTGTGTGTGTGTGATAGAAATCCTGCTACCAAAACACAGTTCGAAAACACTGCGCCATTAGTGGAGCCGTTCTGGCGCGGGAAACTACAACAGACGTCTGGTAATAACAGAGACGCTGTTCGCGAGAAATTCTCTATGTCTGTGTGTTCGTCAGGATGTGCGATGTCAGTGATGACGTTTGGCCATGGTGCGGTTTCAAATGGAAAGATATTCGTTTTTGCGATTGAAAGCTCTGAATTCTTCTTCTATGTGCCGTGTCATTTTAGAACGTGCAATCATGGCTCTCCACATCTTCCTGTCCTTTGAAGGCCTTACTAAAATTTGTATCTTTTAGCTATATCTTCTAATCCATGTTCTGCCAACCATTTACAAAGGCTCGTTAAGCAGGTCATGCGTTGCTTTCTTTTTTTGCCCCTCTTAATTTCAATATGGCCTCTGAGTGTCCAATTTTCGAATCCCTCTTTCCTCTTATGTGCACTAATCATTTCAGTTGTCTCTTTCCAATGCTAGAACCGCATTTCCCTTTCTTCCCGTTTCTTCTCCCCTAATGATGAGATGGACCGACTCATACGATTTAATATCCTTATTTCTGTTTCACATTCTTTTGGGCATTTGTTCACATAGCTTTCATGGTGCTGTGCTGTGGCGCAGTGGATATCGGCTCGGAATGAGAAATCAGTAGAGCCGAGTTCAAATCCCATCTGAATTCCTTGCATTCACTTACGCGCAAATAACATTGGGAAAGGTATTAATCCGTCTCTTTCCTCCAGTGATGGATTAAATAATAGGACAGATTGGGTTCTATAGCCTTGATTGTCAACCAGTCTAACGCAGAAAGTAATGGCAACCTATTGCAGGATAATCTTCTGCCCAGTCAGTCATGTCTCAAAAGAGACATGATCGCCAAAGCGTGTGGCACTTAACTGACTGACCAGACCAGTGAAATTATTCCCCTTTTTCTGCTAAGGGACATTTTCCTAATGCCCGTTAGTTGGCATTCTATATAGCTGTATTAAGGTAAAGGATACTAAGCCCCTCTCTCTTCTTTTTATCTTTAACTACAAATTGTGGAAGCGCCAAAACTTGTCTCTTTACTGTTTCGGTGAACTTCTTCATTCACAAGCGAACCACGTATGGCGTTGCAGGATATAATAATTAAAAAAACAAATAAATAAAACACGTGAGTACAGTAATATGTCTATTTAATCTTACACATATACATATATCTTTCTAACAGGACAAAATATTGCAGATCCGCAAACGAGACAATGCCGCTACGAACTAATGACTCCTGTAACAAATTAGAATTTTTCTAAGAAATATTTTGTCAGTCACTTTCTCACTCAGTAGAAGATTGGAAGCTTGCTGAGGAAAAAGTGTTTCACACTTTTTTATGTATGTTAAACACACACACACACACACACACACACACACACATACATACACACACACACACATATATATATTTGAATACATAGTTCTGTTGTCATTTCGCGCTATCACGCGGTGTGACGTCATAGAACCGCATTGCAAATTTGCGAACTGGGTTTGTTATTTTTGGTAACTATTGCCGTTGCCTAGCGGAGTTTTATGTCAACACAAAATAAAATCGTCGGTGATGGTGGATGTTATTGTGTTACCGTCTTACTAACCTCTCTGAAGTTGGCTCATGTGAGCCGAAAGCTTAGAACCAACTGAATAAAAAATTATCCAAATGTTGGAAAATTTTTGTCTTTATTTTCAACTGAAATTAAAGCCAAAATACGACGTTTAGAACGGCTCATGATTAAACATAACAGACATTCATTGTCTGTTATATTTAACAGTATATATTTAGAATATATATATATATATATATATATATATATATATATATATATATATATCTGCTGTAGCCTGTAAGGGCCAGAAAGAAAGACACGAAAAAAAGGTAGGTTGAAACAGGGTACTGAAATAACAGAACATATATACAAAATAAGAGATGTTGAATGTTGATCAGAAGGTAGAAGCGTCCGTCCGAACTTTCAAATTACAGTGCGTCTCGATTGCCTCCTGTAGAAAGTTTCACGGGTTAGTATTTATGAAGAAGGAAGAGTTCATTCCAATGTAGATAGGCCACCATAACAGTATATACATATATATATATATATATATATATATATATATATATATATATATAATAATAATAATAATAATATTTATTAATAAATTATAACATTGATATGTTATAATATCACTACAAAAGTAGCTATTTTGTTTCGACACTTTTTGTGTCTTTTCAAGTGATGTTGTTATTTCGAAATATATATATATTTGTTGTTATTTCGAAATCTATATATATATATATATATATGATGTTGTTATTTCGAAATCTATATATATATATATATATATAGAGAGAGAGAGAGAGAGAGAGAAAGTAGTTTGTCATAGCTGTCCTCGCCCTTCATCATTAGTAAAGTGCATATAACTGGCTAATTATATATCCAGAGAAGCAGATCATGCAGTCTGGGAAATACTTTTTTCCTTTCTCTAGTGGGTATATAGTTGGTAAAAAAAAAATTATCTTTTGAAAATAAAAATGTTAAAATAGTATGTATTTTTTTTCTATTTTAGCTAATGTTATAAGTTTTACATGTAAACTTAATAATATTCTGTTGAAAATAGGCTTGTATTTTTTTCTATTAGAGCCTTGAATAAGTTCTTGCTGTTTTCACAGAACTGTATGTGTGTAGTTTCAGATAGTAATGCATCTATAGGAAGTACTATGAGCAAGCTTGAAATTCAATATACGTCATTCTGCCAAAATATAAATGACTTTGATTTTCATAGCGTTAAACATGTCAGATTTCATACCAAAGAAAGTGTACTTGCAGAGAATTTTACAGTACTACTTTATTCAAAAGAAATCTGCAGCTAAATCATACACAATTCTTGTTGAGACTTACGACGACCATGCTATGTTTGAAATAACATGCAGAGATTGGTTTAGATGCTTCAAAAATAATGATTTCGATATTGAGGATAAAGAATGCTCTGGCACACCAAAAAGCTTGTAGACAAAGAATTGGAGGCATAACTTTATGAAGACTCATGTCAGACACAAGCTTACAGACTCATTAGGAGTTGATCACACAACAGTTTCAAAATGTTTGAAAGTATTAGGAGTGATTAAAATACAAGGACATTGGGTGCCATACGAGTTGAAGTCGAGAAAGTGGATACCCTACAATAAACTTAAGCATAAAAGATTGTGGAGTAAATCCAGCCATAGTGGTGCCTTCACGAAACTTCGAAGTTGTCATAAATCATCTCAGTTAATTGACATCTCAACATTAATCCTATTAATTCTTTATTTCTGTCTTAATAGCAAGCACTTTATGGCAAAAAACCTGGTTGCCAAAATATATTTTTAAAAGTAAACCACTGAAAAAACAACAATCTTGGCACCAAGCATCATCACAACACAAATATGTATATTCTAACCATATACTGTTAAATATAACAGACAATGAATGTCTATTATGTTTAATCGTGAACTATTCTAAACATCGTATTTTGGCTTTAATTTCAGCTGAAAATAAAGAAAAAAATTGTACTGGTTCTAAGCTTTCGACTCACATGAGCCATCTTCATAGAGGTTACAGGGACGTTAACATAAAGACATTCACCACCAAAGATGATTTTATCTTGTGTTGACATAAAACATTGCTATGCCACGATAACAGTCACCGAATAGCTGACGCAGTTCGTAAATTTGTATTGCAGTTCTATGATGTCACACCGCGTGAGAGACTGAAATGTTAACAGAACCATTTGTCTAAATACGTCATGATACAGTCGTTCGCTTTGTGACCATGAAACCCTGGTTTAAATCTCACCATGGTTGATTTGACAAGAAGGTAACTTCTTGGGGTTATCGGCCTGACGGAGGCGATCCCAGCGTGCTGCACCTTTGAAGAAAAGACTGACAACCATACCACAGTTTGACCCAAGCCTTTTAAGTAAAATAGAGTAGACTGAACTCTTTGGGACCTACAGATGGTTGCGCGTTTGCAACACGGATTGGCTAGTCTCTGTAAACAGACCGGATCCTCTGATACTAGTGATTAGCTGTTTTTTGTCTTCCCCCACCCATATTAACTCTTTAAGAAGCGTATTGTTTTCTGCATTCAAATGAAAATAATTTTCGCAACAATGAATTAACATTGCCTGATGACGAGGTAAAATCTCGAACCAGAAATTTCCGTGTCACAATGTAAATTAAATTAATATGAAGTAAGTAGATGTCTAACAACATTGATGAGCTGTGATACAGCGAAACAGGCTTGTATGTGGATGATTTATATATATATATATATGATTGATATAACCGGTTTACAATCCTCGCCGGTCTTTTGAACAAGAGTGAAGGTTTGTCTTTTGTTTCCTGTTCAGGATTAGGTTTCCGGTCCCTTCTAAAGTCTGCATCAGTTTTATACCCTTAACGCTTGTTCTTTCCGGTGCTAATATCAGTCCTTACAGTAACCACCTACTCTTGGATGTTGTAATTTGGGTCAGATATGTGCCACGTGTATTAAAGCATTAGATTATTTTTAAATACATGTGTGTGGAAAATTTTATATTTGTATGTATGTATAGAAACACTTGTCTGTTTACATGTATGTGTGCGTGTTAATATGCGAGTCAGGTCACGTATATTAAAACGATGGATAATTTTTTTAAGTATATGTGTGAAAAATCTTTTGGATGGTAGAATGTATACATGTGTATGTATTTTTAACGATTCAGTCGGAAATGTCTATAGACATTTCATTTAAACGCACATATACACACACAATTATATTAACGAACGTTTCCGATCAACGTACACACACATTCATACAATTTACCATCCAAAAGATTTTTCAATTTTTATTTTAACTCAATCCTTGAAGAATCTTTAATAAAAATGAAACGTTACATTAAGACACCTTTTCTGCTTTATATATATATATATATATATTCTTCATTTGTTAACGAGTTATTATGCGACCTAGATTTCTACTATGTGTTGTCTTCAGGCGATTTACAATAACTCATTTTACCGTTTATTTTAAGAACGTTCACGTAACGTGTATTTTTTTAAACGCTCAACTAACGGGGAATTTTTGAACGCGCAATTTTCAAAATTAGAAGAAATTATAACGTTTTCATCGATGGTTGTATGAACCTAATATTTTATGGTATGGTTACACTTTGTCATAATTTCTGTTCTGTTTTTAATTTTGCGCATGTACTTTATTTTTGCACAGTATAGTAGGGTCAGTTGGGAACAGTCTTTGAGAGAGAGAGAACCATGACGCAATTAACTCCGGTAGGAATTTGAAGACGGCATGCTGTACTGCTTGGCATTCGTGTCGAAAGCTCTAATACGAACATTTAGGTGTTAATCTGAGGACCGTGCAAAGGATTTGGAAAGAATTGGATGAGTCTAAGGGTGATTACGAAGGTGTTTGGAGTGATCATTTGTGATGGCGATGTGATACCGCCATTCATCTTTCCACGGGGTTTCAATTTCAATACGGAGGCTTTCAGAAAGTGCCTTGAGGAGTTAGTGATGCCCTGGCTCAAGAGGTTAGCAACTGGATGACCTCATCTTATATTTTCAAAAATAAATCGTTTTCACCATTTATTTTAACATATCACCTGAAGAGGAACAGTTTTGTTCTGAAACATGAAAATTGTTGTGTAGTGATATAATGTATTTATAAAGCATTGTAATAACAAAATTACAATATTAAGCTCTACTCTGTATCGAGCATTCTTTATAAAATTTAAATGCATGAATAGTGAATTTTAACTCTACGAGTTCTTTCACTTTTTGTAAGATATATATATATATATATATATATATATATATATATATATTACAAAAAATTACCCCCCCTTACATTTTAATTATTTTGATTAAAATTTACTTTTAAACGAGCTCCACCTTTTCCCTCTTTCTGTAAGTAAAATTTTGTTGTTTTTCCTGTGTCCAGATTTATTATTAACAATAACACCAACGAAGACCTTTGAAAAGTGTTGGACGAAAGGTTCCTCAGGTTCGCACAATGACGTCAGTTTTGTTTAAGACAATATATATATAGTCAGCAAATTTTCTTTTAGACATGTCAGAGTAAATCAATTGCAAACATTGTGTCTGCTTATTTTCAATAAAATCCATTCCTACTCACAGATAATCTATTGGGTATTATAATTGAAAGGTGTCAGAAATGAGCTGTAATTTTGACAGATGTTATTATCATTCATTTCTCAATGTATCCAAGTACTTTCAATCTCTTTCCGAAATCATCTTTAGGCGTGTGAGTTTTTACTTTTGACAAAAAGCAGAGGCTAATCCTTTACTATCTAGTCTCAGAGTGATTACTTCACTTTTTCGTCTGAGTCTGCTAGCAGCACCGTGTCATTTGCGTATCTTGTACTTTTAAGTTTATTTCTATTGATAATACATATACACACGCTAGTAGCTGAGAGTGCTTTGATTAATTACTGAATGCGTAGATGCTAGAGTAGCTACTGTTTTCAGAGCCTATTATTCTTCCAGAGTGCTCAATCACGGTGTGAGAGCTTCCAAATGTATAAGGAACGAAGAAAATAATTGAAACGTTCAAAACATGAATTTAAAACAGTGCACAATATAAAAATAGAGCAATGAATATTTATTATAAATTATAGTTTAGAACATGTACACGCTACAAGCTACTACAAAATTCTACATTTTGTTTCGACATTGAAAGAACAATATCTCATCAGGTAGTTAATAATGATGGTAATAAACTTTTTTTTTAAGAAAATTAAAAAAAAACACTTCCTTTCATTTTTAAAAATCTTTTTGTACGAGATAGAGGGTATTAAAAATTATTGTTCTTTCAATGTCGGGACAAAATGTACAATTTTTTCGTGGCTTGTAGTTTGCACATGTCCTGAAGTATTATATATATATATATATATATATATATATATATGAAGCAATCGGATGTCTAACCGTACTGATGAGCTGTGATACAGCGAAACAGATCTGTCTGCGTATGACTACGCTCTCACACCCTGATTGAGCACTCTGGAAGAATGGTAGACTTTGAAAAACAGTAGCTACTCTAGCATCTACGCATCGTTCTTTCAGTAATAAATTAGAACACTCTCACTGCTGGCGTATGAATACATAATATATTACACGCTAAAAGTCTGCCTCATTCTACCGAGCGCCCATAGCTCAGAGGTTAGGGTTATGGTTAGGCTGACGCCAATTCGGTCGGGTCTCAATCCTGGGTAAAAAGCAATCGGATGTCTAACCGTACTGATGGGCTGTGATACAGCGAAACGAATCTGTCTACAGATGACTATATATATATATATATATATATATATATATATATATATATATATATTACAGTAAATCTGTATAATATACCCGTTTCAAGTGTTCATATATTTGACTCTGTTTATAGCTGGAATTATGACCTTGCTCTATATCATATATCGAGCATGCGTATTTGGATATATTTTCACACGTGGTGCGGATCGTATTCCAAGATTTCGTAACAGAGTTTTACTTTGACAAAGTAAACTGTGGTATATCAGTAGTCCAAGCGTGTACTCAGGGCTTGAGCATAAGGGAAAAACTGAATGAACAAATGTCAAGAATATTTGACAGTGATGATGCTGAAGAAGAATTTTTGGGTTTTAGTCCTGATGAAGTTTAATAACTATATCTGAATGAAGAAACACTGTTCTTGCGCTTTAACATATGCAAAGTTTTAAAATATCGGTGAATATTTGAAAATATTTTGCAAATATTAGTTATATTTTGGAGTAGATAGACTAAACTATCGCCCGGTTCACACTCCACCCACGTCTATTGAACAGGTGAAGAGGTTCATCTCTTGTTTCCTGTTTAGGATGTGGTTTCCAGTTTTTTCTCTTTTCCAATCTTTTCACTCTTACGTAGACCCCTGCGCATCAGTGGCATTTTCGCCTTACTTGGGGTGATATGATTAAAAAAAAAAATTACGTTAAAAAAAGGCCATGTAAATCCACAGATTATACTGTGACTTATCTGCGAGTCAACTACAAATACCCACTTTGACAATCTCAAAGTAATGATGCGACCTAGTTATCTACTGGTGCGACCTATCCGCGAGTATATACGGTATGAAAACATTTCGACGAACAAAAAAATACATTTTCCGTTTTTTTTTGTTTTTTTTTTTTGCTTATAAAGCAAATAGGTTGAAGGCATCTCTTCCTCTGGAGCAAGCATTTTGTAGATTTTAGATTATTGGTGCGACCACAAACACTCGATATTCTGCATGTGTATTTTCTTATTGGGTGGATAAAGTTTTATTCTGTTCAAGTCTGTATGTTTTTGCCGAAAATATTGCATTGTAGTTCGTAAAATATCTTGATAATATTACAATTGTTATAAATGTTTGAATAAACAAATTTATTTTCAATTGTTTTTTCATTATAAAATAGTAAATAATACAACTCATGATGTGCTGACGATAATTGAGCAAAGAATCTTCTTCTTCTTCTTCTTCTTCTTCTTCTATGTGCCCTGTCCCTTCAGGAAGTAGGCGATCATGGCTCTCCACGTCTCCCTATCCCTTGTGGCTCTTAGTATGTTTGCTCCTGTTGCTCCTGGCAACCCCCGTTCCGTCATCCACCTGATCAGGCCCTGCAAATATGTTATCCGCTGCCTTCCCCTGTCTCTCCTTCCTTCTAAATGTCCAATCAGTATAAGGTTCTCCAGGCTCTCTTTCCTCATTGCATGTCCCAGGAACTTCAGTTGTCTCTTCCTGATGCTCAGCATCAATTTCCTTTTTGTTGCCATTCTTTCTAACACCTCGTCGTTGCTTGTATGCTCAGTCCACAATATCCGTAGCATCCTTCTGTAGAACCACATTTCGGCCGCTTCCAGTTTTGTCCTCATTTTCGATGATATTGTCCAGCATTCACAGCCGTATTGAAGAACTGACATCACGTAGCAGTCTAGAACTCTTTTCTTCGTTTCTATTGAGATTTTCCTGTGTGTTAGTATTTTGCTCATCTTCTGGAACGCGTCCTTTGCCATGCCAATTCGCCTTCGGATCTCCGTGTCGCACTTTCCATCTCCTGTTAGAACACTTCCTAGGTACTTAAATTCTTGGACTTGTTTGATTCTGTTATCCCCCACCTGTATTTGGCATTTTGGGTTGTATCTTTTGCTGATGACCATGCACTCAGTTTTCTTAAAGTTTATTTGTAGTCCCTTCTTGTCACTCTCCACTGCTACTTTCTGTATGAGGTCTTGTAGTTTCCTTTCCGTGTCCGCAATCAGCACTGTATCGTCCGCATATCTCATGTTGTTCAGGGTGTGGCCTCCAATAACAAATCCTGGCGTGTCATCTAGAGTCCTTAAAATATTCTCGCTGTATAGGTTGAACAAATCCGGTGAAAAGACACATCCTTGTCTTACGCCTTTTTCTATCTTTGTGTATCTACTGAGGTCGTTACCTGTCCGTATGCAGGCCGTTTGCTGCCAGTAGAGATTCTTGATTATTCTTATGTCTTTGCCGAAAATGTCGAGGTTGCCCAGCATCTCCATCAATTCTTTGTGTCGAATTTTTTCGAATGCCTTCGCGTAATCAATGAAGCACAGGTACAAGTCTTTCTTCATTTGTAATGCCCTTTCAGAGAGCATCCTGATCATGAATATGGCGTTCCTTGTTCCAGTGTCCTTGACGAACCCGCACTGTTCCTGCCCTATCTCTGGCCTGATTCTGCTTCTCGCTCTATTCATCAGGATTCTGACAATCAGTTTTGTAATGTGACTCATTATGCTGATAGTTCTGTGTAGTTCGCACTCGTTTGCACCAGGTTTCTTTGGCAGCGCTATAAATATCGACTTGCATAGGTCGTCTGGTATTATTCCGCTGCTATAAATTTCGTTTATTATGTCGGTAATCTTTTCTATGCCATATTCTTCTAAGGCTGTCAGCAGCTCTATCACTATGCCATCTGGACCAGGTGCTTTGTTTTTGTTCATTTTGGCCATTGCAGCTTCCACTTCGGATTTTAGTATTTCCGGTCCATCCATCTCCTTGTGTATTCTTGGTTGTTCTCTCTTGTCGCAAAAGAGATCCTTTATATATTCTTCCCATCGCTGGAGTATTTCCTCTTTCTCTAATATGATTGTCCCTTCCTTGGATTTTATGCATCCTGTTGAGGAGCAGGTTTTTTGTCCTGTCAGTTCTCTTATCTCTTTATGCATCTCTGCTTTGTTGTTCCTGCTCAGTCTCTCTACTTCTGCACATTTGTTGTTGAGCCATTCGTTGAAAAGCTTTTGACAGGGTTTAGCGTAGATGTTTAAAAGTTACGCTGTCTTCGGCCATATTTTTGAACTGATTCAGTCTTTCTTATCAAATCGTAAAATGAACTGCCATCTTCTGTATCCTTTTGCAGTAATGCAGGTGTCCCACTTGGGACCTATCTTCTTATTCCTACAATGTTTTTAATTTTCATTAACGACCTTCCTCATAGGATCACCTTTCAACTTGGTAGATATGCTGATGGCACAACCTCTTGTCTTGATAGCAAATGTGATCAGTTTGATAGGGTCAGATCGAGGGCTGATGTCAAAAACTACCTTCAGCCTGATGTTTACTCGGGCAGAAGATAGTTTGTTAATTTTAAGGTCCCCAAAAGTAAACTGCTTTCGATTAATCTGCTGGGAAACCCGTTTCTGCCTTTCATCAGCATAATTGTCAGGAGAGTGGCTCATTGTGTCTTCTCAGCTAAAATGAAAAGACTTTATTGAATCCATTGCTAGCTTATCTGCTATGTAATTTGGTTCACTTTATCGTGCTAGAGAGTTTTACTCCACAGAATCTATCTTGCATATCTATACATTTTCCATTCATCCATAGTTGGAATATTGCTGCCACAAATGGTCTGGAGCTCCTGTTATATACCTTGATAAAAACCAAAGAATCAGCAATATTATGGGTGTTGAATGGCGTCACGGATTCAGTCATTTTCTCATCGCCATAAAGTTGTTCCCTGTGCCTTTCCTATAAATATTTTCATTGTAATTGTTCTAATGAATTATTCGCCTAGACTTTTTTAAAAATTTAAGCGCACTTCTAGAATGGCGACAAAGTCTCATCAATTTACAGTTGAACTTGTTAGATGTAAAAGTATATTCTAGTTTCTTTTCTCGCACTCCTCGCTTGAGGGACTCTCTTCCGGCTCTATGCTTTCCAGTCAACTTTAATCTTCAATCATTTAAATGCAATCTCAATCGCTAGCTACTGTCCTGATTACTCTGCCTTTGTTCTTGCTCCTCAGTAATCTTTCGGTCTTCTAACTCTTCCATCGGCAATGCCTTAGTGGCTTTACTGCCTTGCTTGAGGTGAACTTGCTTAAGAAATATATATCGCTTTGTACGTGGTTCATATATTTTTATAATTTTATAAGCAAACATTACCAAGGTTTTCGAAAGTGTCACCTCTTCGGCCTTACCCTATTTTCCGACCTCAAATGGAATCATTACATTGAGTCAATAGCTAATTCCATTGCTAGGAAGGTTTGGTCATTGTGTCGGGCTAGAAAGCTTTTCCGGATGAATCAATCTTGCACATATACAAGTCGACCATCCATTCGTGCATGGAATACTGCTGTCATATCTGGTCAGGCGCCCCTGCTATTCCTCTCAGTGTTCTCGATAGACTCCAAAGGAGAATCTGTAATGTGATAGGTCCCGACGTGCAGCTCGACTCCAGTCACTTTCTCACCGGCGGTATGTGGCTTTCCTCTGTCTATTCTACAAATATTTTCATAGCTTCTGCTCCGACGGACTTAAATCACTGGTGCCCCCGCCACAAGAATTTACACGTGCAACCAGATTGGCAACAAGGTCCCACCAATTTACAGTTAGAACAACCAAATGCAGGCGACAATTCTACTCCAACAGCTTCTTTTCTCGCACTTCCTGCCTGTGGAATTCCCTTCCATATACTTGCTTTCCTGACGGCTACAACCTCCAGGAATTTAAATGCAATGTTAATACTCATCTCTTATCCAATTGACTCAAGTCCTTTCTACATCACCTCGTATATCTTGTTCTTTTCCTTTCTCTCTACCTTCGCAATTGTCTTCACTCCTGTGCTTCCATCATTCTCTTGCCCTTTTTCTGACACCTTCTGCAGCTGGTTCTTCCTTCTCTTCACTATCCTCCTGTTTAAACTTTTACTCTTATGTAGCCCCCTGCGCATCAGTGGTGGTACCGTTTTGCTCGGAGTGAAGCGATTAAAAAATTAACAGCGTCAAGGGAATAACTGTTTCATTGAAACACCGTTTGTTTTAGGACACGAAGGGTGTGTCTTGCTAGACATCTTTCACAAAACAACAAACTCAGTTCTTTAGTTGTTGATCGTAATGAATTTGACCATAATTTCCACTAGAAAAAAGTACTGCTTTAATTAAAAGAAAAAGCAAGTTACTAATATTATACACAATTTTCTCGATATCGGTTAGTTAAGTACCATACGGGATACACGCTTGGGCGATCATGTCTCTGAAGAGACATTATACTGACTTAGTAGATTATCCCGCAGTAGGTTACTTTTACTTTCTGCGATAGACAGGCTGCTAATCAGGGTTATAGAACCCATTCTATCTTGCTATTTAACCCATAGCTGTAGAGAGAGATGGGTTAATACCCTTTCCAAGGGTATTTGCGCGTAATTCAACTGGAATTCGAACTCGGCTCTCCGATTTCTCGTTCCGAGCCGATATCCACTGCACTACAGTACAGCACCATGAAAGCTATGCAAACAAATTCCCAAAAGAAGATGAAACAGAAATAGGGATATTAAATCGTAAGAGTCGGTCTATCTCATCTCTAGGGAAGAAGAGACTGGAAGAAAAAGAAATGTTGTTCTACAGAAGGATGATGAGAATATCATGAACTGAACACTTGAGAAACGACGAAGTTTTTGAGAAAATAGAAACCAAAAGAAAACTTCGAAGTAGCATCGGAAAGAGACAACTGAAATGTTTAGCGCACCACAATGCGCACTTCAATTAAGAGAAAGTATATTTATACGTACGATTCTGCTGAAACAATAATTTGATGCTAATCGTTTCCTCTGACAAATTGCGTTTAGTGGCTCTTCTGTATTTAAGGAGTGAAAATATCAATTCGACATGACCTGGCCGCAGAGTATCGGCTTAAATCTGAATAGAATCGAGACGGTTGGTCAAGTTGGTGCAGTGCGTCATCATTCTGAGAGTGTGTACGTTCGAAAGATGCTCAATAAGTCACGGATTTGCATAAGACTGGCTTCTTTTCAGGGCGAACAACAATCAGCACAGTAACTTTCAACAGATCAAAGTTATAAGCTACAGAACACGATCTGCCTGCATTTTCATTACGTACGTAAGAATCAGACGAGTTGCTGTGAGGAAAGAAAAATAGAATAAAAGAGAGGTGAAGCGAAACCGAGGAGGGTAGAGAAAGAAGATAAAAATGTGAAGCAATAATAGTGGAAAGAGGGAGAAAGAAGAAGAAGTTAAACAAAAATGGAAAGGGGAGAGAAGAAGGATATAAAAAAAGAGGCAAAGCAATAACAGTGGGAGGGTGAGAACGAGGATAAAAGTGGAATGAAGCAAAAATGGGGAGAGAGAAAGAGAGAGAAAAATAGAAAGTGGATTATAGAGAAGTGAAGCAAAAATGGAGAGAGAGAAAAAAAAGAAAAAATGAGAAAAGAGAAATTACGCAAAAATTACGGAGGGAGAGGGTGAGAGAAAGAGGATAAAAAAGAATTAAATCAAAAATAGTGGGAGGGAGAAAAACAGAGAAAGAAGATAAAACGGAAATGAAGCAAAAAGAGAAGGAGGGAGAGAAATGGAAAAAGGTGGGTGAAGCAAAACAGTGGAAGCGAAATAAAGCGAATAAAAGAGAGATAAGGAAAACGGAAAGAGAAAGAGAGAGAGAAAATTATTCATGATTCTCGTCTTTCTGAGGTAATATCCAAAATGTCAAAGACTATAACAATGAATAAAAACTACCGTCACACACACACACACACACACACACACACACACACACACACACACACACACACACATACACATTTGCGAGATTTGGTTGAAAAATATTCCGCCATTGTGAATATCCCGATAGATCACTTTTAATGTGTCCTGTAGGGATCATTGATAAACCGTCATAGACCAGTCAAATTCCGGTTTTCCCTCGGACTTCTCAATTTTCATAAAGCAAAAGTCACCGTTGAAATAGAAGATACATCAAACCATGCATGAGATTATGGAGAACGTGACGAGCTTTGCACTCACCTTTGAAAAGTAGAAGAGACGCTGAGACGAGCGTAAGATATCACAAGCGGCATACTAAGTTAACATTGCTCGTTTTTGTTAATATTAAATGATATAATATTTTCCTGAACTCTCCCCATATATATATATATATATATATATATATATATATATATATATATATATATATATATAACTTTGAAGTCGGTATGCATCTGCTCAGTTCTTCTTCATGTGCCGTGTCCCTTCAGGACGTGGGCGATCATGGACTTCCACTTGTACCTGTCTCTTGTCGCTCTCAATATTTTTTCCTCTTGGTATCTCTCCCAAACCCTTCACCGCCATTTATTCATCTTCTTCATGTGCCGTGTCCCTTCAGGACGTAGGCGATCATGGACTTTCACTTGTACCTGTCTCTTGTCGCTCTCAATATTTTTCCTCTTGGTATCATCCCAAAGCCCAACTCCGCCAAACACCGGCGTAATATGACTTCCCTATGTCTCTTCTACAAATATGTTTACAATTCCTGCTCCGAAGAAATTAGCTCACTAGTACAACCTATGTATGAATTTTGTCGATCTACTCGACTAGCAATTAGGTCCCACCCTTTTACAGTGAAACCAATAAAATGTAACCGCAACTTCTACTCTTAAAGCTTCTTTTCTCGCACTTCCCGCGAGTGACGGAGGGGGGGGGGAAAGAAAGAAAGAAAGTCCAACTGCCACATAAATTTCTAACAAGTTAAAGAAAAGAAAATCCATATGACGGTAAACGTTAAGCATAACAGAGACATGAAAGTAAGGGAAGTTAATATATACATAAATAAATGCCAAGATACATGAAAAATGATTTACATTTAAAGAATTCAAGCAGATTTGAAAATTTGAAATATAGAGGAATATGGTGAATGTCGGGTCCGATCTGTAAATGTCTAAATTGGTGGAACAAAGAAATGGAGATCATCGGAAAATTGGCCATGAGAATAGCGATATATATTTTTTACACATATATTTATATATATATATATTTACTAGCAGTATAGTCCGGCGTTGTTCGGGTGTAATGAAAGCTTTAAAACTAATCCATGGTCCTGGAGCTCAGACTCTTTGGACGTTCGCACGAAAGACTAAAAAGCAATAGTTATTTCCAGTTAAAACGAAACCGTAGACTGAAAGAAAAATAAATGGATGTAAGTCAAATTTTGATTTCCTGGTAACGATATCAAATAAGTTTTTTCGTCGTAAACAGAATTTTGAAGGCTAAATAAGTCCTATGAGTAAATGGTATCATGGCTGAGACTAAGAACTACAATTATACCTACTTAAAGCCAAACCCGAAGCAAAAACTAAAATAAAAGGGCTGAAAAATACAGACATACAAGCAGATAAACAGACACACACACAAACATCTTGCCTTTTTTATATATATATATATATATCATCGATTTTCGGCACTATTGTAAGAACTGTAACTTTGAAACTTCTGAATATCGTTTTTTATGTCTTTGTCTACGAGTGTATCAAATTTTATTAAAATCGGACCACTTCTTCTAAAACACGATATTTTTGATTATCGATTTTTGATATTTATCGGGGGTACCTCGACACAAAACCTAGCTAAGAACACTCGCAGACGCTTATAGTACAACTGTGTAAATATTCAAGAAAATCGGTTCATCCGTTTCAGAGTCTATAGGTAATGGACACACACACACACACACACACACACACAAATTTCTATTTATAAATAAGTTTAGATATATTTACGCATGAATATTTTTGTGTAAATATAATATATTTACATATTTAATATATGTATTAACAAGTGACTTAACATTAATATATGTATTCTTTAGTTATCCAATTATATATTCAATTATATATTACTGAACATTTATATATGTACCCTTTATTTAACATTTATATATTTATATATATATATATTTATATATAATATAATATTCTTTATTATATTTTTTATTTTTATATTTATAATTTACTAGCAGTATAGCCCGGCGTTGCTCGGGTGTAATGAAAGCTTTTATATATATATTATCGATTTTCTGCACTATTGTAAGAAATACAACCTTGAAACTTCTGAATATCGTTTCTTATGCCTTTGTCTATGAGTGTATCAAATTTGATTAACATCGGACCCCTCCTTGCATAACCCGATTTTTTCAATTATCGATTTTTTATATTTATCGGGGGTACCTCGAAACAAAACCTCGCTAAGAACACTCGCAGACACTTATAGTACAACTGTGTAAATTTTCAAGAAAATCGGTTCAGCCGTTTCGGAGTCTATAGGTAACGGACACACACACACACACACACACACAGACACACACACACACAGAGACAAAATTACATTTATAAATAAGTGTATATATATATATATATATATATATATATATATATATATATATATATATATATGAGAGAATGTCAAGAAATAAATAAATATATATATATATATATATATATATATATATATATATATATATATAATATAATTATATGGTTATGTCAATTTTACATTGCGACCTGGAAATTTCTATGTTTCGAGATCAATTCTCATCATCAGGCTGATGATGAGAATTGATCTCGAAACATAGAAATTTCCATGTCGCAATGTAAAATTGACATAACCATATAATTATATTATATTATATTATATTATATTATATTATATTAGGCTCTATAATACTCATTATATTGAGCACTGTTTATAATAAAATAAATGCAAGAACACTCAATATATAAAAAAAAACCTTGAGTCCTCTTCACTTGGTTTTTTTTTTCTTTACTGCGGAATCTTGAATGTTTGTTCTTGTTCCGCTGGTTTCTTTTTTTTTTTCTCCCCATTTATCCTACGACTTAATACGCCGGATTGTAAAGGATTTGGGTTCTGTTTGTTAATGGTTTTTTCGAAAGTTTATATTAGCATAAATTTACGGAGTGCATTCTTACAGAGTCTAAGTAGTTATTATTATAATATATATATATATATATATATATATATATATATATATATATATATATATATATAATTTATTTTTTTTAAGCATTAAATTTAATGAATTCTCCTATTTAAATAAGTGCACTGTTTTTTTTAGTTTTTATTATCAAACAGTATATTTATTTATATCTACCGGCCTGAATAACTAGATTTCTTGATTATTTAGGCCGGTAGATATAAATAAATAAAAAATAAATTAATAAAAAAGAAAAGAGAGAGTATCTACTCAAATACGAGCATTCATTAAAAATATTGTTTAAACAAATAAATCATATATATATATATATATATATATATACTCCTGGACAAACATCTAGTTTCATGGGTCAATTTCAATAACAAAATATTAAGCTGAAAATGCTCATGAATGTAACAAGATGTATAAAATAAGTAGAAATAAGCAGTATGCTTGTTTACTTACTTAATATCGCGTGACGTGAGGTGACGTTACGTACAGCGCCATTTAATATGGCGCCATTTTATATCAATTGTACCATTCAGGAGATATTTTAAAAGCCTGGAAATTTTATTACCCAAACTGATCGATTTTGATACTCAGCAATTCAAGACAGGAAGCATTAACCAACGAGGACTTTACTGGCCTTGCGTATTATTTTTAGGAGTAAATAACAACATCAAGACTTAACTTGACAAATTATTATTCTTCATGTGCCGTGCACATTCAGGACGTAGGCGATCATGGACATCCAGTTTCCTTTATCCCTTGCTATTCTTAACATTTCTCCTCTTGGTATCTCTTCCAAACCTCGTTCCGCCATCCACTTGCATCACATCTCGCTTTCTCTTTATCCGTCCTGTGAGTATTAGATTCTCCAAGACCTCCATCCTCATTACGTGTCCCAGAAACCTCATCTGTATCTTCCTGATGCTAAGTATAAGTTTCTTTTTCGTTTGCATTCTCTCCAAAATCTTGTTGTTGCTAACATGTTTGGCCCATAATATCCTGAGTATCCTTCTGTAGATCAACGTTTCTGCTGTTTCGAGTATTTTCTTCATCGTTGAGGAGATTGCCCAGCATTCACTGCGATACAGGAGAACATATATCACATCCAGTACTCTTTTTTTGGTTTCCAATGAAATCAAGGAATGATTATTTTTACATCGTTGCAGGTAACGCCATAACTAAAACCCTTGTTAAAAGAGTAGGAACAAAGACCAATGATATGTGTCCAAATAAGAACTCTTCTAACCAAGTTAAACACTTACTCCGTGTTATAGCAAATATCATATATATGGTCTAAAAAGCACACATCTTATATAAGAGAGTAGCTTACATCTTATTCTATTTGTCGTGTCTCTACAAAACATTGCGATCATGGCTCTCTACAATTTCTGTTCTTTGTAGCTTGTAATAATTTTTTTAAATATTCCTAAACCCTGTTTGTCATTCATTTACTCTAGCTCGCTATGTCGATTAAGCGTTATTTTCTTCTGACCCCATGTCTTTACTCTGTCCTATCAGGGTCCTGGGTATGACTGTAAACTGCATTCGGCAGCAAGGCCTCTGATTAGAAGGTTATAAAGAGCATGGAATCACTTCTTAATTGCTGTTGTTCCCAGGTCCACCCTGACCCAGAGTCGTAGCATCTGTTGGGTCTCAGCTGTGGGTAAATAGTTAACCCCCAACTTAGAGTCCAAACATTATAAAAATAGACTTTTATAGAAATATATACATAAAAATAAAATTTTATAAAAAAATATTTTGAAGGAATTTTTTTTTTTACTATAACATGTTTTTGACGGAAAAAAATTATTGCCATAATACATTTTGAATACATAACTAGAAGACATCTTGAGTTTTCTAAAATAAAATAAAAAATTTTCATCAAAATCTGACTAAATCAACCTTCTCACTATAACCGAAGATTTTTAAAAAATGCCTTAAAACCCTACCTTTTTGGCATTAAATAACCCACAGTGGTTGATATGCTGTTGAACAAAACTCAAACTCAAACTCAAACTCTGTCCTGTCAGATAAAAAAAAAATCTGAAAGGGGAAAGGCAATGAACCAAAAGCAGTGTTAGTATTCGTGGTAGACAAAAAATAAAATAGAATAAAATAAAATAAAATAAAATGAAAATAAATAAGATCGTCATATTCGTAAAAGACGTTTCAAATGAGGAATTATCTAACCTTTTCAGACAATGGGCTTTGTTTAATGACGTTAGATAATGTTGTATTTAGGACTATAAAAGGAAGTGATTAAAAAACTCTTTCGCTCTTTAATTCAGGGAGCAGTAAGTTCAAGTTATGTTTCAGTCTTCTAACGAGGTAACTTAAGCACCTCGAGAGGGTGTAATGGTTAGGAAGCTTGTCTTGCTAGAACCTATTACACCTGAGTAGTGAGTTTGATCCTCACTGGGTGCCATATACTTTCAGCCTTGTGCCACATCTAAGTTGCGCTTAGAAAATCACTCCCGAGGAGATAATCTCCGTGCAGCCGATTACTTAATTTCAAAACAATCATTCTCTCTCTCTCTCTCTCTCTCACACACACACACACACACACACAGAGACACTTACGCACTAGCATACAAATACATAAGCAGACACACGCACAAAAATGTTTTAATCGCATCAATTATAATCCTTGAATGTTTTCTTACAGGCCCCCAAATCAATGCCTTGTGGTCAAACTACCACAAGCCCTCAATGGATAAGTTTCCCCTGTAAGAAATATTGTTGTACATACCAAGAGAAGGATCATCTAGAAACGAAAGAAAATGTAGTTTAGGTTGCAAAGCCCTAGTGAATTGAACACGTTTCTCTCGTTAGGTCATGTGAAAAGCCAACATCTAATGTATTGATATACCCAACCGCCTTCCGAACAGACGAATAAGCCTCTCGCTACTCTGTCATGACTTTCAGAGGAAAGAGCTGTATTCCTTAGATTTACAAGTTCTGAAATTCACAATTACCACCCAATAAGCCAAAGAATCAAGTCTCTAGCTATTCTATCGTTATTTGTAGGGCAAAGAGATATATCTCTTTCTGCTAATAGTTCAGACATTTACAGTCAAAACCCGCCAGGCCAAAGTCACAAGCCTCTTGCTAACTATTGCTATGTCCAAAATCAATGGATTGAATTCCTCAATACTACGAGTTCAGATATATCCAACATGCCAAAGAAGCAGGCCTCTAGCTAATATAGCGCTATTTCCAAGGAAAGATACATTCCTTTGTCTACCATTTTAGACATTCACAGCATGAACCCGCCAACTCAACACCACACACTCCAAAACCCGCTAATCCAACGTCACAAACCTCTCGCTACTCTATCGTTGTTTTAGGGCAAAAGATATATCTCTTTGTACGACGAGTGCAGGCATTTACAGTCGAAACACGCTAGGATAACGTCGCAAGCCTCTCGCTTCTCTATCATTGTTTTTAGGGCAAAAGGTATATCTTTTTTAAAACGAGTTTAGGCATTTACAGTCGAAACCAGCTAGGCTCACGTCGCAAGCCTCTCGCTACTCTATCGTTATTTTTAGGGCAAAAGATATATCTCTTTATACTACGAGTTCAGGCATTCACAGTCAAATCACGCTAGGCCAACGCCGCAAGCGACTAGCGACTCTATCGTTGTTTTTAGGGCAAAGAATTCTACTAGTTCTAACTTTCACGGTGAAAGTATGCCATACTATGTACACTGAGTATAATCATTATCATTCCTTTTCTATTAGATTAGTAAGAATGAAAGTTCTATACATGTTGTTTGTCTCACGAGCCGTTACTTTGTGGAACACACCGAAATGTTTTCTATTTGTTCGCTATTTTACATACGCTCTTAGGTGATATCTGTTCTCCTTTATAGCAATGAATTCTGGACAATCTCTCCAAAGATGAAGGAGACACTCAAAGCACATAAATGTGGTTCTACAGAAGGATACTATGAATAACATGGACCGAACATGTGAGCAACGTCAAGATTTTGGAGAGAATGCAAACGATAAGGAAACTTGTATTTAGTATCAGAAAGAGAGAGATGAGGTTTTTGGGACGCGTAATGGAAGAAGGGCTTGGAGAATCTAATACTCACAGGATGGATACAGGGAAAGTGAGATAGGGGAAAGCAGCGCGTGACATATTTGCTGGGTGTGAGTTCCGTCATCGCCAACGTTCTGAAGGAACACTCCACAGAAAGTAGAAGATTCTTCATAAAATGTACTTCTTAGCTTCTCTTTATGCGTTCATGCAACAACCACATTTAGTTATACTCTACCTTGGATGACTCTTAGGCCTTGTATTAGGTAAATAGTTAGTAAACCAAAAAGGTGCCTATCTTTTTGCAAGTGAGTATGAAAGTATTCTGTTTTCATGTTTTTCTTTTCCAGCTGATGAATCACGATGTGTTTTTTTTTTTTTAAATTTTCTTTTACACGCAGATTCGATTGGGGGAGGGTATGGGTTGAATGTTACGATACAAAAGAAGATTTTCATTTCATTGTGGTTTTTGCGCCCAATGCAGGCATGGATCGATCTGATATTTTTCGTCGGATCGATCCTTTTGTGACATCGTCATGGTGGGTAATTATAGCAGGTGATTGGAATGTCGTCCTTGATCCTAATTTAGACAGAGGGTCGATAACAATGGTACAAACATTCCTTTAGTTGTAATCCTTCTTTGTTTCTTTTTTTTTTTCTTTCTTTCTTGTAATTTTAACGGCATACCTGAACTGGTCGATAAATTCCGAATTGATAATCTGAGGAGGGAAAAATGGACTTAGGCAAATAGAGATCGCATAGGCTCAATGTACCCTTCTCACTGCATCGACCGAGTTTAGTTCTAGTTCTAGTGATAAGAGTCAACATAGAACTCTTTGGTTGCCAGTTTTCATATTATAGTTTATTCTGCCTGTAGTGTGTGTTTCACTTGCAAAAGCCTTCAGTCAATCAGTTAAGTGCCATACGTGATACACGCTTGGGCGATCATGTCTCGAAACAGACATGACTAACTGGGCAGAAGATTATCCTGCAGTAGGTTGCCATTGCTTTCTGCGGTAGACTGGTTGCCAGCCAAGGCTATAGAACCCAATCTGCCCTACCATTTAACTTATAGCTAGAGGGAGAAGAGATAGATTATATTGCATTATTATATTAATTATAATTAGTGGGGGGTCAGTTTATTACTTCATAACAACAGAAAACCGATCCCCACTTTATACCCAGTAGAAGTTTTAATTATGTTTCTAACTATTATATTCAGTCAGTCAGTTTAGTATCATACGTGATACACGCTTGGGCGATCATGTCTCGAAACAGACATGACTGACTGGGCAGAAGATTATCCCGCAGTAGGTTGCCATTGCTTTCTTCGGTAGACTGGTTGCCGACCAAGGCTATAGAACCCAATCTGTCCTGTTATTAATCCATAACTGGAAGGAATAGACGGGTTAATACCTTTCCCAAGGGTATTTGCGCGTAAGTGAATGCAATGAATTCAACTGGAATTTGAACTCGGCTCTCCGATTTCTCGTTCTGAGCCGATATCCACTGCGCCACAACGCACATCCCCTATCGGGCCTAAAATTGCGTACTGCATATTCGTGAAGACTTTTGTGACTGCTATCAGAAGATTCTTTTACAGTGTTCTCGCTCTGTTCAGTTTGGCAATAATTTAGCTGGCATTTCAGGTCTCAAGACGACTGATGCAGACAGGTGCTAATGCTCAAGACCTCGGGGACTGATGGTTTCCCACATGAATTCGGCTAAAGCTGCTGTACATGTTTGTCACCTTGCAATCACTTAGCTTCAAGAAGATGAAATACGGAAATATTGCCTTGCATTTAATCGAGGATAGAATACTTACTGAAGAAAGTAAAGAACTGAATTACTCATTTTGACCCTCAAACTTTCTCTCTGATGTTCACGTTGCACAAGGCCAAAGAGCCACTCGAGATAAAGGCTTACAAAGTAAGAAGCAAGGTGTAAATTCAGGAGGATATGTGGGGAAGATAACGGTTAATCCAAGTCACAAATATATTAAGATTATAGTGATCAAGGAACCATTCTCTTGGGAATCTGTTCGTTAAAATAGCGGTTCGTCGAAAGAAGCAGTTCGTGTGGAACTTGCATCTCAACAATGGAAGACGAAGGGAATGTCTGCTTGCTACAATGTGCGTATATATATATATATATATATATATAGCACCTAACGAGCCAGACGAACCTAAACGGATCGATCTGTTTAGGTGAAACCTAGATAGGTTCGTCTGGCTCACTAGGTGCTATTTAGTTTGCTCTACTTTTGTATTGAGCGCTTTCTGTTTGGTGATTACTCGTGTTGGGTTTTTTCTTTTGGCTTCGTGCTGATTTCGGTCCGAACACTTTTGACTGACTTTCATACCCTAAGCTCTTCCTTTTTTAGAGCCATTTTTCCTTCATTCGATAGTTTTCGAGGAAGGTTTTCGAGACGAGTACAATTATATATATATATATATATATATATATATATATATATATATATATATATCGGTAGCAACCTTTCTTTTAAGGATGTTTTGTTGAAGATTTTATTAATTTTTATTTAATTCTTCAGTATTCTAAAATTCTAACATGTTTTCTTTTTGTCCTTATTCTTTGACTGTTTTTTATTTATTGTCACATGTCGTTCCAAGAGGATTTTCCGGGATGTGCTGCTGTTGTATCTGTTGCTGTTGATCAATTTATATTTGGACAGCAACCTTACTTTTGTGCATGCATGTTTCTTTTAATATATATATATATATATATATATATATATAGATATATATATATATATATAACTATCACCCAGTTCACACTACACCCACGTCTATTGAATAGGTGTTGGGGCACATCCCTTGTTCCCTGTTTAGGATGTGGTTTCCAGTTTTTTCTTCTAATCTTCACTTTTTTTTCAATTGGAGTAGATAAACTGTTGCCCGGTTCACACTCCATCCACGTCTATTGAATAGGTGTAGAGGCTCATCCCTTGTTCCCTGCTTAGGATGTGGTTTCCGGCTTTCTCTCCTCTAATCTTTACACTCTTACGTAGCCCCCGGCACATCAGTGGCGTTACCGCCTTGCTCGGGGTGATATGATTAAAAAATATATATATATATATATATAAAGTTGGACCAATAAACAGTTAAACAATTTCCCCAATATACTGTTATGTACTGTTATGTATAAAAGATGAGGGTATATATTTTTATATAAATATATATTAGATAGATAGATAGATAGATAGATAGATAGATAGATAGATAGATAAGGAACAGATTGGTATATATATATATAATATGAGGATATATATTTTTATATATTATCTAAACCAAATATATTTATATAAATATATATTAGATAGATAGATAGATAGATAGATAGATAGATAATGAACAGACTGATATATATATATATATTAGTCATCCACATACAAGCCCGTTTTGCTGTATCACAGCTCATCAGTGTGGCTAGACATATCCACTTGCCTCTGGCTGAGATGGAAACTCCACCAATTTGGCGTCAGTCGGAGTCTCTCTCTCTCTCTCTATATATATATATATAGAGAGAGAGAGAGAGAGAGAGAAAGAGAGAAAGAAAGAGAGATGCAGGCATACAAACTGACAGATAGTTAGAGAAAGAGAGAAAGAGACAGTGATTGATAAACAGAGAAAGGTAGTGAACTAATTTAAATAGATGCTCTCAAAGAGAAAATGAGTGAGTGATAAACCGACTGAGCAAGCTAGCTAGATATATAGATGAACAAGTAATGAATTCAATAGATGTCCTGAAAAAGAAAAAGAGAGATATATATTGAGTGATGAACAGATAGATAGATAGATAGATAGATAGATAGATAGATGGAGAGAAATAAACAGATCGAGATTGATAAAGAAATGTGAGCTGATCTTCTTCCTTTTCGCTCAAGTCTCGGCTGACCGGGGCTAGCCAGTAAAATGCAATATCTCAGTGGAGTAAGAGGAAGTGTTGACGATAGTACATCAAACAACAACAGTATACGTAAATGAATGGAAGTTAATTGGATGATTTTTTTTGGACATTTATTGATTAAAGTGGATATAAAGATTACTTTTCGAAGACTGCAGTAAAAAAAAAAGCCGCAGGTTTAAAGAATTTCTCATATTATTCCATATTTTTTTTTTTTTTGCTAGGAAAAATAAACAAAAAAATAACATTATAAACTAAATAACCACGTATATTTGTTAAAATAAGACTCCAGTGTTATTTTCATTTTGGCGTAATTTAAACGACAAATTATCCATCGCACCCTGTATGTCTGTTAAAATGAGAGTGTTTTTTTCATGTTGACCTCATTTGGACGACAATTTTTCCATCGCATCCTGTATATCAGTTCAAATAAGATTGTCAGTGTTATTTTCATTTTGACGTCATTTAGACCACAATTTATCCATCAGACCTTGTATATCTGTTAAAATGATGTTAGTATTATTTTCCTTTTTTTCATTTTGGCGTCATGTACCTGTACATGGGCTTACTGAGAAACAATAGACAGGTTTTTCCAATTTTCCTTTCTTTTTTCGTCATTTTCTTTACGGTACACCCAACAGCTTAACTTAACGCTGCGAAATATCCTAAAAAAATGAAGATTAACCCTGATTCTTTGAATGCACAACAATAATGATCATGAGTACAATTCCTAATCTGGCAACCAAAAATGAATTCACACGAGTTATTTCCCCTAGCTTGGAAAACAGAACAGAACAACCTACACCCTTTTTTGTGCTGTTATTTTTAGGGTAAAGAGATATTTTATTGTACTACGAGTTCAGACATTTACAGTCAAAACCCGCTAGGCCAACGTCACAATCCTCTCGCTATGCTATCGTTATTTTTAGGGCAAAGAGATATATCTTACTGTACTACGAGTTCAGACATTTACAATCAAAACCCGTTAGGCCAACGACACAAGCCTCTCTCTATGATATCGTTATTTTTATCGTTATTTTTAGGGTGTGGGTGTCTCCAGAACCTCATATTCTTTGCAACTCCAAGCAATATTTATCCTTTTACTAGCACTCTCAGTCTCCGTTATGATATCCGTTTACACAAGCTCGTTAGGTATCTCCCTTACCTTCAATATGTAAAGCATCAAATTCTCTAAGCACTCTTTCCCCATTATATCTCCAAGAAAACTACCAGTTCTCTCTCTCTCTCTCTCTCTCTCTCTCTCTCTCTCTCTCTCTGATTCCAAGTACATGTACCCTCTTTGTTTCGATTTTCCCAAAAAGTTCACCGTTACTCACTTGTTCCGTACATTCTCATCATTCTTTTGTAGAGAAGCATATCGCTGTTGGTTCAAGTCTCCTATTCCTCTGAAACGAAACTGCTCAGAATTCACTGCCGCATAGTTGGTGTTACACTACATAGCAGTTCAATAATCTTTTCTCTACATCTAATAAAAACTTCCTGTTTCTTAATAATTTGCTTAGCTTTTGGAAGTCTTCTTTCGCTATTTCTACGAATCTTCGGATTTCGATGTCGCATTTTCCCTTGTTTGTTACAACACATCCAATATAATAAAATATACGTAATCGATTGATTCTGATGATCCATAGCCGCATCTCCCATCTCAGGTAATCTCATTTATTAACGGCCATACGTTCTGTCTTTTTACAATTGATAGATAGTCCTTTCCTCTCACTTTCCTTTACTTTCGGTGTCACCTAATAAAAAATACGTCTTCTCTCTTCTAATACAGACACTGACATTTTTTAATTTAATATTAAATCAATTGTTAGGGAAAATTGGTTGTGTCGTGCTAGACAATTTTTATATCCAGAATCTTGTAGAGGTACAGAACACCCGGATTAAAAGCGAGAATTTAATGCGGGATATCCTGTCCACAAAATAGAACACAAATTTCAAGAAAAGACAACGCAGTAAGAAATGTTTATATAAAATTAGAAAATAGTATATTTAACATATATATACAGAATAAACAATTTGTGTATTTTTTGTATATTCTGTTTAGTGGAAAAATGTCTTTTAGGTTTAAGCGAGTATGGTTTGAACAACAACAAAAATGTCTGTTTCACTGTTTAGTAATTCAACAGAGTAGTAATGTTTGTTTCTTTCTTTTTTATGTGTCCGCCGCTAAGTAGGTGGAAAAAGAAAGGGTTGATGAATTTAAGATGAAAAAGAGAGTGTGCGTGAGAAAGAACCGAATAGAGGGAAGGGGGTCAAATAGAGGTAGTAGTAAGTAGCAGAATGCGTTTGTGTAAAAAGATTAATCAGTCTACTTATATCGGCTTGGAACGAGAAATCGGGGAGCCGAGTTCAAATTCCAGTTGAATTCATTGTATTCACTTACGCGCAAATACCCTTGGGAAAGGTATTAATCCGTCTATTCCTTCCAGTTATAGGTTAAATAAGAGGACAGATTGGGTTCTATAGCCTTGGCTGGCGACCAGTCTACCGTAGAAGCAATGGCAACCTACTGCGGAATAATCTTCTGCCCAGTCAGTCATGTCTCTTTCGAGACATGATCGCCCACGTATGGCACTTAACTGACTGGCTTAACTAATAAAGTCTGTGTTCCTTTCCCTTTTCTGGCTGGTGAGAGATGTAAAAGTTTTATGAGCGGTTGAGGATAACTTCTTGTTGCTGTTGTCCTTTCCTTCTTCCCTTTTGTATTGGCTGAGTCAGCCTGTCTGTCGGTTCTTTGGCCTCTCTGATCTCTGTGCCTTTCTGACTGTCTTGGCCGGTCAGGGGACGTCCTTAAGTAGTGAATCTGCTCATGTGACTGGATTCAAATGGCATTTTTATTCTAGGTGTTGAAAAAAACATCATATATGAATTTTCCATCTCCAATCCAATCAAAATCCAGAATTTTGCTTTTCACACAGATTTGTGAAATTTGCTTTGTTCTGGGTTTTTCCAAAATGTTTTTAGTCGTTTGGATCCGATTTTGAGGGTGTACAATTTTACTTTGTGAGTTTTAGTTAACTGTTGGATGATATAGGATTTGTATTCTATAATCTATCTTGATATTTGTTGGTGCCTTGAATATATGTACATAGTTATTTTTTAAACATATAGATAAACGAATCAACCCTACATACCTATAACTATACCATTCGTCTATGCTCAGAATATTGCTGCCACATATGGTCCGATGCTCCAGCTATTTATCTAGAGCCTCTTGATAAAATCTAAAAAAGAATCAGCAATATTATTGGTCCTGATCAGGCGTCTCGGCTTCAGTCACTTTCCCACCGACGTAAGGTCCCCTCCACCCTGTACCTTTACTATAAATACTTTCATGGGAAATGTTCGGATGAATTTTCCTATACGATGCCTAGAGTTTTTGAATTTTGTGGTTCAGTGGATATCGACTCAGAACGAAAGATCGAAGAGCAGAGTTCGAATTCTAATTGAATTCATTGCATTCACTTACGCACAAATACCCTTGGGTGAGGTATTAATCCGTCTCTCCCCTCCAGTTATGGGTTAAATAACAGGACAGATTGGGATCTGTAGCCTTGGTCGGCAACAAGTCTACTGTTCTGCCCAGTCAGTTATGTCTCCTTCGAGACATGATCACCCAAGCGTGTATCACGTATGGTACTACGAGGTCTTATCATTTTACAGTTGATTTAGCTAGATGTAACCGTAAGTTCTATACTAACAGATTCCTTTTTTCGCACTTTTCACTTGTTGATATTCCCTCCGACTCCATACTTTCCAGCCAAATTTAATCTTCATGAATTTAAATGCAATGTCAATCGTTATCTGCTGTCCTCCTGATTACTCTTTTCTCTTTCTGCTTGTTAGTAATATTTCGGTTTCTACTTTTTCCACACTCAGTAACTCTTTGTGTCTTAGTGGCTTTACTGCTTTGACTGAGGCGAAATCGATTAAAAAAATGGATATATTTATCACTTATTATTACTTTTGTTATTTTAAAGGGTACTCATGTTTGAACGCCCTATTTCTTTTTTATTTTACATCTACCGGACTGTACACACGAGAGTCTTATTATAGAAAATATGTTCTCTGATTTTGCCGGTGAAACCGTCTGATTCGGTGTGCTTTAGCCTACTTGTCTACAGAGAGCATCGCAGCCTAGAAGGTTTCAATTACGCAATTTTTTTAAGGAATATGCATCTTTTGTTAGGTTTCGAAGTTCCTATCAGGTAACTTTATTTCTTAGAAATAACTTTGTTTAACTTCCGGATACGAAAAGAAAGTTGATTGTTATGTCCTTCAGAAGATCACAACGTGGGATATATATTTCCTAAAATGTGTCATATGCTATTCGATGACATTTGTTGTTGTTGTTGTTGTTGTTGTTTAATGCACGCGATCGTTTTTTGTTTTTTTTTCGGAAATATTATTTTCCTTTGAACGGCCAAATCGATGAAAGTGTTAATTTATGAAAAATACATTTCTTATTTTTATTTTGTTTTGTTTTGTGTCTGAAATTGGTTTGAATACAAACGCCGAGGGAGAAAGAGAGAGAAAGAGTGAGAGAGAGAGAGAGTGAGAGAGAGAAAGAGAGAGTCTGAGAGAGAGAGAGAAGAATGAAAACTATGCTGTTTTCGCTTTCGTGTGTAAACAAAAACGTGATACTCAAGCGATTCGGTTTTCACATTTCAATCTAACACACAATATCTCTCTCTCTTTTTCTCTTCCCCCCCCTCCCCGGACACACACAATCCCCTCTCTATCCAACAATATCCTGCGAACCCCAGCTACTACCATTGACCAGTCCCAGGGCAACTGTAGCATCTTTAATTATGCGACCACGCTGAGCCGATTCAGTGAAAATGACCACTAGATTCTCAGTACCCCTCTGCCATCAACAAAGGTCATTTGTTCACTTTTTAGGGTTGTCACACTTCCGGGGACACACACTTGGTGACACACGACCATTGTGTCCTTGTCATTAAACCCTTAGAGAAGGGAAGGGCCTGTTAGGAGTAGATAGGATTCGAGGGATGGAGCTTCTATCATTCATTCTCTTTTGATTAATTGTTTAGAATTTAGTGAACGAAAGATGCAGATTACTTTTTTGTAGGTGTCAGGGTAAGAGAGGAAGTTAATTTGTCTGACAAAGTGACAGAGTGGACAGATGGGATTCGGTTCAGAGGACAACGATTTTTATGATTAGTAAGAGAAAGAGAAAAGGGACCATGGTCACAATGAAATGCCTTGTAATTAACAAGTTAAATGCGAATAACGGAAATTTCCGTCATCCGCAGCTGCTCCTCACCTTAAACCGCCATAAGCTCAAGATCATGATGTAGAAACGTGTGGAACAATACTAGTGAAAACATTGTTTGCAAAGTCAAGCCATGTCAGTCAGTTAAGTGCCATAAGTGATACACGCTTGGGCGATCATGTCTCGAAAGAGACGTGACTGACTGGGCAGAAGATTATCCCGCAGTTGGTTGCCATTGCTTTCTGCGGTAGACCGGTTGCCAGCCAAGGCTATAGAACCCAATCTATCCTTTTATTTAACCAATAACTGGAAGGAATAGACGGATTAATACCTTTCCCAAGGATATTTGCTCGTAAGTGAACGCAATGAATTCAACTGGAATTCGAACTCGGCTCCCTGATTTCTCGTTCCGAGCCGATATCCACTGCACCACAATTACACTATTTACATTATTCGAACTATTGTCCTCATCTTTGTTGCCATTTGTAAGACGTTGTAATTTGTACGACCAGTAATACGGAGTGCCAGATAAAATCATCAGTGTCAAAATTGCAATATGATTTCTGGTAAAATATACTAGAGAAAACTATTAACATAAAAAATTGCAATATGAACTCTGGTAAAAAATGGTCACTGAACACTAGGTGATTACGATCACAGGAGTATATCATTTTCATTTCTTGTGCGAAGCCTCTTTGGTAGTTATGATTTAGCTCCCTCTAACCCCACTATAAGTTATTTGTTTGCACTGCTGTAGCCTGGTATTGATTTCACAACTCTTTGGGCCAAGCCAGAAGAACTAACCGACGTCTATATCCACTGGGCCATGTGTTCTTAAGAACAACTGAAATTCTGGGACTTATGAACCTAATGTTCAGTAACCATTTTTTACCAGAGTTCATATTGCAATTTTTTTATGTTAATAGTTTTCTTTAGTATTTTTTGGTGTTAATGGTTTTCTCTAGTATTTTTTAACAGAGTTCATATTGCAATTTTTGACGTTGGTTAGTTCCAGTGACTTGACCCAAAGAGTTGTGAGTTCAATACGTCCTGAAGGGACAGGGCACACAAAAGAAGAATAATAATCTGTAATTGCAATAGAGCTTTTCGTGTTCATTTCACGTTACGTTGGAATGATATTATTCTGGACAGAAAATCGGCACAGCTATGGGCCGAAAATTTCAGAGCTACTGATTCAGCGCTTAAAAGAAATCCACCTGGAAGACCTTGAAGTGCTTAATCTTCCGAGTGATGGAAAACTTTATAAATCTCCTACAGCAATGAATGGCGAATAGATGCCTGCTTTTGGAGTATTTAATTTTTTAAACCAAATGAATAAAAACTATTAGGCTTTGTTTTGTTAAAAACAACAGTGAAACACATTTTTTAATTAGACTGTTTTGGACAGAAAATCGATATGCTGTGAGTTGGAAATTACAGAGCAGCTTAAAAGAAGTCTACCTGGAAGACCTCGAAGGGCTCAATGTTCCGAATGATGAAAAACATTAGAAATTTTCTATAACAGTGGTTGGTGAATAGAGGCGACCTTTTAGGGGAAGTCATTTTAAATAACAAAATGAATACAAATTGTCACCCTTTATTTAAACAACACTGAAATATTTTTAATAGCATTTTCCTTGGTCCTTTTGTCAACCTTGTACGGAAGATATTTCCTCCGCACACTGTATTTACTAGCCTTCCCACGCAAGGCCGGATGTGACACATGGTCATTTTAAAGTGGGTATTCCCGGCCATATAGCCGGGCCAAAAAAATGTCTGTCTATTTTTACCGAGTCGTGGTTCTACCCTTCGGCGGAACCACGACTGGGTTTGTGCTCTCTGCTCGGAAGCAGAGAGCGCCCTCTGCCCGAAGGCAGAGTGCTGACAGTGAGAAATGCCGCCGCAGCGAGCAAACGCTTTGACGAACACTTCCTCCGCACACTGTACAAAAATTTTGTATAAATCTGTATATTTTTGCTGTCAGAGGCCACAATGAAAGACCATAACCGGGGCTGCATATTTGACCTTTAATGTGCCCTTAATTACATGAATAAAAGCAGTGTCTTCTGAAAACATGCATAATAGAAGGTTTTGAATTTGGAAAAAGAGTATATCTATCAGAAGATAATGTAGCCTAAGATAAGTTTTCATTTTGTCTTTATTTATATTGCCTTTTTACTGAGGTATTTATACTCATATTAGCCGACAAGAAAGATGTAATTATTTTTTATTAAGTTTTCTTAGCATCCTAAGATTTTTCCGTTTTGTTGGAGTTTTATTTTGTTTTGGTGGAACGATAAAAATTATCGACAAATTTTATATTCCTTAACTTCAACAAAACGGAAAAACGTTAGGATGCTAGAATAACTTAATAAAAACTTAATTAAATCTTCGTTATCGGTCGTATTTAATGAAAAATGATTGAAAGAAAGGTTGCTGCCCAACTATTCATTCATTCATTCATATATATATATATATATATATATATATATATAAGATCTCACACCCATAAATATCAGTCAGTTAAGTGCCATACGTGATACACACTTTGGGCGATCATGTCTCGAAAGAGACATGACTGACTGGGCAGAAGATTATCCCGCAGAAAGTTGCCATTGCTTTCTGTGTTAGACTGGTTACCAGCAAAGGCTATAGAATCCAGTCTGTCCTATTATTTAACCCATAGCTGGAGGGAAGAGACGGATTAGTACCTTTCCCAAGGGTATTTGTGCTTAAGTAAATGCAAGGAATTCAACTGGAATTTGAACTTGGCTCCCCGATTTGTTCTGAGTTGATATCCACTGCACCACAACGCACATACTTAAACCCATAAATTTACCAGTCTTAAAAAAAAGCTATATCATTCATATATATATATATAGAGAGAGAGATACCAAGTGTCCATAGATTACCTTATTTCGAAATATCCTGTGAAATCAATTATTGTTCTTTCATGTTGGAATTTGGTTTGTTACTGCCAAGTCCAGTATTGCACTCATAACCACTAGATGATACTAACACATGTAGAATCAACTACTATATCCATTATGCCACCCTCACAAAGTGTATTTTTGGAGCCTTTTTGTTAAATGAATTTTAAAAACTGGATTATGTTAGTGAGTTCATGCCACTTGTCATAATTTGTATTTATTTCTGAGATGAGTAATCTTGGAATTATTTGGAACTCTTGTTCTCATCTTGGTTGATATAGTTGTTATAATCTATGGACACCTGATGATGACCGGAGGGTACTTGGTCGAAACGTTGTGTCTTTTATAACTATCAGGGATGATATAGGAAAAGGGAAAGCGAGACAAAACATAAACTACAAGAAAATTTAATGCATGCTCATCAGCGAAAAGAAAAGGCTATAATGCGAACTACAGGTCGGGGATACTAAAATCAAGCAGGTGCAGAAATTTAAATAGCTGAGAAGTGTTCTAACTGAGGACGGGAAGTGTGACAGTGAGATCCGAAGTCATATTGGCATGGCCAAGGATGCATTTCAAAAGCTAAGAAGAGTACTGAGTAACAGGAAAATTTCATTGAACAAAAAGTGCTATACTGTTATTTGATATTTGTCTTTCTGTATGGAAGCGAATGCTGGATAATCTCATCAAAGACTGGAAGCAAAAGAAATGTGGTTTTACAGAAGGATGCTGAGGATACCATGGACTGAAAATGTGAGCAACGACAAGGTTTTGGAGAAGATGAAAACGAAAAAGAAACTTATACTTAATATTAGGAAGAGAGATTTGAAGTTTCTGGGACACATAATGAAGAAGGAGGGCTTGGAGAATCTAATACTCTTAGAGTGGATAGAGGGAAAGAGAGACAATGGAAGGCAACGCGTGACATACTTTTTTGTTTGTTTGTTCCTGTTTAATAGCCTATCAACATCTAAAGGGTCATTTATGGCCAGAAACGTAATTTTTTTTAATCACAGTTGTTGGTTAAATTTTTCATTCAAAAAACTTTTGTTTGTAACACTTTTCATTCAAAAAAGTTTTGCTGGTAATATTTTTCATTCTAAAACGTTTTGTTGATAAATACTTTCATAGCATTTTGACCCAGGTTTGGGGGTTAACTATTTACCCATAGCTGGGACCCTAACAGGTGCTACCACCCTGGGTCAGGGCAGACCTGGGAACAACAAGAATTAAGAGGTGGTTCCACACTCCTCACAAACTCTCAATCAGAGGCCTTGCTGCCGGATGCAGTTTATGATCATACCCAGGACCAGTAACATACTTGATGGGCTTGAGTAAGTGGCTGATTGTTGTGGCGAATCTTCATCACCAATTTGCTGAGGTGAAATCTTTGTTGCCAAGTTGTTACCTGTGTGGGCTAGGAAGAAAAACACGGAAACAAGAAGGTAAGTTCAAACAAGTGTATTAAAATAACAGAACATATATAGAAGTAAGAAGGTTAGTAATCAGCAAACAGAAGTGTAAGTCCAAACAGTATAGTTATGCTGTGTCTCAACTGTCTCAAACTGCCTCACAGCTGCATCCCTGAAAGTCACTCAGGTTGTTATTTATTGATGGAGGAAGAGTGCATTCTTATAGATAGGGCACCATAACACTGGTAAAGAAATACTAAGAGAAAAGTTGTTAAGAGCTACACTGGATATGATAGTGTGGAGGGCCATGATCGCTTACGTCTTGAATGAACACAACACATAAAATAACGAGATATTCATGGACAAATTGCTCAGTATTAGAGATAGAGTGTCTATAAATATAAAAGTCAACAATCAGTTCAACACTGGATGATTACTCATTTTTGAACACAATGTTGAACACAACCCTGAACAAAATCTTCAGCAATATATATATATATATATATATATAATTTTTGCTAACCAAAAACTGATTAGCAAAAATTATATATGAAAATAAAACGTCTAAAATTAAAATCGTTTCTTTTATCTTTTTTTTTTTTAATCATATCGCCCCGAGCAAGGTGGTAACGCCACTAAAGCGCAGAGGGCTATGTAGGAGTGAAAATATTGGAAAAGAGAAAGCCGGAGACCACATCCTAAACAAGGAACAAGGGATGAGCCTCTTCATCTGTTCAATAGATGTGAGTGGAGGGTGAACTGGGTGATAGTTTAGTCTATCTACTCCAATTAAAAAAAAAAAAAGAAAAGGGTGAAAAGATTGGAAAAGAGAAAGCCGGAAACCACATCCTAAACAAGGAGCAAGGGATGAGCCTCTTCACCTGTTCAATAGAGGTGGGTGGAGTGTGAACCGGGCGATAGTTTAGTATCTATTCCAATTGAAAAAAAAAAAGAAAAGAGTGAAAATATTCGAAAAGAGAAAGCCGGAAACCACTTCCTAAACAGGAAATAATGGATGAGCCTCTTCACCTGTTCAATAGACGTGGGTGGAGGGTGAACCGGGTGATAGTTTAGTCTATCTACTCCAATTGAAAAAAAAAAAAAGAAAAGAGTGAAAAGATTGGAAAAGAGAAAGCCGGAAACCACATCCTAAACAGGAAACAAGGGATGAGCCTCTTCACCTGTTCAATAGACGTGGGTGGAGTGTGAACCAGGCAATAGTTTAGTCTATCTACTCCAATTATCTACAAGAAAAAATGGAAATCATTAAATACATGAGGAGTGACATATTACTAAATCAGAGGCATCAAACTACAGTAAATTGCAAACATATTAAAGAACTAACCTTACTATCATGCTAAAATTATAAAATTTAAAGTTCGGATCTCGAGAAATGATAAACCTTTAATAGCATTAATCTAAAGTAGTCACTTTTAGCTGTATGATCTCTCTCCTTATATTTTTATCACTGATTTTATCTTTATTTCCTACTACAGATTGTGACTTAATTAAGGTTTTTCTGAAAATTTAAGTTGAAATTCTACTTAAAAAAGAAACAAAGAAAAACATTCTTTTTTAATAACCACTATGCCTCTATACAGAATTTCGCCATCTTTTCAAAGAGTGCCAAAAATTTGTAGCCTTATACCTCACTAATACAGATATTTTTATCCACTACCAATTCAAGGCAAAAGTGGTTAAAAAAAAAACACTGCTTGGCCAGTTATGGTGTCTCACACATCTCTCTTCTTTTCTCATCTTCTCTTACTTCCTCCACCCCCCTCTATACATCTTCTTACTTCTACCTCTTTGTTAAACCCGAACACCAAATCCTGTATATGACTATAATTTACCTCTTACTTTTAAACCTGGTGCCTTTCTTTGAATCTTTCACCATGTCACTTATAGTGCTCTCTTTCTCTCCCATTTTCCTCTTTTTGTTCTTTATTTCCTCTATGTCTCTTTTACCATCCCCCATTCTGGTTTCTCATTTAACCTACCCACTTTACCTTGCACACAAAATGTTACCAATGTAAGGAAGTGAATCTTCCATCTCCTTTCAAAAATAGCATTTACTACCTGATGAAACATTGTCTTTCAATGTTGAAAAAAATGTATACTTTGTACATGTTCTAAATGATAATTTATAATAAATATTCATAGCACTATTTCTTTATTGAGCACTGTTTTAAATTAATATTTTGAACATCGTTAATATTTTCTTTATTCCTTATTTAGTTGTATATATATATATATATATATATATAGTTGGATATGTATATATATATATATATATATATATATATATAGGTAGATAGATAGATAGATAGATTTCTATCTTCTTCTTGTTTCTCAGAATCATAAGCCTGCAACAAATAATTTTCATTGAAACTTTTTCTTTGAGACACCAGATCAGATCTTTTCTGTTTTCTTCAAAGCATAAAAAGGAAAAAACTGATTAAAAACCACGATTATATTTAATGAAAATTTTAACTTATATTGTTATTGCATCTATGCTTTTTAATAAAAAAATAATGGTAGGGAAAACTATCATTTTTTTAAGTTGAAAAATTTTCCTTGTTGTGTATGGGAGGTAACCCAGACATCATCTATGAATATATGGATGCTAACTGATCTGTCTGCAAAATTTTTCCATGATAAACAGACAATTGCTTCTTTATACTGATCTGTGGCATTTACTGTCAATGAAAAAATGGTTCAAATATGTTTAACAGAAAACACGTTCATTCAAATACGGTCAAAAGAAAATTGGTTCAAATACAATAACAGGTTCAAGTAGAATTTGACAGATTATGAAAAATTAAATTGTTCTAGACAGGTACATAGTCATTTAAATCATTATAATATTCCATTAAATTGATTTTATGCGGAATTTCTCTCATAGCAAGGCTCAAGAATCACTCAAAATTGAATTTTACTGTTAAAATAGTTCAAAGAGTTTGTTCCACAAAGTACAAGAAAATCCACAGCATATAGAATAATACACACAAGATGACTCACAGTGAGCACACACAGGAGTGCCTACAAGAGTATCCACAGCATATAGAACAGTACACACAAGATGACTCATAGTGTGCACACACAGGAGTGCCTACAAGAGTATCCACAGCATATAGAACAGTACACACAAGATGACTCATAGTGTGCACACACAGGAGTGCCTACAAGAGTATCCACAGCATATAGAACAGTACACACAAGATGACTCATAGTGTGCACACACAGGAGTGCCTACAAGAGTATCCACAGCATATAGAACAGTACACACAAGATGACTCATAGTGTGCACACACAGGAGTGCCTACAAGAGTATCCACAGCATATAGAACAGTACACACAAGATGACTCATAGTGTGCACACACAGGAGTGCCTACAAGAGTATTCACAGCATTTAGAACAGTACACACAAGATGACTCACGGTAAGCACACACAGGAGTGCCTACAAGAGTATCCACATCATAAAGAATTGCACACACAAAATGACTCAAAGCGATCACACACTGGATTGTCTACTATATCCACAGCATATAGAATAGCATACACAAGATGACTCACAGTGAGCATGCCCAGGAGTACCAACAAGAGTACCCACAGCATATAGAATGGCACACACAAGATGACTCACAGTGAGCATGCCCAGGAGTACCAACAAGAGTACCCACAGCATATAGAATGGCACACACAAGATGACTCACAGTGAGCATGCCCAGGAGTACCAACAAGAGTACCCACAGCATATAGAATGGCACACACAAGATGACTCACAGTGAGCATGCCCAGGAGTACCAACAAGAGTACCCACAGCATATAGAATGGCACACACAAGATGACTCACAGTGAGCATGCCCAGGAGTACCAACAAGAGTACCCACAGCATATAGAATGGCACACACAAGATGACTCACAGTGAGCATGCCCAGGAGTACCAACAAGAGTACCCACAGCATATAGAATGGCACACACAAGATGACTCACAGTGAGCATGCCCAGGAGTACCAACAAGAGTACCCACAGCATATAGAATAGCACACAAGATGACTCACAGTGAGCATGCCCAGGAGTACCAACAAGAGTACCCACAGCATATAGAATGGCACACAAGATGACTCACAGTGAGCATGCCCAGAGTACCAACAAGAGTACCCACAGTATAGAATGGCACACACAAGATGACTCACAGTGAGCATGCCCAGGAGTACCAACAAGAGTACCCACAGCATATAGAATGGCACACACAAGATGACCTGCTGCTAGTGAGGCATGCCCAGAGTACCAACAAGAGTACCCACAGCATATAGAATGGCACACACAAGATGACTCACAGTGAGCATGCCCACGAGTGTCAACAAGAGTACCCACAGCATATAGAATGGCACACACAAGATGATCACAGTGAGCATGCCCAGAGTACCAACAAGAGGTACCCACAGTATATAGAATGGCACACACAAGATGACTCACAGTGAGCATGCCCAGGAGTACCAACAAGAGTACCCACAGCAGGAGAATATACACACAAGATGACTCACAGTGAGCATGCCCAGGAGTACCAACAAGAGTACCCACAGCATATAGAATGGCACACACAAGATGACTCACAGTGAGCATGCCCAGGAGTACCAACAAGAGTACCCACAGCATATAGAATGGCACACACAAGATGACTCACAGTGAGCATGCCCAGGAGAACAACAAGAGTACCCACAGCATATAGAATGGCACACACAAGATGACCCACAGTGAGCATGCCCAGGAGTACCAACAAGAGTACCCACAGCATATAATTATACACACAAGATGACTCAGTGAGTATGCCCAGGAGTACCAACAAGAGTACCCACAGCATATAGAATAGCACACACAAGATGACTCACAGTGAGCATGCCCAGGAGTACCAACAAGAGCAGTCTTCTTACAGCATATAGAATGGCACACACAAGATGACTACAGTGAGCATGCCCAGGAGTACCAACAAGAGTACCAACAGCATATAGAATGGCACACACAAGTTGACTCACAGTGAGCATGCCCAGGAGTACCAACAAGAGTACCCACAGCATATAGAATAGCACACACAAGATGACTCACAGTGAGCATGCCCAGGAGTACCAACAAGAGTACCCACAGCATATAGAATGGCACACACAAGATGACTCACAGTGAGCATGCCCAGGAGTACCAACAAGAGTACCCACAGCATATAGAATGGCACACACAAGATGACTCACAGTGAGCATGCCCACGAGTGTCAACAAGAGTACCCACAGCATATAGAATGGCACACACAAGATGACTCACAGTGAGCATGCCCAGGAGTACCAACAAGAGTACCCACAGCATATAGAATGGCACACACAAGATGACTCACAGTGAGCATGCCCAGGAGTACCAACAAGAGTACCCACAGCATATAGAATGGCACACACAAGATGACTCACAGTGAGCATGCCCAGGAGTACCAACAAGAGTACCCACAGCATATAGAATGGCACACACAAGATGACTCACAGTGAGCATGCCCAGGAGTACCAACAAGAGTACCCACAGCATATAGAATGGCACACACAAGATGACTCACAGTGAGCATGCCCAGGAGTACCAACAAGAGTACCCACAGCATAAAGAATTGCACACACACAAGATGACTCACAGTGGGCATGCCCACGAGTGCCAACAAGTGTATTCACAGCATATAGAATGGCACATACAAAATGATTCACAGCGAGCATGCCCAGGAGTACCAACAAGAGTACCCACAGCATATAGAATGGCACACACAAGATGACTCACAGTGAGCATGCCCACGAGTGCCAACAAGTGTATTCACAGCATATAGAATGGCACATACAAAATGATTCACAGCGAGCACGCCCAGGAGGGCAAACAAGACTACACACAGCATATAGAATGGCACACACATAATGCATCACAGCGAGCATGCCCAGGAGTGCCAACAAGAGTACCCACAGAGAATTTGACCCAAGTATGTTAAAATACTTTCCTAAATATATAAATATGTCAACCAAAGCATCCAGGTTACCCCATATTAAGTTTATTCCTTGTTTCCTGTTTAAGATTAGATTTCTAGTTCCTTCTAAAGTCTACTTATTCTCTTTGACTCCCAATAGCCTCTTGCATCTTAGTCGCATTATCCCTTGCTTGGGGTGAAGTGATTAAAAATAGTTTTTAGTATGTCATTGAAAATCCAATTATTCCTTGCTATTATAAAATTTTACCCTGTGAAGAAAAATCTTCTCACCGACATAAATTGTGCACACACTGGCACATCTGTACATACACAGATTTTGATTTTCCAAACGATTATTTCTATAGAAGTTTTATAACTTCTCTTAAATGATTCTGAGAATACATTTTCTCTTTGAATTAAATGCCAGCATTATTGTTATTAAATAGTATTAAAATTGGTTTAATGATGGTAATCTATTCTATGTTTGGAGCATTTGAAGGATCATTTGCTCTTTCTTTCTCTCATTTTTTACCAGCCAAAACATCACATCTTTCTAAAAAGAAGATTAGCAGTAAATGTTTTTATTCAACTATTCAAATTGAGTCAATAACAATCATTAGTAGACCATGTGTTGTGGTGCAGTGGATATCAGCTCGAAAACAAGAAATCAGAGAGCCAAATTCAAATTCCAGTTTAATTCTTTGCATTCCCTTTCGCACTAATACCCTGGGGAAAGGTATTTATCTATCTCTTCTCCATCTAGCTATGGGTTAAAAAGTATGACAGATTGGGTTTTATAGACTTGGTTGGCAACCAATCTACTGAAAAAATTAATGGCAATCTACTGTGATGTGCGTTGTGGTACAGTGGATATCGGCTCGGAACGAGAAGCCGGGGAGCCGAGTTCGAAGTCCAGTTGAATCCATTGTATTCACTTACGCGCAAATACCCTTGGGAAAGGTATTAATCCGTCTCTTCCTTCCAGTTATGGGTTAAATAGCAGGACAGATTGGGTTCTATAGCCTTGGTCGGCAACCAGTCTACCGAAGAAAGCAATGGCAACCTACTGCGGGATAATCTTCTGGGCGATCATGTATCGAAAGAGACATGATCGCCCAAGCATGTATCACGTATGGCACTTAACTGACTGACTGTGATAAAATTTTTTGCTTAGTCAGTCATGTGTTCTTTGAGACATAATCACTGAAGTGTGTATCATTTATGATACTTAACTGAGTAGCCCATGCATTATTCAAAAATTACTTAACATCTGTCATCAAAGCATAATGATTTGTTTAAAATCTATAAACCTTCCTTCATATATAATACTTAAACAAAATCATCAAGTGAGGAATATATTGATATGAGGCCATCTTGAAATGCTTGTGTGTTCTTCAAATGCAAAGGGAACCTGTTTTAATTTCTATCAATCAAACAAACAAAAAAATCTATTGATTGATTAAGTGATTGAATGCTGAGAAAGGATTGGGTAAGGAGACTGGATCTGGGGTGCATGCAAGTTTAAATTGATAACCTTATTGCTAAAAGGTTGAATCGTTAAGTGTGCTCAGTCAGTTAAGTGTTAGAGAGGTCATTTCTACAAACATTAAATGCACCCCCCCCCCCCAATGCACTTTTATATGCAAGAAAATTTTCAAGAGAAAATAGGTGGGATTTTTCTTTTTTTTTAATAAAAATGAAAGTTTAGGAATAAAAAATAAATATATTATCAAATGAGAATCAATTAAAATCAGCAGCAAGAAAAAAGATAATTAAAAAAAAATGACAAGGAAAGCAAAGAAAAAGAAGAGATAGAATTTGTTTTTGTTTTGTTTGCTTGTTAGCGTTTTTGCCGAAGGGGAATAAATTGCTAGATTTAAAAAAACAGAAAAAAGAAAGTGCAAATGTGAAAAACAAAAACCCCTAAAAAATAGACTATCATCAATAAATATGATTTGAGATTGATTTTTAAATTATATATTAATTGATTCTTGCAACCATTAGGAAATAAAGAAAAAAAATTAAAAAGAAGCAAAAAAAAAAAAAACTGAAAGAATGAAATAAAATTGAAATGCTGTCAAATATTGCCAACAAGTGAGCACATAAAATGAACCAGATGAAGTAAAAAGTCTAAAAATAGTAAAAAGAAAATGAATGTCTTTAGATGTAAAACATTTGAAGAAATGGAATTCCTTATTTAAAATCTATTAAGAAATAATGATAACAAAATTTATAAAGCCTCTTTGAGTAAGAACGATATCAATAAATATATAATTGATTTTGTTTCTATGAATTTTTATTCTTTTATATTCATTTTTTAGATTTTTATCATATGGACACAAATATTATTATTATTATTTATATTTTATGTATTTGCATGTTTGCATACAAAGACTCTTGCTCTTTGAAAACAACTGCCTCACAGCCATGACTAGGAAAATATTAGAGATAGAATCAAAATGGCCGTCATAAAGTAAAAAGTTACTAGTGAAGACGGATGTAATTACCCTGATTAGAGAAGAACAAGACTTTGGGAATTTAGATATCTTCCTAAGGCAAAAGACCTAATTGAGAGATATTATTTATTTGTTTACATCTACCCTGTCGTGTAGAGCATACAATGGGCAGCAAATTCTCTCCAGTATCTTCAATCATCTACCGTTATTTTGATATCATGCCATTTGAGAATCCTTACCTTTACATCATTTTGGAAGGTCTCCTCACCAGGTGTTCCTTGACTTTTCATGTTTCAATTCCCTTTCAGGTGAGATGCATCTCATGGTTGTTTTTACTGCAGTTCATCAGAAAGATTCCGAATATGTCTAGCTAGCTTCAGTAGATTATTTGCAGCAAACTCAGAGAGAGGACACCCTTATACCCTCCTCATTGATAATGTGGTCTTGGCACCTAGGAGGTAAAATGACCAATTCAGAGAGGTTACTACTCAAAAGAATTACCTTGGAGTGGAGAAAATGGTAAAAATGTGTGGACAAGAATACAAGGATCTCTTTGGGATTATAAAACTAAGGACTAGAACAAAGATTATCCCTGGAAATTGAGTGACAGCAAGTCTACATCACTTATCTCAGTGTACTTTATTATATCTTATTCAAGCTCGGCAGCGAGGTTTGCTTTGTCAGCCTTGGTAGATTTTTAATCGAGACGAGAGTAAACCGTAGTGTTGTCAGCATATATGCCCACTTGGGGTCTTATTACATTAGGGAGATTGTTAATATAGATATAATAGACACAATGTTTTGACCAAGTACCCTCTGGTTTTATCAGGCTGATATGTATTATTTTGTTGATTATTGCGAAATATCCTGTGAAATCAGTTATAGTTCTTTCATGTTGGATTTAGTTTGTCACTACCAGATCCAAGGATTGAACTGATGACCACTAGATGATACTACTGCATTTATAACCAACTACTATATGCCACTATCCCAAAGGACTTTAGTGGTATATTTTTTTAAGCCTTTTATATTCAGTGACGTCTCTATTATAACATCTATATCAACCAAGATGAGAACAATGGTTCGATATAATTCCAAGGTTATTGAAAATTACTTATCTAAGAAATAAATACAAATTAAAGCTATTTTAAAACATTAATCTTAGAATGCAGATATGTAAGACTCTCAGGTCTTATTCTTGTAAAAGTTTTTTTTCACCATTAGGAAGTGGTTGCCTACTGTTTCTTACTAGATATGGCGCCATACATGACATTCATACAAAAGTTTCTGATGAGGCTACTTATAAACATGACTTGGGTTTTTGATTTTGTACCAACTTGTGGTGTTGGGCAAGACTACCTTCTGTTGAATTACCTTATCTCCAAGATTAATTTTGTTACAATTGAGCTATATACACATTCAATATATTTAAACTGTTTAGTATTTACTAATTGGAAATCATGAATTTTTATGATTGATTCATGGTAAGTTGCCATCATTTCATTTCAATTCCAGATCATAATTTCTGTTTTGGAATGGGTTATTTTAAGTCATATTTTTGAAACACTTGGTAGAGGATTTGTTTGTTTGTTTCGAGGTTTAACAACCTATCAATCCTTATGGGATCATTTAAGGTCATAACCAATGATTTTGGGTAAGGTTATTTTATTTTTACAACATTTTTCTTTTTCGAGTATCAAGATTCATTGGGATTTGTTTTTAAGGGCAAGATCCCCAAGTCCTACCCTTGTTATTTAACCCATAACTGGAGGGAAGGGACGGATTAATACCTTTCCCAAGGGTACCAGTGCTTAAGTGAATGCAGGGTATTCAACTGGGATTTGAACTCGGCTCACCGATTTCTCTTTCCGAGCCGATATCCACTGCACCACAACACACATCCATCACTATACGCTTACAGCACTTGGTATTGCCAACTTGGTAGAGGATGTTGATTTCTGTTCACAATCATTCTTATTCCAACTATGAATACCTATGTCATCAGTATAGCCTCCCACTTATAATCAGTACATTAGCCTTGGAAAAAAAAATTGTTGTCTTCTATTGGTAGGTTCGTTTGAGGTATGACACGGAATGCTTAAATGATCAGTGCCCATCTCTTCACATTTGTCTTTGTAAATGTGCAGGGTATAGTCTAGGAAAAGATTAAATAGACTGGGGCTCTCATTTCTTCTCTGTCATTATCTTGATGAGGTTTTTAATGTTTTCGCATTGAGATCCTCACAAGACATTTAAGATTTTATAGACTGACATATTTCATCGATGAAGTCAATGGATTTGAAGCTTGGAAGACAGTTTTTAATGGATAAGGAGAAGAAATCTCTATTGATGGATTCAGTTAACTCAAAGAAAATAAGTGTTTTGTAAATGCTCTTTAATTAATCTAATTATTTAATTTATGATATTTATCCACCTAACTAAAGTTTTTAAAAATCCAACAAGTCAACTAGAGTGAGATTCAAATTTAGGTCTCATGTTAATGTGAAATGCCCATATAACTATCATATGTAGTGTGTAGTTGCACTGAAAATCTCTTTTACAAGACAAATGCAATGGAAAACAAAAAAAGAATTTTCAAGGAAAGCTTTTCTAACAGAATCGAGCTATTATTAATCAGATTTTTATTTAGGTCAGGTTAAATTTCCTGTAAAATGAATTAACTGAAAATTTAACCAAGCAGTTTGTAGTCAGGATCGAATTCCTTGAAGATCGAATATTTTCACAAATTACACGGAAAATTTTGTTGCCAAAATGTGTTATATTATACTGATTTTCTTTAAATCATTAATGTCTACACCTCATTTTTGGAGATGGCAGTCAGATATGGGTCATGCTTAGAAACCTGTAATTAATGCCACTTTAGCTTTGATCTGCAACCAGTCTAGGAGAAGGAAAACTAAATTCAAATCATTCAGTGTGAGCATAGCAATGCCACCTGTGTAAAAGCCTGCTTGCTACAAAAATCACAGATGCAGCATTGACCCTATACTCCAGAGGAGTCTACAGAGTACATAATAATAAATTAATACCAAATTTTTACATCAGATTTTACTGTGAGTATTAATGGTAATGAAAATATTATCAGTTTCCCGGAAAATAAACATTTAGAATTCATCGACAGTGCAACCAATACTCCTGTCAGTTGAAATTAATAAAATTAATTAAAACAATTTTTCAGGAAAAAGGTTTTTCAAGTTCAGTAGCTGTTATAGCTCCTTCCACTATTAATAGGACTTTCCTTCCTAACCTTTAATTTGAAATAATGTGGAACATTTATATCTTGATTATGTCATTGTTTTCACTTCAAGTTACACTTTCTAGTTGTTTCTACTTTTGAATGTCCTCAAATGATGTGGGGTTTTGTTATTTGGGACAGTTTTTTGTGATTGTGTAGCGCCAGTCTACAATGTTCAAAGAAGGATGGTCTTTGTCATGACCTACATACTCTACTCGCTAAAATCCATGTTTAACCGTTTGTCTTAGAAAGGGATTGTATAAAATTTACAGTTTAGATATTTTTGAATCGATATTGTAATGAAAGATTACCAAAAAAAAAAAAAAGAAATTATAAAAACTATTTCAATATTTCAATATTAGACCAAGAAGAACATTCACCTCCTTAGATGAAAAACTATTTAAAAGATTTTATCAAGAAGCAAATCAAAGGAAATCAATAATAAAAAGAACAGGTTAAAAACCGCAAACTGAAAATTTGGTCATCTGCAGCCAATATTAATGCTTCTGTCTCCGCTTCTAGTCCTGCACCCTCAGCCATTTATGGATTCTGTGTCTATCTAATTCTGTATTGTTACTTCTGACTGCTTATAAGCCATGGAAATGTTTTTTGCTTCTCAATTATTTATTAAAATTAATATATCCACGGTATATAGTGTGCTGTAATACTGACATATCTTCCAATAAATATACTCTCCAATCTTATCAAGTCAATCTCTATATTCCTTTGGTTTCAATATTGGGCAGCTAGACACTAAGTGATCAATAGTCTCAATATGTTGTTCAAATGTTCACATTCAGTATGCACCATTCTTTATTATTTTTGCTGGTAATTCCTGGTGAATAGGATTTGGTTGTCTACAGCCATTATAAATACCTCTGTCACTACTTTTAGACTTACACACTCAGCCATTGACAAATTCTGCATTTATCCACATTCACATTGTTACTTCTGTCTGATTATTGCCCATGGAAATGCTTTTTGCTTCCAAATAATTTTTTAAAATTATTATTATTATTATTATTGTTATTATTATTATTATTACTATTATTATTATTATTACAGTTTTCCAAATTCCTTGATTGCTATGTGACAATCTGCTGGACAAGCCATATCAATTAATAGACAAGTTTTCTCCTTCTGGTTTTTAACAATAATGTCTGGCCTGTTTGCTTGAATTTTTCTGTCTGTGTAGATAGTGTAATCCCATAGAATGGTGACACCTTCTATTTCTGTAACCGGTGCTGGGTGATGTTCATACCAGTGTTTGTTTACAGCTTTTCCATAATGTTTGCACATTGCCCAATGTAAATATTGCCCAACTCTATCGTGGCAATTTTTATATTCATTTGGGGCAAGCACAGAACAGCCTGAGATTAGGTGGTCTATTGTTTCTTGGTGTTTATCACAAAACCTGCATTTTGGATCCATATTATTATTATTATTATTACTATTATTATTATTACTATTGTTATTATCATGTCGTTTTTCATCATATTTCGATTTCTGCTTTGGTCTCACTACCAACCAAGTCTGCGGGGAGACCTAAGGCAGGTCGTGACGTGTTGTTATGGCTCCATTTCATGTTTTTCTATCTTCCCTATCATCCCTAGCATTACATAGATAAAGTTTTCCTGTACTTAATAAGACAATTTTTTGTATATCTCTTAAGCTGGGGTTTTCAGGGATTCTTTCAATGTGTTGTTTTGTTCCATTTTTTATCATTCCAAGTACACCTACTATCATTGGCACAACTCTTGTTTTCAATTTCCACATTTTTTCTATTTCAATTTCCAGGTCTTTATATTTTGACAGTTTTTCAAATTCCTTGGTTGCTATGTTACAATCTGCTGGACAAGCCATATCAATCAATAGACAAGTTTACTCCTTCTGGTTTTTAACAATAATGTCTGGCCTGTTTGCTTCAATTTTTCTGTCTGTGTAGATGGTGTAATCCCATAGAATGGTTACATCTTCTATTTCTGTAACCGGTGCTGGGTGATGTTCATACCAGTGTTTGTTTACAGCTTTTCCATAATGTTTGCACATTGTCCAATGTAAATATTTCCCAACTCTATCGTGGCGATTTTTATATTCGTTTGGGGCAAGCACAGAACAGCCTGAGGTTAGGTGGTCTATTGTTTCTTGGTGTTTATCACAAAACCTGCATTTTGGATCCATATTATTATTATTATTATTATTATTATTATTATTATTCTGATACAAGTATTGATTTTCTGGCAATTTTGCGGGTATGAATTGTGGTACAATGGGTATTGGCTTGAAATAATAAATCAGCGTGCCGAATTCAAAATCCAGTTGAATTCGTTGCATTCATGAATGTGCAAACACTCTTGGAAAAGCTATAAAACCAATTCTTCTCCCTCTAGCTATGGGTTAAATGACAGGACAGATTGGGTTCTATAAACTTGGTTGGTGACTAGTCTACTGCCAAAAAGAAATGCTAACCTAAAGCGGTAAAATTTTCTGCCTAGTTAATCAGGGATCAAAAAAGACATGATCGCCCAAGTGTGTATCACATATGGCACTTAACTGACAGATAAAAGAATTGAATAGCAAAAAAAATTAAGTTATATAGTCTTGGTTGGCAACCAGTCTAATGCAGAAAGAAATGGCAACCTACTGTGGGAAAATCTTCTGCTAGTCAGTCATGGATCAAAAGGGACATGATTGGCCAAGCATGTATCACGTATGGCCCTTAACTGACAGATAGAAGAGTTGAATAGCAGGAAAGATTAAGTTTTATAGCCTTGGTTGGCAACCGTTCTACCACAAAAAGAAATGGGAACCTACTAGTAGATAACCGTCTGTCTAGTCAGTCATGGACTGAAAGAGACATGATCGCCTATACGTGTATCATGTATAGCACTTAATCGACTGACTGATTTTAAACCTGGATTCATACTTTTTTATATCAATATTGACTTATATTATTACTAGATTAATTGGATAAAAATTGTGGATTTGTATAAAGGATATACAGACAGATAAACAGACACACACAAACATCTTGCCTTTTGTATATATATATTATCGATTTTCTGCACTATTGTAAGAAGTGCAACCTTGAAACTTCTGAATATCATTTCTTATGTCTTTGTCTATGAGTGTATCAAATTTTATTAAAGTCAGACTACTCCTTCTATAACCCTTTTTTTTGATTATCGATTTTCGATATTTATCAGGGGTACCTCAACACAAAACCTTGATAAGAACACTCACAGATGCTTATAGTACAACTGTGTAAATTTTCAAGAAAATCGGTTCAGTGGTTTTGGAGTCTACACACAATGGACACACACACACACACACACACACACACACACACACACACACACAGAGACAAAGTTCCATTTATAAATAAGTTTAGATAGATATTTTTTTAACATTTTTTATTTGATGACAGTGCCTTATCTTTAAAACAGCTTTTCTTTTTTTGCTTGTCTTCTTTAATCACGATATCTGGTCTATTAGATTTTATATGCCAGTCAGTATGAATGGTAAAGTACCAAAAATAGTGACCTTATGGTAGGATGATTTCCATAACATTTTACTGCATGTGGCACATTGTAATACAGTTATATCTTCCAGTAAATATATTGGCCAATCTTATGTCTGTCTTTGTATTTCTTCAATGTCAAGATTGTTCAACCAGAAACTAAGTTGTCAAAAGTCTCAACATGGAATTCACATTATCTACATATTGGATCTGTACCATTCTTTATTGTAAATATACTGTCCAGTTTTATGTCATTTAAATTATTATCATTATTATTAAGTCATTTTTATTATAATTCGATTTCTGCTGTGGTCACACTACCTACCAAGTTAGTGGAAAGACCAAAGGCAGGTAGTTGTGTGTTTTTATGGTTACATTTCATTTGTTTTTCTATCTCCCATAACATCACTAGCATTACATGAAAAAGTTCTTTTTAATGTGTATGCTGTACTTATTAAGACATATTTTGTATATCTCTAAAGCTGGGGTTTACAGGTATTCTTTCAATGTGTTGTTTTGTTCTTTTTTTATCATTCCAAGTGCACCTACTGTCACTGGTGTTATTCCTCCGCTGTTATTATTATTATTATTATTATTATTATTATTATTATTATCTCATTTTCATCATAATTCAGTTTCTGCTATGGTCACTGCTACCTACCAAGTCTGTGGGTAGTTTTGTGTTGTCATGGCTACATTTCATTTGTTTTTCTATCTCCCATAACATCACTAGCGTGATATGGACAAAGTTTTTCTTAGTGTGTGCGCTGTACATATCAAGATAATTTTTTTGTATATCTCTTAAGCTGGGATTTCCAGGGATTCTTTCAATGTGCTGTTTTGTTCCATTTTTTATCATTCCAAGTGCACCTACTATCATTGGTACTATTCTTGTTTTCAGTTTCATCACTTTTGTATTTCAATTTCCATGTTTTTATACTTTTACCAGGTCTTTATACTTTTATTATTATTAATATTATTATTTTTATTATTATTATTATTATCATTAGCCCTTATATATATATATATATATATATATATATTGTCATCTGCAGACAGATCTGTTTTGCCATATCACAGATATATATATATATATATATATATATATATATATATATATATTGTCATCTGCAGACAGATCTGTTTTACCATATCACATATATATATATATATATATATATATATATATATATATATTGTCATCTGCAGACAGATCTGTTTTGCCATATCACAGATATATATATATATATATATATATATATATATATATATATATATATATATATTGTCATCTGCAGACAGATCTGTTTTGCCATTTCACAGATATATATATATATATATATATATATATATATATATATATATATATATATATATATATATATATATATATATATTATTATTATTATTATTATTATTATTATATTTGGCTGTAAACTCATTTCATTCTGGGTCCCAGCCAGAGACCGATGGTCAGAAATGGCATCACTTCATTTTCCACTGAGAATTTTTGTAAAAAACGAACCAAAATAAAACAGTCTAAGATCACACAGATATTACATAGATAAATACCTTTGTAATGTTTGAGCCATACTTGTGAGTACATGATGTTTTTTTTTCTTTAAGGCATGGTCTACAAGGAATCCATTTAATGAGCCTTATCAGAACCTTTACCAATCAAATCAAGGGCACCAACTACAACTGGAATTAGTGAGGTTCCCATGTGCCATATTTTCTAGATTTTCTAGATTTCCACTTTAAAATCTATATTTTTGATAGCTTTTTTGAAGATCTTCAAAGGTACATTACAATCTGCATGGAGTTAGTAAGTCAATAAAAAAGTACATTCTGTTTTTGTGGTCTTTGATTACTTTCTGTTAAAAGATGTATATTTTTCAGTGCAGATTATTATTATTATTATTATTTCCTTTGGTTTTTGTTAAATAATCATTTTTTTCGTGTTCGAACTGGAGACCTAAGCTCAAAAATAGAATCGTGTCATTTTCCACTGATCTTAAGTGATACTTAACACACAGAGTATTTATATTTTATTTAGATTTCCACTTCAAGATACTTGTCTATCTTTCTAAGGTGAGGTAGGATTTACACTATTTACATTATTTGGACTATTGTCGTCATCTTTGTTGCCATTTGTACGACGTTTTGGCCGTTGTATACTCCGGCCTTCTATAGATGCTAGGAATCACTGGGGTATATAAACTCCATTCCTTTGTGTCGCTTCTGGAAGTCATCTCCCTCTAAGTTTCTTGTTCACCACTGCTGTAGCCTGGTATTGAACTTACAACTCTTACAACACCAACTAACCAGCGTCTATATCCACTGGGTTATGTGTCCTTAAGGAGTGCAATAAAGGGTTTGGTTCAAAATTCTTAGCACCTGAAGTACAACAAACAGCTGAAGCGTCGTACAAATGGCAACAATGATGAGGACAATAGTCCGAATAATGTAAATACTTGTATAATAGTTTATTATTATTATTATTATTAGTAGTAGTAGTACCAATAGTTGTAGTAGTAATAGTAGTTTTGTATACACTACCCTTCCATACTCAATCATGACCCGAGACTTATCATATGGGAAAGAAGTAAATACAGTCATTCTATTTGCAGAAAGTGTGATCTTAAGTGATATTAACACTTGAAGTGTTTATATTTTATTTACATTGATAAAACTCTCGACTAGACTTGCAGTTTAACAAGGTGAAACTTTTTGACTCTCTTGTCAACAGAAGCTATCAAAGATTTCTTTAATGTTTTCTTGGTACCTATTTTTTCATATCCAGTACTCGCATCCTTATGGTTATAAAAGTAGTTTTAAGATATCAACTATCTTTTTACATTCCAATTTCAAGATCTTTATATTTAATTAATTTGTCAGTAGCTGAACCCGTGAAAATTTTCATGATTTCAAATAAAATTCAATGGATGTTGATTAAGTAAATAATATTGTTTAATTATAAATGTGTATCAATATTTTTTCATAATTCCTAGCAGTTCTATTATTATTATTATTATTATTATTATTATTATTATTTGAATAGTGGTAGCGTTTAAATGTGATATTCATGCAAATTCTATTTCCACATACCTATATTTTTTAATTATATCAAATTCTCAAGTTGATATATTTTTATAGGATGATGTGCATTCTTCTTTTTTTCATTGTTTTCTCCTCCTCCTTCATCTCTGCCTCTTTCTTCTCTACTTCGTCTTCTTCTCCACCTCCTCCTCTTCCTTCTTTGTTGTCTTCTTCTCCTTCTTCTTCTCCTCTTCTTTCTTCTTTTCTCCCTTCTTCTACTTCTTATAATTATGATAATAATATTTTATTAACCATATTAGTACAAACTAAACAATATTATTTAATCAACAGCCATTGAATTTTATTTGAAGGGAAGTAAGTCAAAAGGGGAAATGCTTGTTATACTTCTTCAAAAGCATGCCATATATAGTCCCTACGGGATTAATGTATAGCTTCTTCAAGTGAGATCTTCTTATCCAATGGCACTGTTATGCTTATGAGTTGTCATATTTTTATTTGTCATCTTTAAATAGAATGTAAGGTCTATTAACTTTTATATGTCTGTATTAAGAATAGCACAAATTTCAAAGATGGTGATCCGGCAACAAGGCCTCTGATTGGGAGGTTTTGGGGAACATGGAAACATCTCTTAATTGCTGTTGTTCTCATGTCCACCCGACCCAAAGTTAGGTTCCAAGCTGTTAGGTCCCCAGCTATGGGCAAATAGTTAACCTCCAAACTGGGTCCAAATACTATAAAACTATAAAAATAGACTTTATACATTTTTGAAGGAAAGATATTACCAACAATACATTTTTGGAGGAAAAAAAATATTACCAACATTTTATTTTCGAATACAAAACTAGAAGGCATCTTTAGTTTTCTAAAATAAAAAAAAATTTTTTAAATTTTCATCAAAATCTGACTAAATCAACCTTCTCACCAGAATCAAACATAAAAAAAAATACCTTAAAACTCCACTTTTTTGGCATTAAATAACCCACAGAGATTGATATGCCATTAAACAAAACTCAAAGATGATGAATTATGCAATCTGTAACATCATATAAAATTATTATGTTTGTTGGTTGTTTTTGTTTTATGGCATATCAACACCTCGATGGGTCATTTATTGCCAACTAAATTTTATTTATTTATTGCTGGTAATACCTTTTGCTTTCAACAATTTATTGTTGTTTTTATATAAGTTTTGTGTCTAGAAATACTTTTTTCTTTTTGAGTATCAAGATTCATTGGGATTTTTTTTTAAGGGCAGGGTCCCCAAGTCCTACCCTGTTATTTAACCCATAACTGGAGGGAAGGGACTGATTAATACTTCTCTCAAGGGTACCAGTGCTTAAGTGAATGCAGGGTATTCAACTGAAATTCGAACCGGGCTCACCAATTTCTCTTTCCGAGCTGATATCCACTGCACCACAACGCACATCCATCACTAAACGCTTACAGCACCTGGCATTCCCAAGCGGTCACCCATCTAAGTACTGACCAGGCTCAATGTTGCTTAACTTTGGTGATTGAACGAGAACTGGTGTATTCAACGTGATATGGCCGTAAGCCAAATGATTATGTAACCCAATCTGATAAATAGAACTACAAAAAGATACTTAAAGTTTTCAGTTTGAACCACTTAAAAAAAAAAATAACAAAGAAAAACTAAAAAACCCTGACCAAACAACAAAGCAATTAGACTTTTGCTGAGAGAAAGCCTTCTTAGGAAGGATTAGAACATTTCAGCACTCCTTGCAGAAGCAGCTGATTTTGGGCTTAATCAAAGAAAAATGTATTTGCCACATTCCGTCTGTATTTGAGACTCAGTACAAAAAATCAAGATACTAAATGCTGATTTTCAAAGCTAGCATTCCACTTGCAGATACTGGTGCAACATAATCTTCCTGTATGGACTTATGCCAGAGTAAGCTATAAATGTGACCAAAACAGTGTGTGTAAATATCAATTTCGAGAACAATTTATTAATTATTTTCTTATCTGCCAAAAATGAAAATTGGATCATAAACATCACTTGATATCTGTGTTCCAATTTACTGCACTTCTATGTTGGGAATCTCTGGAAGAGGATAATTGTTTTTGCTGTTATAAAAATTACCTTGGTATTTCTCCAAGACATTATATCTCCCTTGAGTATGCACAATTCACAAGACCAATAATTGGGTACACATCTTAAGTATGCATTATTTTCTCTGCCAAATTGTCTGAGAAGAATCAAATGTTTGGTGTGTTATCCATTTCTTTCATTTCGGAATATCTTCATGGATGGTTGGTTTGGAAGTCAATTTCTTAAAGTATTTCCAAACTTTTTCTTCCGTGGGGTGGGGGAATTGAGCAGCTGGACATTTACATTAGTTGTTTCTTCGCCAGAGTTGATGATTTTCGGTTTTCTCTGTTTTATTTTTATTTTTAATTTTTTTTGTAGATATTAGTTTTGTATACCGTCTCCATGATTTGAAAATTATCCAAATCTCAAATTTGCACAAAGACCAAATCTATCCTTTCTTGATAAGAGAGAATTTAGAAAATAAAATTTTCTATTGTTTTGTCTGGAGACTATCCTGTTGTATTAACCGATTTGTTAAATCTTTAGCATAGAAGACAACGAAACGCTGACTTTAGCTCAACAAGTAGTTTCCCTATATATATATATATATATATATATTTAAATACATCCGACCACGGTTATGCCTAATTGTTCGTCAGGGAAATTGGTCGGTTGTTGGCTCTTGCTTAGATTTGTCTTTGTTTGCTCTACTTTGGTATTGAGCACTTTAGTGTTAGGCTTTAGTGTTGGGGTTTTTTCTTTCTTATGAGTGCTTGACTTTTTGTTCATGTACTTCATTTGTTTCTTTTTTTGCTTCCCCTTTTTTTCCCTCCGATTTTGTTCTCGGTGGGTTATACAAGACGATTTTAATTATAGCTTGATTAATACTAGTTTTACTATTGGTATTGGTGTTGCTATAGTTAATATTATTATTATTATTATTATTATTATATATATATATATATATATATATATATATATATATAGTCATCCGCAGACAAATCTGTTTCACTGTATCACATCTCATCAGTATTGTTAGACAGCTGATTGCTTTTTACCCAGGATTGAAACCCGACTGAATTGGCGTCAGTCGGCGATTCTGCTACGGACAATCGATAGAAAGAGGCAGACTTTTTAGTGTGTATTGTTTAATTATTTAGTTTTTGGTCCTAATAGGGTTAGACCAGTACACAGTTAGATTAAAAAGTGTTCAATACAATTATATTGTAGAACTTGTGAATATCTTTCATTTTTAAGCGAGTTATTACACAACATAGCTTTCAGGCGATTTGCAATAATATCTGAGTGTATTCAACATTGCCAATATAAATATATTATACATGTTGTATGCACATATATACGTAAAACAGTTTTCACTTTCTTGATCTAATACAAATAATTATCTATCTATGTATATCTGCAAATAGTTGCTGAAAAGTTCTCAGACTTACAAAAATCTGGACTATCTATCTATCTATCTATCTATCTATCTATCTATCAACCTGCTAACTGAAGAATTTTCAGACTTCCAAAAAGAAAGAAAACATCCACACACACACACACACACATCTATATATATATATACGTATATATATATATATATATATATAAATATATATATATATATATTCTTCATTTGTAAACGAGTTATTACGCAACCTAGGTTTTTAGAAACCTAAACCTAGGTTTTTAGAAACCTAGGTCGCGTAATAATATATATATATATATATATATATATATATATATATATATATTCATATGAGTTTTGATTTCTTGTTACACTTAATAAAACATGTATGAGTTTCGATTTCTTGTCACTCCACTTTAATAATATATATAATAATTAATTTTAATAATATATATTTGTAATAATATAAATATATATATTATTACAAATATATATTATTAAAAATTGCCTGAAGAAACCACTCATGGTGGAAACGAAGTCAGCGAAATAACTCGTTTAAAAATTAAAAATATTCAAAAGATCTGCAATATAATTGTATAGATCACTTTTTAATACAAATGTGTACTGGTCTAACCCTATTAGGACCAAAAACGAAGTATTAAACAATCAATATATATATATATATATATATATATACATATATATATATATATTATATAGTAATAATATATATATAATAATAATATGTAATAATACATTATATATATTGTATAGTAATAATATATTATATATATTGTATAGTAATAATATATTATATATATTATACAGTAATAATATATATAATAATAATATGTAATAATATATTATATATACAATATAGTAATAATAATAATTATAATAATAATAATAATAATAATAATATATATATATATATATATATATATATATATATATATAAAATCATCTATAAAATCATCTATAAAAAGCCTTTATTGTATATTGCATATGATGGATGTGTATCCTTATAACACAGGAAAGGATATTAGCCCTTATATATAAATATATATATATATATATATATATATATATATATTTATATATAAGGGCTAATATCCTTTCCTGTGTTAAAGGATACACATCCATCATATGCAATATACAATAAAGGCTTTTTATCACAACAATTCAGCCTTTGTGCTTGGTTGTTTCTTTATTTGTCTGTTTGATGGCATATCAACAATTTATGGTTCATTTAATGCCTGTGTTTAATTTTATTGTGAGTTTTGAAGTAATAAAAATATCATTCTTCTTCCACAATTGTAGCAGAGTAAATAACACCTCTCTAGTGACTAAATGAATTAGTCTACACACTTAAGTAAATAATTGCAAGTAGGTTTAAAAAATGATGTTGGAGTCAGTCTTCAGAGTATGTGCAAGACCCGGAAATTTTTCCCACCTGAATCTATTCTGCACATATACAAATCTACCATCCGCCCGTGTATTGAATATTGCTGCCATATCTGGTCGGGTGCCCCTGCTGCTCTCCTTGGGCTTCTTGACAAAATACAAAGGAGGATCCGTAACGTGGTTGATACTGACTTGGCAGACCGGCTGCAACCGCTCTCTCACCGGCGTGATGTGGCTTCCCTGTGCCTCTTCTACAAGTACTTTCATGGCTTCTGCTCCGATGAGCTTAGATCACTGGTGCCGCCTAAGCACGAATTTACACGAGATACTAGATTAGCAACTAGGTCCCACCCTTTTACAGTTAAACAAATATGATGTAACCGTAAATTCTACTCCAACAGCTTCTTTTCTCGCGCTTCCCGCCTGTGGAACTCCTTTCCACAAGTCTGCTTTCCCGACAGCTACAATCTCCAGGTGTTTAAATGTAGGGTCAATAGACACCTCCTATCACACTAACTCCCAACTATTCTCAGAACACTCTCATCTACCCAACCCTCATTCTCAGTATCCTTACTCGCTTATCACCCACCCTCTGACATTTCCTATACTTAATCAACCTTTCTCCACTCTACGTAGCCCCCTGCAGTGGCAGTGACATGCCTTGCTCGGGGTGAAACGCTTATAAAAAAAAATAAAAAAAAAATTTCTTATTTATGTCCTGACAAATACCTAATAACCACCAGAAACCGAGCTATAACAATGTAGACGAGGATCGACACTCATGCGAGTTATAACATGATTTACGAGAAATCGAAACACATGTGTTTTAACAAAAGAGACGAGAAATCGAAACTCATATGTGTTTTAAGTGGAGTGACAAGAAATCAAAACTTATACGTGTTTTATTTGGAGTTACGAGAAATCAAAACTCATATGAATTATAACAGTATTGACAAGAAATCGAAATTCATACCAGCTATAACAGGAATTAGGAAAATACCGAAATTGATACCGAGTGATATCAAGCAGGAAAAATACTTGTTGTTTCAGTGCACAGGTTACCAGTGACGACGAGAATCTAAAGCATGTTGGTTCAAATGTTTCATATTGATGTGTATAAAAAAAAGGGAAAAGAAAATAGAGAAGGAAGGAAATAATTGGCTTCTGTGGTGTAAAATTGAACAACAACATCAGCAGTTGTTGGCATTGCAGAAACAATAATAAAAGTTAACGGATATAATACGGAGTAAAACAGAAAATTCACAAAGTTCTCTTTTCCCGATACGGTCGCAAATGCAATATCAAAATTTACATACAATCCGGGCAGAAACTTATCGTTTCTTATTTTCGTAGTTTTCAGCGAGTAATGCAGCGACTGGAAAGATAAGAGAAAAACGAGACTTTTGTTGAAGAAGTTAGCACCAGTAAAACATGAAAAATACTGTAATTTTCATACTACGATTTGTTTCGGAGAAACTGAATATTCTGTAAAATTATTTTAGTGACAAAAGCTTCTGCCAAAAAAGAAGACAAAGATTTTGTTAGATATGCTGGAATCGTTAACAAGTACTGTGAAAGTTTCAGATTAAACGAACTGACTCTGGATATGTTTAAAGGTTTAATTTTCGTTCAAAGATTAACGGCAAAAAAATGCAGAAATACAGGCAATAATCCTAAGAAAATATGAACAGAATAATAAATTTACATTAGAGGAAATATCGGATAAGAGTCAGAGAATCCTAAATCTGAGAGATGATGCCGTTGAAAAAGAATTTGCATACGTACAAGTGAAAGAAAAACGTACAAAAAAGAATTAATTAATGTTTCAGATGTGTAAGTTTACATCTCGGTTGACGACTGTCCCTTTAAGAATTCAAAATGCTACAAATGTGGAAAAGTAGGATATATAAATTTACATTGTAAAACTAAATCAAAGAAATATTGTCACGCGAAAAAAATGTACACAGCATAACGATGGGAAAAATAATCACAGGCAACAAAAGAAAATGTAAATGTGAATGATCAATAATAGAGCTGTGAAAATGCTGTTAGACTCCGGTATTGATATCACAATAATCAGTAAAGCCACATGAAAATAAATCTAAAACTTATATTAAGAAGGATTTCAAAAGTCCTAAGTAATGACTCAGGGAAGAAATTATTTTTTATTGGCAAAATAACTTGTAACATCTAATTTCCTAACAAGCATGCAAAAGCTTATGCCTATACGTTAAAAATACTATGAACTTATTCGATAATGACTAGATAGAACCATTTCAGCTTTGGGATTTGCTTGCAAATGTTTATTGAAAAAACAGAACTGAACAAGCGACCAATTAAAAAAAAATGAAATTTAAAAGAAGAATTGAAAAAATGTTTTCAGGATGCTTTGTTGAATTGGGTCGGTGTTCCAAATTCAAAGCGAAATTTGAAGTAAAGCATTTTCTACGCCAGCATTTAAATCGTAACGGAGAATACTATTCGCAGAATTGGAATAAGTCAACGAAGAATTAGACGGACTTGAAAAAGCAAAAAAACAAAAAAAAAAAACAAAAAAACAAAAACAAAAAAAAAACAGGTGTAATCGAAAATATTAATCATTCAAAATGAGCAGTACTAGTAGCATACGTTAAGACAAAAATTTAAAAAAAAAATCTTGTTTGTATTAATTTTTCGACAGGGTTAAACAAGTGGCTAGAACCCCATAACTACTACTACATAAAGAAGAACTGGACTGATAAGTGTCAGAAGCCGTTTGAAGAAAAAAAAGTATCTACGTCAAACTTATCATTAGTGCACCAAAATCCTAAAGCAGAAACCGTAGTGGCTTCAGATGCTAGTGATTATGGAATAGGAGCAGTAGTTCTACATAAATACGATGACGGTAATATGAAAACAATTGCACATGCTTTGCGTTCACTACTACCAACAGAAATAATCTACAGCTTGATCGAAAAAGAGGTGTTAGCAATATTTGCTGTGAAAAAAAATTCACAAATTTATACATGGAAGAAGTTTTCGGTTACCGACATACCACAAAACTCTATTATCAATTTATTGTTAAAAAAGGGGATTCCTACGTATGCAGGGTTCAGATTACAACGTTAGAGTACCATCTTATTAAATTGCGATTTTAGCATGGAAAACCAACGGTCCAGAAAATTAGAAAATACAGATAGATTATGAAGACTAATACAAACAAATACTGAACTGTATGAGGACACTATCATAGCAGCATTAAAAATGAAACAGAAATAAAAATTATATATTATATATTATATATATTAAAAATTATATAGTATGCAATATAGTACACGAATTACTCGTTAACCTGGAATGAATAAAAAAATGCAGAAAAAGTATATGTTATTTCGGATATAAGACAGCTACAAAAAGTAAGAAAGAAATCCAGTCTTTTCGCTTCCTCGCTATGTGACGGAATATTCATGTTTGCACAAAGAGTTGTAACAACTAACATGTTACAAAAGCTAATATTAAATAAAATTCATCGTGGATATCCCGGAATTTTAAGGATGAACACTCTTATGAGAAGCTATGTATACCGGACCAAAATGGATAAAGACATTGAAAAGTTGTAAAAGTCTGTAGAGGTTGTAATCTAGCAGGAAACTCACGTACTACAAAAATACAACTTCAGCCAAAGATAGACACACCATTGTCAAGACTGCATATGGATTTTGGATGTCCAACAAAGGGTTTTCGTTATTTTGTGGTAGTGCATATCTTTACTAAGTGGCTTGGAATATGTAAGTGTAAAAAAAAAAAAAAAAAACCCCAACAAAACAAAAAAAAACAATTATTAGTCTCAGATAACGGTACACAATTCACAACTTACAAATATGAAAATCATAGTAAAATGCTGTTGATTGAACATATTACTATCTCACCGTATCACTCAAGGACAAATGGACAAGCTGAACAGTTTGTGGGTAATTTTAAGAGAGGTTTGAAAAAAGCAATTCACGAAAAAATGAGTGAAAAATCACTATAAGAATTTTGAATTTTACCGTATAACGCCAAGTCCCAATACACCATCAGGCATGTTGCCGGCAGAATTAATGTTTACAAGAAAAATGAAATCGGTGTTCGACAAGTTATTACCAAGTCAAAAAAATGAAGAAGAACGGATAACAAAAAGGTTAGTAAAATTTTCAAAATTGGCAAAAAGGCATTTTTCAAAATGTATAAAGATGGAAAAAATGTGGGAAGATGGCGTAATAACATCACGAACTGGAAAGATGATATACATGAAAAAAAAAATGGAAGCATAGATGACGTAATCAGTTAAAGAAAAGGTTTATTGAAGAAAGGCCCGAGAGAATGGAAGAACCTATGAAAGTACTGTATGATGTTTTTGATGCACCAACACCTCAAGAATTCGTTGAACGTACAAATACGATTTCCAGAAGAAAAAAAAACTTACAGAAAAAATAGAGGTTGATCCTAAACGCAAAACATAAAAGTTATTTTTTTATAATCATGTTCCAAGCAAGGCATGTTACTGCCACTGTTTTGCAGGGGGGGGTTACATAGAAGGAAAGTTATGAGAACGAGTGACAGGTTATAAGGGGTAACCAGGAAGTGGGTAAAAGAAGGATGAGAATATTGATGAGAGTGGAGTGGACGGAGAAAGGATCATGAAAGAGAGGATGCAGGTTAGTGAGATAAGAGATGACTATTGACTTTACATTTAAATTCTTGGAGATTGTTGGGGAAGCAAGTAAATGGATGGGAATTCCACGGGTGAGAAGTACGGGAAAAGAAGCTGCTGGAGTAGAATTTGCGTTTACATTTTATTGGTTTCACAGTAAAAGGGTGGGACCAAGTTGTTAATCTTGGGGCACCAGTGTGCTAAGTTCATCGGGGTAGAAGCCGTGAAAGTATTTGTAGAAGAGACACAGGGAAGCCACATTGTGCCGGTGAGAAAGTGACTGTATCTGAGCTGCCAAGTCGGGATCGATCACATTACAGATTCTCCGTTGGATTTTGTCAAGTACCAAAAAGTTTCTTCTTCTTCTTCTTCTTCTTCTTCTTCTTCTTCTTCTTCTTCTTCTTCTTCTTCTTCTATGTGCCCTGTCCTTCCAGGACGTAGGCGATCATGGTTCTCCACGTCTCCCTATCCCATGTGGCTCCTAGTATGTTTGTTCCCGTTACTCCTGTCAACCCCCGTTCCGTCAACCACCTGATCAGGCCCTGCAAATATGTTATCCGCTGTTTTCCTCTGTCTCTCTTTCCTTCTATCTGGCCAGTCAGTATCAGGTTCTCCAGGCTCTCCTTCCTCATTGCGTGTCCCAGGAACTTCAGTTGTCTCTTCCTGATGCTCAGTATCAATTTCCTCTTTATTGCCATTCTTTCCAACACCTCATCGTTGCTTGCATGCTCTGTCCATGATATCCGCAGCATCCTTCTGTAGAACCACATTTCCGCTGCTTCCAGTTTTGTCCTCATTTTCGATGATATTGTCCAGCATTCGCTGCCGTATTGAAGAACTGACATCACGTAGCAGTCCAGCACTCTTTTCTTTGTTTCCAGTGAGATTTTCCTGTGTGTTAGTATTTTGCTAGGGATCACTAAAAATTAAAATTAAATATTTATGAAAAAGAAGTCTCAAAAGTGGGAATGTTATTGAATAATACTATGTGTCACCGGCAGTGTGATAACACACTGCCGGTAACAGAAATGACCTAGTCTAGATACATATATAAAAAAAGTCAATCTTCAAAGTATTTCTTATAGACGTTACGACGAGTGCCTAAGCAAGATTTTATATGATAACCATAAAACAGATTTATAAAAACAATTGAATACATCGTAGATTATACTTAGCTTTTATAGATATACATATTTGTGTAGACATAATTGCTGGACGTGGTGATGTACATTTTATGTTGAAGTGTTGTTGAATCTATATTTTGGAATACACTTCAATTGAAGATGTTGTAGGATATATATAAAAAATCTCTTGCTGGTATTTTTACTATAAAAATGTATTTTTTTACTTTCATAGCATTTTTCTTTTATTTTGAGGCTCACTATTTAACCATAGCTGGGGCAGTAAAATGTGCTATCACCAGAGTAGATTAGAGTGGTTCTGAGAAAAGCAGCAATTAAGAGGTGGTTTCACATTCCTCAAAGTCTCCATCTCCCGATCAGAGGCTAAGCTGTCGGATGTAGATTATTGCCATAACTAAAGGCGTTGTCCCCTCCAGATTTTTTCTTTAGGTGTTTTTTAATCCAGAAAACCTTCAGGACTCTTTCAAGCTGAACCCTTTATTTAATCTACAGGGTATATTGTTCTCATTCCATTGTCTATGTTTAGCGATATCTCGTCTTATTCGCAATCTACTTCTTTTGATTAAACAAAAAAATTCAATTTGAAATACCCTTGTATGAACTTCATGGCAATCACACATCTTTCTTCATGTCCCGAGATAAGAAAGTGAATAAGAAGATAAATCTTCATTGGTAAGATAGCAGATGCATCAGGAAATATTTCAATTGGCCCAAGTATCGCAACATGATGGTGTCATGTCCATAACTCTGTGACTACACCATTATATATTACAGAAAACAAAAATAAAATTGACAGGAAGAAGATCAATAAAAATAATAATTGATAAGTCTTTATTAGTAATGTATTATCTACAATTCTGATAATCACTTTTTATCTGAATTATTATTCTGTAAAGATTGGAATCAGTAAAGATGTTTGAAGGTAAAACGTTAGGGAAAATATAATTGAAAAAAGAAAGAAAAGAAAAAGAAGCTGAAAATGAAGAAATAGAAGTGAAAAATTTAAAAGAAAGAAAAAAAAACGTATAAATTAAGAAAAAGGAAATGAACAAAAAAGAAACAGGAAATCAAGAAGAAAATGAAAGCGAGGATGAAAAAGTGGGAAAGAAATAAAAAAAAACAATAAAAAAAAGAAAATAAAGAAAAATGTGTAGAATATTAAAAAGAAAAAGACAGAAAATGAGAGGAAAAAAAAACAGACATTTAAAAATAAAATAAAACAGAAAATAAAGAAGAAAGAAATATAAAAAATGAAAAAGAATAGAAAATGAAAAAATAAGCAGAAAAAATAAAAAGAGATAAAAAATGAAAGCGGTAAAGAAAGAGAAAACAAAGAAAATGAAAACGAAAAATTAAAAAGAAAAAAGAGACTGAAGATGTGGAAAAGAAAAAGGAAAAAGAAAAAAGAAACAAAATATCAAGAAAAATAAGCAGAAAAAGAAAAGAAAAAGAGGTAAAAATGAAGGAAGGAAAGAAAGAGAAACCTAAAAAAAAATAGAATTAAAATTAAAAATAAAGAAAAAAAACAAAGAAAAATAAGAAAACGGAAATAAAGTGGTTGGAAAAAATAATAAACAGAAAATGGAGAAAAATAAGGAGAAAAATAAAAAAATGAAGGAAAACAAATAGAAAATTAAGAACAAAACGCAGAGAATGTAGGAGAAAAAAAAGAAATTGAAATTGAAAAAAACAGATATTTAAAAAAGAAACGAAGACAAAAAAGAAAGAGTGAATGAAGAGGCGGGAAAGAAATATGAAAAAATGAAAAAAGAAGTAGAAAATTTTTAAAAAAGAGACAAAATATGAAGGTGAAAAAGAAAACTCATTAAGGAAAAATGATACAAAAATTAAAGTCACACATAAAATAGAGAAGGAAAAGGAAGAAGGACAAATAAAAGAAAAATGAGTGAAAGGGAAAGAGAGAGGAAATACAGATGGTGATAAAATAATAAAAGAAAGAAAAGAAAACCTGGAACATTTGTAAAAAATGAAAAAGAAGAACGGCACGATATTGGAGAGAGAAGAGGCGGGAAAACAACAGGAAGGAAGTGAAAAGTGAGAACAGAAATAGCATGGAAAATAAAGAAGAAAATGGAGGAGTTAAGGAGAAATTGCAAAAGCTGCAGAATTTACAAGCTACAAGTATTACTATTGCTCGGTTCTCGACTAAATCCAAAGGAAGATCTGCAATGTAATCGATCCTAACTTTATCAGCCTGACTTTAATTACTTTCTCATAGACGTGACGTGTCTTCCCTCTGTCTCTTCTACATTTTTTTTCATGGCTTTTGTTTGATCTCACGAGCTTCTTTCCTTCGTGCCCCAACTACTTGAATTTACTCATGTTACTAGATTGGGATCTAGGTCCCACTTTTTACACCGTTGAGATAGTTAAATGCAACCCCCTCTTCTATTCAACATTTTTTCTTGCATTACCCGCCTATGAAACTCCCTTCAGTTTATTTGCTCTCCAAATGTTTAAATGCAACGTCAATTGTCATTTTCTTCGACACCTCTTGTACGTTGTTGTTTTCTCCGACTGTTACCCCTTGTACACCAGTGGCAGCCCTACCTTACTTGGAATGATATGATTAAAAAAAAGTATCTGCTTTTTATGGTTTTGAAATCAAGGTTTTCATTCTCTCAGACTAGCTGCCAGCCAAACCTCGAGAACAATTTTTGCTTTGTTATTAACCCTAGCTGAACAGAGATAGGTACTTTTAAAAGGTCAGTCAGTCAGTTAAATGCCATACGTGATACACGCTTTGGGCGATCATATCTCGAAAGAGACATGACTAACTGGGCAGAAGATTATCCCGCAGTTGGTTGCCATTACTTTCTGTGGTAGAATTGTTGCCGACCAAGGCTATAGAACCCAATCTGTCCTATTATTTAACCTATAACTGGACGGAAGAGACAGATTAATACTTTTCCGAAGGGTATTTGTGCGCAAGTTAATGCACGGAATTCAACTGGAATTCGAACTCGTATTTGAGCACAAGTGAAGACTATTACACTGGTTGAAATTTGATCTTGACAGTCCAGTTCGATTCACCAGGATGATAACGGTTACACTATGTACAGCTCCTACTCAATATAATTGCAGAGAATAAAGAAAACACGAAAAGAATATATTTTGGCGGAACTAAAGCAGACTTCTTTTTTTTTCTTTTTTTTTTATTTTAATCATTTCACCCCGAGCAAGGCGGAAACGCCACTGATGTGCAGGGGGTTACATAAATGTAAAAAGATTAATTAGAAAAGAGTGAGGAGTACAAGCTAGTTAGAAAGGAACAATAGAAAGCTGAGAAAGCAGGTGCGATGACAGATACATAGGTGGAGAGAAAGGGAAGGTTATACAGGGGAGGGGAGAGAGCTAGAGGCCAGTGGTTAGTAGATGAGTATTGACTTTGCATTTAAATTTCTGGAGGTTGTAGCCATCAGGAAAGCAAGAATACGGGAGTGAGTTCCACAGGCGGGAAGTGCGAGAGAGGAAGCTGCAGGAGTAGAATTGTCGTCTGCATTTGGCTAACCTGACTGTGAACGGGTGGGACCCAGTTGCCAATCTGGTTGCACGGGTAAACACCTGTTGAGGAGGCATCAGTGACTTAAGCTCATCCGAGCAGAAGCCATGAAAGTATTTATAGAAGAGACAGAGGGAGGCCACATTTCGACGATGGGAAAGTGGCTGCAGTCGAGTCGCTTTAAATTTGTTGCTATTCATTTTTTTTTTACTTTGTTTCAGTGCAATTCTGCAATCTTATAGATTACACACTAAACTCTCCGACTGACAAAAAAAAAAAAAAAAAAAAATTTGGAAAAATTTCAATATTTAAACAATTTTAGGAGGGCTCAGTTTTTCATACAACGTTATAGTAAATCGATCCTCCATTTTGGAACCACTAGCCGGTACAACATTACCACCACCTGTAAATTTGTTGGTTATCAACTTTTTTTAACTTTTTTCAGTACAATCTTATCGATTAAACCCCTAAATTTTCCTATTGACAAAGACAATTTGGAAAAATTTCAATATTTAAATAATTTTTTTTTGGGAGGGGCTCAGTTTTTCATACAACGTTATAGTAAATTGATCCTGTGCAATTAACTTTTATGCTTGCGCATATTTAACAACTGAATCCTTTGCGAAATTTGTGAATAAAACCATTCTTGGAGTTTCCGAGGAAGATGCCATTGTAAGAACTGACGAAAACTTGAAAAAGACAAAAACTCGTCCCAAAACAAACAAAACAACGTGACCCCAACGCTAGTGGATCCAAAATGGAGGATTGATTTACTATAATGTTATATGAGAATCTAAGTCCCCAACCAAATTGTTTAAATATTGAAATTATTCAAAATTTTTTTGGATAATCGGAAACTTTTTCTAATAATCGATAAGACTACGCTGAAAAAAAAGTAAAAAAAAATGTAAAACAAGAAATTTAAAGGTGTTGGCAGTTTCTTTCAAGTCCGCCGATATTTTAAACGCTGTAGAATTGAAATATGATGAAGATCAAAAAAGAAGCGCGACATGTAGTGAAGAAAGAAGAATGATAAAAAAAAAAAATGAAGAAAATCAAGATCAAGAGAAAAGAAGAAAAATAAAGTAAATATAAACCAAAAATGAACAAGAAAACCAGTCATTTTTTTAAAAATCAGTATCACCCCATGCAGAGCAGTATAGCCACTAAGACACAACGGATTATAGAGTGTGAATGAATTAGGAACAGAAGCATTACTAATTAGCACGAAGATGAAAGACTAATCAGGACAGCAGATAGCAATTGACATTGCTTTTAAATTTTTGCAGATTAAAATTTGTTGGAATGCATGAAGCTGGAAGGGAGTTCTACAAGTGAGAAGTGCGAGATGAAAAATAATAATAAAACAATAGAAAAGATTACGGTTATATCATGTTAAAACGCCAGTTCTCATCAAATTCAGGGAAGTTAAGCAACGTCAAGATTGGTCAGTACATAGATAGGTGATCTCTTGGAAATACCAAATGCTGTAAGTTTGGATAGGCTGCTTGTCAAATGGATAACGACTCAGAATTGTTAATCATTGGATTTGTTATATTAACTTACGCGCAAATGTCTTTGGAAAACGTGTGAATCTGTATCCCCCACTAGCTATGGGTTAATTAGTAAGACTTGTATCATTAAAACATTATTATCTAAAAAATAACTCGCAGTTTTAAAATATTTTCTGAATTTAAATAACCCGCAAAAATAATCAATTAATTTTTCTTCTACTTCTTTATTTCTAAAAATATTTTCTGGCTTTAAATAACCTGCAAAGGGTTAATAAGTCATAAAAAATGAATGAGTCAATCAAATAAAAAAAGATGAAAGTAAAAGAAAAAAATCAATGAAGTAAACAAGAAATAAAGTTTTTTTTCTTTTTTACACCAAGTAGTCCTTTGTGTCTTATTGGCATTATCTACTTGCTTGGGGTGAATTGATAAGAAATTGAAAACTGAAGTCGATGATAAAGAAAGAAAATTGAAAATGGTCGTCCTTGTTGTTGAGATAACTAGAGATTTCCAATTGGGAATAAATGTTGGTGTTCAATCCTTGATAAAAGTCAACATTTCAAATGCTAATTTTCTCGGCAGTTATTGTCTTTCCATTTGGAGTATTGATTTAAAATAATCTTTCTTGACTCATTTCTCGTGGTTTAGCCTTGTGCTATACTAAATATCAAGAATAAAGGTGAACGAAAAGAAAAAGAAAATAAAACTGAAGAAAGAAAATGAAGAATGAAAACAATGAAGAAAAAGAAGAAAATAAATTAAAAAAATCTATTTCGACAAAAACATTACCTTTCTTTTATTTTATTTATTGAGAAAACCGTTTTTTTTTTTTAGCTTTTTCTTGATTTTTGTTTCGCTCCCTCTCGTTTTTTTTTCTCTTCTTTGCACTCTGCCGATAAAGACATGCCTAAATAAATATTTTATCTCTCATCGATAACTTATTGACATATTCAAAAATCTCCATCTCCCTCCGACAGGAAGCGGAGGGATTTGACGGTTGCCTGATTTCACAACTGATGCAGTTAGCACTCACGGCTTATGACAGCTTTTTCTCTCATCCGTCCTCGCTTATTCGGCTGACGCTTATTCCGTGGTCGACCTTGTTTCTGCATGTGAACTTCTGCATGATGCTGATGCTTAGGTCAGGAGGATGGCAATGGAAGGGAAGTGTAAGGCGAGAGGGGAACAACAGAGTAAAAAAAAAATAATAGCAGCAAAAAGCAAAATAAAAAAAATAAACACCGAGTGAAGAAAATGTTTTTTCCAAGAATCTCATCTGTAAGTGAAAAATTTTGAAATGTCTGCTTTAAACAATTTATTTTTATTTTCTTTTGGTTTCCGTTAACGAATGATAGTTGTCTCAAATAATGTGGTACCTTTGCAACTTTTTTGAGTGTCTGAATATTTTGTATAACATTCTGTATTTATTTTACGAAACATGAAACCACATACATTATATAAATAAAATAAAATTGAGAGAAAATGAAATTGCTGCATAATATACTTTTTTGGTCTGTGCATAAGTGTGGGCCTCCATTTTGATATTCTTCAAGGGAGATAAGTCGACTTAGTGAATACTGAAAAATATATAAAAAGGTCATTTGAGTGACAAACAAATTTTCTCGTGTATATCATATAAAAAATATCATATCATATCACAACAAAACAAGATTATTAGTTTCTGTTTAAATGCCAGTACAATAAACATTTTGAGTTATTAATTTTTGATTAGTAGTTCTTTTATCTTATTTCTCTTGCTTTTAAATCTTATAATAATAGTCTTAAGTTGTCTGTATTTCTCAGAAGCAGCATTGTCCATTATTGTTAATTTTGTCTACTATTTCTTTCATTACGGCTACTTCAAATTGAAACATTGGTTCCCGTACAAACACCGAATTTAAGCAACCTCGATCTTGGTCAGTACTAAGGTGGGTAAGCGCTTAGGAATATCAGATGATGTAAGCCCCAGGTCAGACTCTGTCTGCTATTGGTACCACATAACTCAATACTATCTGCCATGGGTCGGGTTGTTGGCGACTAAACAGACGCCCCGCTTAGTGAGGAGAGTGGTGTAGGCGCTCTGCATGACCCACCAAAGACCTGTCAAAGGGCGAGAGAGCTTTTATGAGCCAACGGCCACCTACGCAAGCATGAATAATTAGTCTTCACCAACCCGCATTGCTAAAATGGCAACACGAAAACGGTGGAACTCGTCCAGGGAGGGATTCCTCAAAATGAGAGTGAAAAAAGCCCTGAACCAGGTTTTTTTCATTCTACTTTTCTTGCTTTTTATACATAATAGTAATAGTTTTGTTTTGTGAATTACTAAAATTAGCAATTTCCTCCAATTAACAACAAGCTGCAGGTCATTTTTTTAAATCAGCCGCCAATCAGATTGATCTTTTTGTATAGTTGTAGTTATTTTATATTTCTTTTTATGATTGCGATTACGATTGGGGTTATGATTGCGATTATGGATGCGATTATGATTGGGATCATGATTGGGATTATGATTGCGATTATGGATGCGATTATGATTACGATTATGATTGCGATTTTGATTGGGAATTATGATTGGAATTATGATTGCGATTATGATTGGGATTATGATTGGGATTATGATTATGATTTGGATTATGACTGGGATTATGACTGAGATTATGATTGCGATTATGATTGGGATTATGATTGCGATTATGATTATGATTATGATTTGGATTATGATTGCTATTATTATTGGGATTTTGATTGCGATTATGATTGCGATTATGATTGGGATTATGATTTGGATTATGATTGCGATTATGATTGGGTTTATGATTGGGATTATGATTGCAATTATGATTATGATTATGATTTTTATTATGATTGCGATTATGATTGGGATCATGATTGGAATTATGATTGCAATTATGATTGCGATTATGATTATGATTATGATTATGATTTGGATTAGGTTTGCGATTATGATTGGAATTATGATTACGATTATGATTGCGATTATGATTGGGATTATGATTGGAATTATGATTGCAATTATGATTGCGATTATGATTATGATTATGATTTGGTTTGCGATTATGATTGGGATTATGATTGCGATTATGTTTGCGATTATGATTGCGATTATGATTGGGATTATGATTGCGATTATGATTGGGATTATGATTGAATTATGTTTGCGATTATGATTGGGATTATGATTACCTTTTACGTGAAGAACGTGAGTTGAGAAAAAACACTTATTGTTTGACAATATTTCAACCGTATTTAAAAAATAAAATAAAAAACATAAAAACCTATAAAAAATTATAAGTTTTGTTCAAACGTTGCTTTGAACGAAAAAGAGGCTGTACTGGTAATGAACGCGTCGATGCCATGCAAATGAAACGTGCTTAATATGATATTGACCGTGTTCATCTTGAAATTTCCGTTAGTTGTTAAGAGGAGTTAATCAAACAGCTTAGAATAAAGCTTGTGGGACTCTCCTATCATTCTGTTCATTCCACTGGGCCTGGGAAGTTAGTAATTAGTATAAAATAATCCATAATATTATAATAATATTCTCTGTATACATAATATGTTGTATATTACATAAATTTAATATTTTAATAAATAATATCCTAAATAATACATAAAAATTAATACATACAAATAAATCAAATAATAATACCGAATTCCACTTTCTATGAAAGATTCCTACCACAAAATTTAGGACATTCATTGGCCCAGAATGGGACCAAGATTTTTGCGTGTATTGTATACATTTTTTGCCACATTCTCAACGATTTAAACGTCTACAAACATTTTTTTAAATTGTGTATTTTGGGTAACAATCTCTCTTTTATACAGATTTCATTATAAATAACAGACAAAGTATTATCATTAAGTTCTTTATATATTTTTTTTTCATTTCGGAACTCAAATTATATAATTGTCCAAATTGTACTTTCAAGCGATTTTGGCTATACTTTTAGCCATTATCAAAAATTCATTTTGTTAAACTTATAAATAAACATGTGGAAATTTTATGCAAATACACAAGACTCTATATACATAAACTTTCCACAGGGTCGAGTCAGCGTAGTGTAGCCATGGAAGCGTGATCGTGCCGAAGGGTAGCACCCAACAAAATGCTGGATCTGAGAGGTAATACGTCTTCAGGCAGTTTTGCCGAAGAACATTCTCTCGAGCAGCCCCGGCTTTGTTGGACGAAAACGAGGCTGATAATGTGTAAAACGGTTTGTTCAATTACTTCCTGGTAAAAGGGAGTAGAAAACTGTAGATACAAAAATTACTACCCAGGTTGTTCAGTGTTTGAGAAGCACAGTCTAATCCGATGCGTATGAGGGCGGTTTTAAACTCAAACATATTTAGTAAGTCGTCCTGTTTCTCATATGCTGCTTCATTTATATCTGCTGGACTTAAATCTACGAGAGATCAGGGTCAAGGTCGTTTTTTCTAAGGAGCGGCTAATGGCGGCCTGGAACAACTGAATGAATAGGATCCAAATCCTATATCATCCAACAATTAACTGAAACGCAAAAAGTAAAATTGCACACCCGCAAAAATGGATCAGAATGAATGAAAACATTTTGGAAAAACCCAGACCAAGGCAAATTTCACAAGTCAGTGTGAAAAATAAGATTCTAGATTCTGATTGGATAGAAAATAGCAAATTAAACTATGACCTCGGTCAAATTTTGTTAACACATAGAAAATGGGTTTGCGGTTATATCCGATCGCACTACTAGATTTCACTACTTATCCACGTCTCTTGACCAGCCAAAGACAGTCCGATTGGAGCAGGGATCTGATAAGGACCTCGTCACAATGTAAGGGGAGAAATTTCAAAACGCCAAAACTGACATGTCGACATGCATTCGTTCTTCCTCTCCTTCCAATTTTCTTTTCTTCGTCATCACTAACTCGCCGCCAAAGAAAAAACAACGAGAAGACATGTTCAACTAATTCCTAAAAACTAACGTCCGATAAGTACAATTTTCCTTTATTGCTTCCGTTTCACTATCTCGCCGGCCATAAAAAAGGAAAGAAACACAGACTTTATTAGTAACCTGTTCATCTTTCCACATACACACATTCTGCTCCTTACTACTATTTCTCTGGAACATTTCACTACGTACATTTTCTCTTTGAACATTTAACTCTTACAAATTAATTAACTACGTACATTTTCTCTTTGAACATTTAACTCTTACAAATTAATTAATGACATACATTTTCTCTTTGAAAATTTTTACTTCTTAGAAATTTGTTATTTTGTTCAGTTAATAAAATTTCACTTATTTTACAAACAAAACTCTTTTATTCTTTCAACCTTCTGATATTTTAAATTATGGGAACTTCGGTTGTGTTCGACAGAAGGCCAATTTGATAAACATCACCGACGCAACCTACAAATGTTTTAGCTAATTTTTCCAATGGACAATGTATATAAAATGTGAATCAGTGTAATTTTTATTATTGAGTAAGAGAGCAACGCGGCAAACAAACTTCTTCCTGCTGAAGTTTGAATACCAGTCAGTTTAGTACCATGCATGATGCACGCTTAGGCGTTCATGCCTCGGAAGGGACATGACTAACTGGGCAGAATGTTTTCCGCCATTACTTTCTGCGGTAGATTGGTTGCTAACCAACACCATCGTTATGGTATCCTCCTACGAGCATTGAACTCTCCCTCTTGCTATATATAAATTACCCGCGTGACTTCTAGAGAGCAGTTAAAGATCAGTAACTGCCTTTGTCACTGTCAGCTCTCTGCCTTCGGGTGGAGGGCGCTCTCTGCTTCCGAGCAGAGAGCAATAACCCAGTCGTGGTTCCGCCGAAGGGTAGAAGCACGACTGGGGAATAATAGACATATATTTTTTGGCCGGGCCATATAGCCCGGAAAGCCCAGTTATAAACTGACCATGTGTCATATGTTGCCCTTACTGGGAGGGACAGCTAAATAATGCAGTTAAAGAGTATCTAGTACAGCAGTTCCGAGCAGTCAAGTACCGCGGTTTACGAGAGCAGGTAACAACAGCTACTAGTCAGGCAACGTAATAATACCTTAGGATTTACTTATTTCTATATTACTACGTATTAACACTTCCTTTAAATATCTTGCCTCTGGTTATACTAATACACTGTTTTGTTCCGTGTCTTACTTCCGGCACAAACCGGTCACTACAACTTTGCGGCGAAGTTTCACCACAACTCCAGAACTCAGTCCGTTCTGTTGACCCATAACTGAAGGAAAGAGACGGATTAATACCTTTCCCAAGGATATTTGCGCATAAGTGAATGCAACGAATTAAACTGGAATTCGAACTCGGTCCTCTGATTTCTCATTCCAAGTCGATATCCATTGCACCGCAAAAACGGATATAAAATTAACACTTTTTCCTATAATTTTTAATTATCCAGTAATCTTTAAAATTTAGGAAAATATTTTAAGTAATCTAATATTTTTTGCATTATATATACTTTAGCTTTATAGTCTTACTTACGAAGACGCTTGCTGAGAAATTGTGCGAATATTCAAAATTTACTGTAATTACCGCTGATATATCTCGATAATGTCGTGTATGTACGCCCGTATTTACAAAAAGTGGCACGTTTATAAGAATACCAAAAAATTAAAAATTCTTTAAAAATACTAAGGCTCAATGAATTTTTTATGATTTAAGTTTTTTTAATTATTATTACTATATAATATATACACTGATGTTCAGTCAGTCAGTTAAGTGCCATACCTTGGGCGATTATGTCTCGAAAGAGACATGACTGGGCAGAAGATTTTCCCGCAGTAAGTTCCCATTAATTTCTGTGGTAGACTGATTGCCAACGAAGGCAATAGAACTCAATTTGTCCTGTTATTTAACCCATAATTTGTGGGAAGAGACGGATTAATAGCTTTCCCAAGGATATTTACGCATAATTGAATGCAACGAATTCAACTGGAATTCGAACTCTGCTCTCCTTGCATCCACCTGAGTGCAAATACCTTTGAGAAAGGTATTAATCCACATCTTCTCCCTCCAGCTGTGGGTTAAATAGCAGGAAAGATTGGGTTCTATAGCCTTTGTTGTCAACCAGTCTACCGAAAAAGTAATGGCAACATACTGGGGGGAAATCTTCTGCCTAGTCAGTCATGTCTCTTTCGAGACATGATTGACCAAGCGTGTATCACGTATGGCACTTTACCGAGTATGTTTTCTGGTGCTGAAATGCCTGAGTTGTCCTCGTGTTGAGTTGTTCCGGCACTCGGCGGTTTTAGTCGGAGGTGTTGAGTTGTCCCGCACCCATAAACATTAGTATATTTTGGTAGCTTGCTGAGAAAATTGGCTAAAGTTGTTAATGTCAATTGATGAAGTGAATTAATTCGCAGTTTTCATTTGGCGAGAAGAAAACTACGTTAATAAATGCGCTGGAAAGTAAAAATTGCAATGAGGTTGAGTGGATGAGTTAATTCTACATCAAGTCAAACAGATTAAGTTCATTTGCTTAATGGCATGAAACCAATAATGGCTTTCCTCACATAATGTGCTTAAAAATCAGGCTTAAATCTTGTTCTCTTTCTTGCTCTTTGTGTGTCAGCGATTCGAGATTAGGATTTTAACCTTTGTTTGGTAAAATAAAGAGAAATATAATAATTAGAAACAAGAGGAGTTTCAATAAAAGAAAAACAGAGTGATTTAAAGAAAATGAAAAAAAAAACAGGTTGACGGTTCACTAAAGCTAGAGCCTTGTTGATATTGGATGTACAGGCAGGGAACAAGAAGTGTATATTATGAAGATATAAAATGCAAATAGCGAAGCCATTCGTGTCTAAGGAGAATGAAAAGGTGAAATTAAAGAAGGGAAGAAATGGAGAAAAGAGAAGGAGAACAAAATGAAGAGGCTAGAAAAAGATAAGGAAGGAGAAAAAGATCAAGATGAAAAATCAAGAAGAAGCATAATGGGATCTGTTCATTTTTATTCTTGCTTTCTTCTTTCCTCTTCTATGCTCTATGTTTCTTTTACTTTTTCTTTATTCTTTCCTTTCTTTCTTTTACCTTTTCTTAATTCTTTATTCTTTCCTCATTCATTCTTTTCCTTTCCTTTATTCTTTCCTCTTTCTTTCTTTTACCTTTTCTTTATTCTTTATTCTTTCCTCTTTTTTTTACCTTTTCTTTATTTTTCCTCTTTCTTTCTTTTACCTTTTTTTATTCATTATTCTTTCTTCTTTCTTTCTTTTACCTTTTTTTATTCTTTATTCTTTCCTCTTTCTTTCTTTTAACCTTTTCTTTATTATTTCCTCTTTCTTTCTTTTACCTTTTTTTATTCATTATTCTTTCTTCTTTCTTTCTTTTACCTTTTTTATTCTTTATTCTTTCCTCTTTCTTTCTTTTACCATTTCTTTATTCTTTCCTCTTTCTTTCACCTTTTCTTTAGTCATTAATCTTTTTTCTTTCTTTCTTTTACCTTTTCTTTATTCTTTATTCTTTCCTCTTTCTTTCTTGTACTTTTTCTCATTCTTTCCTCTTTCTTTCTTTTACCTTTTCTTTCTTTTTTATTCTTTCCTCTTTCTTTCTTTTATCTTTTCTTTATTCTTTATTTTTTCTCTTTCTTTCTTTTACCTTTTCTTTATTCATTATTCTTTCCTCTTTCTTTCTTTTACCTTTTCTTTATTCTTTATTCTTTCCTCTTTCTTTCTTTTTCCTTTTCTTTATTCTTTCCTCTTTCTTTCTTTTTTCTTTTCTTTATTCTTTATTCTTTCCTCTTTGTTTTCTTCTGATGCTGTCTTTTTCTTCAACTTCCTTTCCTCGTCCTCATTATTAATTTCGCCCCGATCTTTTTTCTTTATGGTTGAATCTATTGTCAGAGTTCTTTTTTTCTTTCTCCTTCTCTTCTTTTTCTTCTTCCTCTCAATTTTCTTCTTCTTTTTTTTCTTGCTCTTCTTTTTCTTCTTTCTCCTGCTCTTCTTATTCGTTTTCTTCTTCTTCAACTTGCAATCTTCTTAATATCCTCATCTTCGTCCTGCCTTTTCTCTTCTCTTTTCTTTATATCAATTGTCAGACAGTCAATCCTTTTTCTCTTATTCTTCATTTCTTCTTTATCTTCTTTGCTCTTTCTTTCTATTACGGTTTTTTATTCTTCATTCTCTTCTCTTTCTTTTTTTTCTGATGCCGTCTCTTTCTACAGCTTTCTTTTCTTATCCTCATAATTATCTTTACCCCCATCTTTTTTTTATAGTTGAGCTATTGTCAGATTTCTTCCTTTTCTTCTTGTATTTCTTCCTCCTGCTCTTCTTTTTCTTCTTTCTCCCAATCGTCTTCTTCTTCTTCTTGCTCCTTTTCTTCCTCTTCCTCTTATTTTCTTCTTCTTCTTCTTCTTCTTCTTCTTCTTCTTCTTCTTCTTTATCCTGCTCTTCTTTTTCTTCCTGCACTTCTTCTTCCTCCTGCTTGTCTTTTTCTTTTCCCCCACTCTTCTTCTTTTCTTCTTCCTCCCGCTTTTCTTCTTCTTCGTTTTCTTCTTCCCGCTCTTCTTTTTCTTAATTCTCCTGCTCTTCTTCTTTTTCTTTTTTTTTTGCTCTTTTTCTTTCTCCCGCTCTTCTTTTTGTCTTTCTCCTGCTCTTCTTCTTTTTCTCCTTTCTTTCTTTTTCCTTCTCTTTCTCTTCTTTTTCTTCTTCTCCCCGATCTTCTTTTTCTTTCTCCTGCTCTTCTTTTTCTTCTTGCCCTTCTTCTTCCTACTTCTCTTCTTTTTTCTTGCTCTTCTTCTTCTTCCTGCTCGTCTTTTTCTTTTTCCTTCCGCTCTTCTTCTTTTTCTTTTTCTTCTTCTTCCTCCTGCTCTTCCTTTTCTCCTGTCTTCCGTTCTTCTTCTTTTTCTTCTTTCTTTTTCTTCTGTTCTTCTTTTTTCTTTTCTCCCGCTGTTATTCTTTTTACTCTTCTTCTTTCTCTCTGTTTTCTTCCTCTTCTTTCGTCCTATCTTTAGATTCTTGTTCTTTATTAACGTGCTCACTTCTTAATATCCTCATCTTCATCGTCCTTTTTGTTTTCTCTTTATATTTAACTCTGTTGCCAGAGTCAATCCATTTTGTTGTATTCTTCGATTTTTCTTTCTCTTACAGTTTTTTTTTCTTTATTCTTCTCTATTTTTGTTTCCTCTGATACTGTTTTTTTTTTTGTCTTCAACTTTCTTTCCCTATTCTCATTAAATTCTCCCCCATCTTTTTTTCTGTATGGGTGAATCTATTGCCAGAGTGTTATTCTTATTTTGATTTCTTCTTTCCTCTTTATTCTGGTTTTTCTCATTATCTTTTTCACTCCTTACTACTACTACTACTACTAATAATAATAATAATAATAATACTTCTTCTTCTTCTTCCTCTGCTTCTTCTTTTTCAAACTTTTCTTGTTCTCTTTATTAATACTTTTATCATCATCCCCTTCTTTTCTTCTTTTCTTTATGTTTGAATCTATTTCCAGAATCAATGTAGTTTTTTTATTCCTGATTTCTTCTTTCTTCTTCATTCTGTTTTTATTTCTTACTTCTTCTCTTTCCTCTACTATACCTTCTTCTTGTTGTCCTCTTTCTCCTTCATCTTCGTCCTTCTCTTATGTCTGAATCTTATCGCCAAAAGCCGTATACTCACAGTTCATTAGCATGTTTTGAATTGCAGAGGAAGGTGTTTATTGGTTGGTTAACTTGTTTAGTACACTTCATGGGACACAACTCTTTATCTGGATTTCATAGCTTGTTGGATTCTTATTGCTTAGACTGATATTTCTGTGAACCTTTCCATCATTTTTCCCATCTAAATTCACCATTATTGCAACAAAAACAAAAAAAATATGAAAAATAAAATGATGAAACAATGATAATGTCGGGGAACATAAAGAGATATGATGTAATTATAGCTGACACCAACAACTTTCTAAATTTTTACTTAAACATGTTTTTCTATGTTTAAAAATGATTGTTGTGGAGAAATATCCTATCCTACCCCGGAATGGATATGGTCCGGTCTATAAAAGACTGTGACAAGAGCGCACTAGTATCACACGTCATTAGACGGGCAACGCTCGCAGTTGACGGCTTTGCGCACTGACGAGCCCTCTGCCTTCGGGCGGAGAGCGTTGACCCGGTCGTAGATACGCCGAAAGGTGGAGTCACGATGGGGTAAATTAGATAGAAATTTTTGACCGGGCTATATGGCCCGGGGGGGGGGTCTCACTTTAAAAAAGCCTTGTGCCACATTTTGCCTTGAGTGGAAGGCGAATAAATATTCATATGTCACTAGACGGAAGCATTCTTCACTAGACGGACGCATACGCCCTAGGCAGAGACATTTTCCACTTGATGGTTATACCTGTTATTATTCGTTGGTGTTCTTGTATGTCTATTGGTTTATTGTACGGTGGTATAATAAATCTCTTATAATCTATCTTTAGTGTGAAGCATCATTCTTGCACTATTCTTTTCCTTGATCATTCCCTCTCGGGATATATCAATGATAGTTCTGTAGATAGACTAAACTATCGCCCGGTTCACACTCCACCCACGTCTATTGAACAGGTGAAAAGGTTCATCCCTTGTTCCTTGTTTAGGAAGTGGTTTTCGGCTTTCTTTTTTCCAATCTTTTCACTCTTACGTAGTCCTCTGCACATCAGTGGCGTTACCGCCTTGCTCGTGGTGATATGATTTTTTAAAAAATTAAAGTGAAATCAGTAAACAAACACGTCTTGAGATCAGTTTTGCATATATACTAGCTGTTTGTATAATATCTACAACTACTGCCTTTCTGTTTCTTGCTTTCTTGCCCACTGGAAGTCCTCCATTATGGTTCCTGTATCTAAGAACGCTGAAGAACCCTCAGGCCCCTCTAATTCTTGCTGTCTTTGTTTATGGCACGGGCCCACTCATCAGTAATAAAAGGATTTTCAATTGTCAGGAATTAAATAATCAAATAGTTATTTATTGAGACGCTTCGATTTTTGTTCACAGATGTTTTGGGTGTGCATATACAAGAATGCGCGTTGTGGTGCAATGGATATCGGCTAGGAACAACAAATCGGAGAACCGAGTTCGAATTTTAATTAAGTTAGCAGCATTCACTCACGCACAAATAGCCTTGGGAAAAGTATGAATACATTTATTCTCTCTCCAGTTATGGGTTAAATAGCAGAACAGATTCGGCTCTGTATTAAAGTCTACAGCAGAAAGTAATGCGAGAAAATCTTCTGTCCAAACGTGTATCACGTATGACACAACTGATATACAAGAAAACAAAAGGTGCTACCCTGTTTTCTGACATTCCATTGAACTCGGAATAAGTAGGTCTCATACACTATTCAGTGTGAAGGATCTTTTTGCATGACACCATTGCAGTTCAATGCAATAAATCTGGTCTCAGTGATTCTGTCATTGACCCCATTCACACTTCCTTCTGCCGATGTAATGCCACTGATGTGCAGGGGGCTACATAAGAGTGACAAGATTGGAAAAGAGAAAACCGGAAACCACATCCTAAACAGGGAACAAGGGATGAGCCTCTTCACCTGTTCAATAGACGTGGGTGGAATGTGAATCGGGCGATAGTTTTGTCTATCTACTCCAATTGACATTTCTTGTGAAAGAGCTACTTCAGAGCCGAAAGATTAAAGGAGACTGCGATTGCTAAATTGTCCTATACAAGAACAGGAGTGATTTATTACCCAATCGCAGACGAGTAAATGACATGGACCGAATGTGGGTAAGAAAACAGAGCAACCGCCATAAAATTCTCAAGTTATATATATATATATATATATATATATATATATATAACTTGCTTGCTAAAATACATTTTATCAGTAAAACCACTGAAAAACTACATCTTGGCGTGAAATATTATCAGAATTCAACACTATATATATATATATATATATATATATATATATATATATATGTATAATGTTAAATTGTAATGATATTTAATGCCAAAATTATTGTTTTTTCAGTAGTTTACTCGTAGAAAGGCATTTTAGGCAAGCAGATTATTTTGTCTTGAAATGCTCGACATCGATATATGTATATATATATATATAGTGTGTTTGTGTGTGTGTGGTGATTTTGATATATATATATCGAAATCACACACACACACACACACACACACACACTGAAAGGCAAATAATTACTTACGCAGTAAAGTTCACATCTCCCAGATTATCTAGACAGAGCAAGAAAAAAAACCTTCACAACGTCAATATTTAACAAAGGATAGCCCCAGTCGCTACTAAAGTTTTACGTTTTCTTGATCTTCAGACAACGAATGATAGAAGAGGGAGTCTAGCATTATATACCCATAGATATATCACACCTGTTATTACAACATGGGAATCTTTTTCTTTAAAACCGTGTATAACGACCTCCCTAAAGGTAGAAAATAAAAATAATCAAAGAAAAAAAGAAAACCTGCGAGTTGGCCCAACTAATCCTGGTCACGCTACTATTAGGAGCTGGGGACGTGAAAAAAAAGCAGGTTTAGTGACAAAATATCAGTTAGGTGGTAGGTGTCACAGTATCTACCTTACATTATGTCTACATCTACGGATTAATTCTGAGGTTTTATTGAGCATTCCGTTATCGCTGCTAGAACTAAATATTGCGCGGTAAAGAGCATCACACAGCAACGGTTTGAGAGGTTTGAGGAGCATGGAACCACCTCTTAATTGTTATTGATCCCGAGTTGTATCACCCGTTAGGGTCCCAGGTATAGGCAAATAGTTTATCCCTAAACTGAGGTCAAGAAAATATGAAAGTATAAAAATAGACTTTTATACAAATATATACATAAAAAATGGATTTTTTAAAAATATATGCATTTCTGAAAGAAAAAATTACCATAATATATTTTTGAAGGAAAAAAAAATTATTGCCATAATACATCTTTGAAGAAAAAATTATTACCGGCAATACATTTTTGAATACAAAACTAGAAGACACCTTCAGTTTTCTAAAATAAAAAAAAGTTAAAAAAAAAAAATTAAATCAAAATATGACTAAATGAACCTTCTCAATTTAAGCGAGCATTAAAAAAATACCTAAAGGCCCCATCTTTTAGGCATTAAATAACCCACAGATGTTTACCGTTAAACAAAACTCAAACTCGAACTTCATATTGCAAACGTCTGTTCGAGGCAAAGCCTGCATTTATCCCTAGTATTTTTTAACACGGACTGACATTTTTTAAAAACTGTCCAAGTAATTTTAGAGAACTTACCTACGTTTTTAGCATTGCTTTTTTATGTTTATTATGTTTGAAACTTATGTTTTTATCGCCATATTTTTCATTCATTTTTAGTATCCTCTCTTTATATATTTTATCATCCTTAATTTTAATATCATTTTCTACCTCTATTTTTTGCCAAATAAATGATATTTTCAGCCAAGCAATTACCTTCTATAAGACAGTCGCTTTTTATTGCACAATTACACCTAAGTTTATTTTATTCATCTTCGCTGCTATTAAGCAACTTTCTATTATAGTTATCTTTGTAAAGACAGTTTAGTCTAGTGTCAGATGTATTCCTAGTGTGTGTGTATATATATATATATATATATATATATATATATATATATATACATATATATATATATACTAGCAGTATAGCCCGGCGTTGCTCGGGTGTAATGAAAGTTTTAAAACTAATGGTCCTAAAGTTCAGACTCTTTGGACGTTGGCACGAAAGACTAAAAAGCAATAGTTGTTTCCAGTTAAAGCGAAACCGTAGACTGAAAGAAAAATGAATGGAGGTAAGTCAAATTTTGATTTCCTGGTATCGATATCAAATAAGTTTTTTCGTCGTAAACTGAATTTTGAAGGCTAGATAAGTCCTCTGAGTAAATGGTATCATGGCTGAGACTAAAACTACAATTATACGTACTTAGAGCCAAACTCGAAGCAAAAGCTAAAAGAAAAGGGCTGAAAAAATACAGATATACAAGCAGATAAACAGACACACACACAAACATCTTGCCTTATATATATATATATATATATTATGGATTTTCTGCGCTATTGGAAGAACTTCAACCTTGAAACTTCTGAATATCGTTTCTTATGTCTTTCTCTATGAGTGTATCAAATTTGATTAAAATTGAAACACTCCTTCTATAACCCGATTTTTTGGATTATCGATTTTCGATATTTATCGGGGGTACCTCGACACAAAACCTAGCTAAGAACACTCGCAGACGCTTATAGTACAACTGTGTAAGTTTTCAAGAAAATCGGTTCATCCGTTTTGGAGTCTACAGGTAACGGACACACAGACACAGACACAGACAGACAAAGTTCCTTTTATAAATAAGTTTATATATATATATATATATATATATATATATATACTACCGGCCATAATTATTAGGCAACCCCAGTGTTTTAAAAAATGATCTATTTCATATTATTTTTATTACTTATTGCCAAGTGAATAATTGTTAATGAAAGTAGAATGGTTCTTTTGTTAATACTGCACAATAACATGTGCATCAAATGAAATTATAAATATTTAATAATTACCGATATTGCAATTGATCAATGAAAGAAAGAAGAAAATTTAGGGTGATTTGGACGAGTTCATGTTTTCTTCCTTGCCTTGTAAAATTTCGCAAAGTAATAATAACAAAAGAACCATTCTATTTTCATTTACAATTATTCATAAAAAATAGTATGAAATGCATAATTTCTTCTAAAAAATTGAGGTGGCTTAATAATTATGGCCAGTCGTATATATATATATATATATATATATATATATATATATATATATATATATATATATCACGTAGAATATTTGGTATTTAAGTCAGGTAAATTCCGATAGAGACGAACTCAAAAGTACTCAATGTTAAATTTATTTATTAAATTTAACAGAGTAATATTATTTAGAAAATGTTTTAGAAATTCTACAATTTTATGGGTCAAATTGTAGAATATCTAAAAACATTTCTAGAGTATATATATATATATATATATAGATATATTCACATTGTGCGAACCGCCATCCACGATGTTTCGGTCGTTGTACACTCCGTATTGCTGGTAATATTCTTTCCTCAAAAATATATTGCTGGTCAACACGATTTTTGGTGTCAAGAAACAAAGCACGTTTTTAGCTAATTTGATGGAAGCTGATTCTCAAAATGACTTTAGATTCTTATGGTTGGCTTCTGTTTTTGCTGTCCTGAAATCGTTCATTTTTAGAAAAAAGATCAATTTACGATTTTTGGCTGATTGCAACATTTAGTTAATAAAAATCGTAGAAACCCTTCAGTTTTAAGGTTAGCAGAGCAATTTATGTCAGCCACCTGAAATAAACTGTTTTTATAAGAATAAAAGGTTTTTTGAGTTAAAACAATAAAAAAAGTGCCGAATTTTTCTAATTTATCGCCAAAACATATAGCCACTATAAAATAATTACAACAAAGATACGAAGTAAAATCAGTGCAATGATTCTTTCCTCCTTTCGTTATTGACAGTTTTACGAGTCTCTCAGTAAGATATTAAGAAATATCAAATTAACTAAATGTGAACACGCAAAGTGTATTGTAAATGTTTAATCATCTCATGTTCTTTTTTAATCATAGAGATAGATATCAAATGACATGGCTTCATCGAGAGGATACAAAAACGACGCCAGCTTATTTTGCTACACATTCAGCGAGTTGAAAACCAACAGAAAACCGATATCTGACTTTTGCAAGAAGGCATATCGTGCTTACTTTCACGTCGAGGATGGGGATCAGGACAAACATTAGCCTCTCACATTGTTTGCAAGGCATGTTTTGGAACACGTGAAAAGCGAACCTAGGTACCCGAAAATCGCTGAGAATCTCTATTCCTATGATCTGGCGTGAGACAAAGAACAACTCTGACGAATGTTACTTCTGCGCAGTCAGTGTTACGAGACTGATCCAAAAGAAAGCAGATCTATCCTTGTCTTCATTCCACTAATCGACCAGTGCTGCATTCAGGTGATTTGCCAATTCCATTTTTCACGAATTTAAAAAAAAACTTGTTGAAAGTGACGAGTCTGATGCTGATGTAAATGAGAGACACAAGCAAATACTGGGCTTTGTTGCTTCTGTTGAGGGTCGATTCTATTTTTAGAAAACACTTAACACGTCATCTCATGCACCAGCAGGAGAAACAAAAGCCTAGAAGAGTAACGACATCGCAATAATAAGTCGATATATACACTACCGGCCATTATTATTAAACCACACCATTGTTTAAAAAATATGATGTATTTCATACTATTTTTAGTATTTATTGCCAAGTAAATAATTATAAATAAAAATAGAATGATCCTTTAATACTGCACAATAACATGTACATCAAATGAATTGATAAATATTTTATAATTACCTATATTGCAGTTTCATCAGTGCAAGAATGAAGAAAATTTAGAGTGATTCATCTTTGTTTCCTTGCCTTGTAAAATTTTGCAAAGTAATAATAAAAAAAGAACCATTCTATTTTCATTTAGAATTATCCACTTGGCGATAAATACTAAAAATAGTATGAAATACATAATTTTTCTTAAAACTGGGGTAGCTTAATAATTATGGCCGGTAACATGGCCGTATCTGACTACCGGTCACACTGGGCACGGGTCCGGGCCGATCCGTGCAATTATAGTGAAAATCCGGGCAACGAAAAATGTTTCGTCAGAAATCAAACTAAACAATTCACAAAGAAAGAAAGAAAGAAAGAAAAGATTTGTAGGCAAAATTCCACTTTATTTATCAACATAGTCTCCTTCTAGAAAGAAAGAAAGAAAGAAAGAAAGAAAGAAAGAAAGAAAAACGAAGAAAACATCCGAATGAACGCAGTAAAAATTTGTTTATTTATTAATTTTGGGAGAAAAGACTGGTTATACTCAGAAAGTCCGAACCCGATTTCCTGCTTTCGTTCACGTTCTGTGCCTAATTTCCATTGGAATAGCCGAAAAAATCTGCAAAAATCATAGTTTCTGGAAACGGATGACACTGATGACGTCATCAACTAATAAATCCGGGCAATTTTCTCTGTGCCCAGTGTTTTTTAGCATCACCTACGGCCTTGATATATATATATATGTGTGTGTGTGTGTGTGTGTGTGTGTGTGTGTGTGTGTGCGTGAGTGTGGACAGGAACCTTTGTTTTAAACATGTTTAATTGAAAATGACAAAGAAGATTTTATTCATTTTGTATTTAATTTTTGCACTATTCTAATATATATATATATATATATATATATATATATGCATCAGTCTTTTTATCTATCTTTATATAGATATTAAGGCATATAATTACAATATATAAAGACATCAACAGCTATGAAGAAATATATAAAGACATTTATCAATTGATATAACGATGTACAAACAAAACGTTAATGATAAACTCAATTATTTGTTTTGTCTATAATTTTAATTAATTCCGGTCGCAAAAATAGCAATTATTCTTTCAAGTGAACACAATACGAGTCTCAGTAGGGATTGCTTAATTTGTCAAATAAATCCTCTATGAATTCTTGCTTTTATGGAAACTGACTCTGTTGCAAAAATTTGGCCGACATCCAACAGAATACAAAGGTTTTCTGGTTTCTGGCCAATCGACAGATGTTGCTTCCCCGTCTATGTATCTGCAATTCTTTATTTATTAGTGTCCACACTTTAAAGAATTTACCGCAGTGTGTAATGCCTTTAATTCACTTGATCAAATACAAATGAAATGTTTCTTTGCAATGATACTTTTTGCGAGAAATTAGTGTCCTTTCTTTACTGCTGAATGTCTGCCATTGTTCAGCGTCAATGTCGTGGCTTGTGAAAGCCGTCAACAGCTATTATCAATAACCAAGTACAATGGACCCTAACTTAACGATGGTAAATGGCGCAAAAGATATCGCTTCTGTTATTGAAATTATCATGATGTGATCAATCAAAATACATTGAAAATGTCCATTCTGACAATATATATATATATATATATATATATATATATATATATATATATATATATATATATATATATATAGTCATAACACATTACATTGCATTTAAATATATGGTTTTGTTATCATTTCGAGTTCTCATGCGGTGTGACATCATAGAACCGCATTACAAATTTGCGAACTGCGTTTGCTATTTTTGGTAACTGTTGCCGTTTCTTAGCGGAGTTTTATGTCAACACAAGATAAAATCGTCGCTGATGGTGGATGTTTTTGTGTTAACGTCCTTGTAATCTCTCAGAAGATGGCTCATGTGAGACGAAAGCTTAAAACCAAATTAATAAAAAATTATCCAAATGTTGGAGAATTTTTGTCTTTATTTTCACCTGAAATTAAAGCCAAAATACGATGCTTAGAAAGGCTCATGATTAAGCATTATAGACAGTCATTGTCTCATATATTTAACAGTGTATGTTTAGAATATATATATATATATATATATATATATATATAGTGTTTTTGTACGTGTTCTTCCACTTTCTTGTAATATATATATATATATATATAGAGAGAGAGAGAGAGAGAGAGGGTGTATCAAAAATTCTTTTACAAACATTGAGGGCGAGTACCTGATGCCAAAACAAGATAATATGTCCAAAGTCATCGTTGTATTTGAACACAGTAACTCAACAAATGTTCAAAATCTGCCCCGCTTGCTTCTACACACGGATGCCCCCGTCGGATCATTGACTGGCGGACCCTTTTAAATACTCCCCCACAGTGACGAATCGTTACACAGTCTCCCATGATTCGTTGATGAAGCGTCTCTGTATTATTAATCTTTGCTGCATAAACTAATTGTTTCAGAACCGGCCCTCTCCTATCTATTCATCTTTCATCGTAGATATCAATCAGTGCATCGTGGACAGTGTGTGTAGAATATGCTGAAGCTCCATGAACCACATGAATCTTCGTATTAGCAGGGGTACATCCTCTAACAGGTCTGGAAGTGTGTTCGAAATAAAGACTCTATAGAAAATTCCCGTAACACATGCTGGGATAACGTATGAACCTACCAGACAGTGATTTACAAATCCAGCTCACAAATTCATTGTAAACTGATGCTGGTGTTTAGACTGTATTGTAACATGGAGATTCTGATCCGTCTACAAATGTTGATTACGTAAATTTGTTATTCCATTTCTTCCAAATCTTGCTTTATACGTAAATAAGATTGAAGAGACAAACAATGGATTGCCAGTTTGAGCAATAAACATCAGCAAAATTTAGAGATCAAATCAAAAGCGAAAAACATACATTATTATGAGATGTACAACATGCTATGGAATTTGATGCGTCCTGATTTCTGGATCAGCGCGTAGAATGTGTTCTTCGTGATCAATCGGAGGAGCGGATCTCGGCCTTCCTTGATCCATAGTTTTTGGTACCACAGATGCTGTGTCAGTAACACGACGATAAAAAACAGCAAAAATTAGATGACTCGGTTGGCTTCGGTTTCTCGGGTCTATTACCGTTCGCACTGACGTATCAAAAATTATATCTGCCTGCTCACGATATGAATATCTTGCTAATATTAAACTGAACACTTCTCAGTTAATTCACTACGTTAAACGTTCAGGACAGGCTGACCAAAAGATGTATACGAATAACAAATGTCACCTAGTTTATATGGTAACACAGCGCCATCTGCCGAATACATTCTTCAAACTTAACACAAAAACGAAGGATTTGCAGACAGAATTAATAATTCAATTAAATGGTGTTTTAATTCTGTTACTGTTAGAAATATTTTGAGTACAAAAAAGGCTTTACCCACTCAACGTATGGATGTGTTGCCTACCATTCAACAAAGTTGAATTATATTGAGCATACAAACAACGACGAGGTGTTAGAAAGAATGGCAACAAAAAGGAAATTGATGCTGAGCACCAGGAAGAGACAACTGAAGTTCCTGGGACATGCAATGAGGAAGGAGAGCCTGGAGAACCTGATATTGACTGGACAGATAGAAGGAAGGAGAGACAGAGGAAGGCAGCGGATAACATATTTGCAGGGCCTGATCAGGTGGATGACGGAACGGGGGTTGCCAGGAGCAACAGGAGCAAACATACTAAGAGCCACAAGGGATAGGGAGACGTGGAGAGCCATGATCGCCTACGTCCTGAAGGGACAGGGCACATAGAAGAAGAAGAAGTGTCGTTGTGAGACTATGTGGGCAAGACAATTCAACGGTTGGAGGTGAGGATCGTCCAGCATGTTCCGGTTAAAGTGCGTAGGCACAAGCCGATTGCATTCAGGTGTTCGCAGACTCACGAGTCAGCGATTGGCGAACGCCTTTTCAATTCTATAAAATGACGGACGCATTATTCTCCCGATTTCTTTTCTGTCATACACAGGGCCATGACGAGACTCAATTTAGATATTTTGGAGTCATTATTAATAAGCAACGTTCTGCCATGTGTAGAGAAAGATTGATGAAATTCAGATTGGCCTTATTCGGGGAGAATACTGCTTAACCCAGATAATATTTAGTACTCATAAGGTCTTTTTTGTTTTTTAGTTTTTAACATCGGTCGTTGATTATAATTTTCCTATCAACTTCTTTGTTTTATACTGCTGACGAGTAATTTTCTGTTGAAGTGTCGGCCGAAAGGCGCCTTAAATCACCACCTATTTTTTAAACAAGATACGTTTGTATTTATTTTAATAAATGAAAATACGATCCTTACGCTTAAATCAGTTTTGTCTTGATGTGGCTGTAGAAAGAACTTGTTTAGATATATATATATATATATATATATATATATATATATATGAATGATGCAATGGGTAATTTGTTGTCATTTTATATTTTTAATTTCGCGTTTTGTTCCTGATTTTATTGACTGCACAGTATAATAGGGTCAGTTTTTTTGTTTTTTATAAGCGTTTCACCCCGAGCAAGGCATTTCACTACCACTACTGCGCAGGGGGCTACATAGAGTGGAGAAAGGATGGTTAAATATAGGAAATGTCAGAGGGTGGGTGATAGGCGGGTAGGGATACCGAGAATGGTTAAATATAGGAAATGTCAGAGGGTGGGTGATAGGCGGGTAAGGATACCGAGGATGAGGGTTGGGTAGATGAGAGTGTTCTGAGAATAATTGGGAGTTAGTGTAATAGGAGGTGTCTATTGAACCTACATTTAAACACCTGGAGATTGTAGCTGTCTGTCTTGTGGAAGGGAGTTCCACAGAAGGGAAGCGCGAGAAAAGAAGCTGTTGGAGTAGAATTTACTGTTACATCTTATCTGTTTAACTGTAAAATATATATATGTGTGTGTGTGTGTCGAATCTCGTTGACACACACACACACAACACACAACACACACAAACACACACACGTGTGTGTGTGTGTGTGTGTGTCGAATCTCGTTGACACACACACACACAACACACAACACACAACACACCACACACACAAACACACACACGTGTGTGTGTGTGTGTGTGTCAACGAGATTCGCGGAGTAATAAACAGACTGGGAGGAAACGAGAAGCAAAGACTAAAATACAATTTAGTATTAAAATAGGATTTATTCTTTATATAAAAGGGAAAGAAAAATGGATGACTCAGAATACATAATTCCAGTGACTATTCAAAGGAAACTCAATATATATATATATATATATATATATTAATGCAGGTTTCATTGAATAATATAGACAAGTTTTGTCTATTAATATTGTGTAGGATCCGTTCATACCGTCTGATATACTTGATGGTGATGTCGTTGAAAGACAACAAAAAATCACAGTATTTGTTGAATTTTTTATCGGGTCTAAGCTTTCGGCTCACATAAGCCATTATCAAAGAGTAAATATTAACACACAGTAAACATAGAACATTTAAGCTATTAACAATAAAGAGAATTGAATTGAAAATATAAGTCCATCCCTACCGTGGCGGATGGCCGAAGACAGTGACAAAATAGTGGTGTTGTGGTCCCTGGTCTGATTACAGACATTTGAGTACGTTATTGGAAATATCGAAATTGATTGTATTCAAACCAGGTTTAAATTGTTTAATGTAGAGTGCTTCGAGGATTTTTAGTTTCTGCTTATTATTTTCTTGTTTGAGTATGTACGTGTTATCAACAAGCGTTTTTCTCAGAAGTGTGCGTTGATAACCGTGTTGTTCTAAATGACGGAATATATTTGAATTTTCATTTAAGTGCAACGTCATATATATATATATATATATATATATATATATATGTATGTATATATATATCACGCACATAATGTTAAATTTTAATGATACTTAATGCCAAAATTGCTGTTATGTGTAACAGAATGTATGTAGTCTTATGTATGTTTGTAGAGTGTGTATGTCTTTGTTGCCGTGTTTGTTTCGGCTCACATGAGCCGTCTTTAAAGTGGTTACAGGGACGATAAAATAAAGACATTCACCACCAAAGACTATATTATCTTGTGTTAACATAAAACAGTGCTATGAATACCAGACGCAGGTCGTAAATTTGTAATGCGGTTCTATGACGTCACACCACGTAAGAGACTGAAATGTTAAAAACAGAACCATAAATACAAGTGTTGGATTTTCATTTTTATTAATAATGTTTTCATTATTTATAGCTTTCTTTTTCATTACATAAAACTACTTACATTCTGTTACACGTAAAATAAAATCCATCCTCGTATAGCTGAAATGCTCGGTTCATCAAAACTTTCCGACAATTTTTGTATTACCTTATCTATATAGATATATATATAAAGACACACACACACACACACACACACACACACACACACACACACACACACACACACACACATATCATTCATCATTTACATTAGAACATGTAAGTAACTACTACAAAATTGTACATCTTGTTTCGATATTAATAATCAATGTCCCATCAGGTATCATTGTTAGCTATTTATATGTTTTAATATAAAAGTTGAATAACAATATATAGTCATCCAGTTTCGCTGTATCACACCTTAGCAGTACGGTTAGACATTCGATTGCTTTTAGCCAAATTGAAACCCGACCGAATTGGTATGAGGCGACGATTCTACCGCTAAGCTTTGAAAGTTCGGTAGAGGAAGGCGGAACTTGGCGTCTTATACACACAACGCAAACATTCACCAGTAGCCGAGAGTGCTTAAATTCATTAGTGAATAAACGATCCGTAAATGCGTGAGTAGCTACTGTTTATAAAGTCTACCATTTCTCCATGGCGCTCAATCGGCGTGCAATATATATATATATATATATATATATATATATATATATATATACTGTATGTGCATATATTGAAAACCTATCTGTCTACCTATTGACAAAATGGACATTCTCAGTTTATTTCGTTTGATCAATTAATTACTTAATGATAATTCTAACGAGTGTATTTAAGTGGATTATTGCAATGTGACAATCTGCAAGAACGTTTCTACAACCTTCACAAATGAGCGAGCTAGAATTTATGACCGCAAATAACCCACAGCATTAGCACTAAAAAGAATAGGGATGTGCCGATTTGCTCACTTCTATTAAATCCCTACATGTAAAAACCTACTGTTAACATCCATCCATCCATCCATCCATCCATCTATCTATCTATCTATCTATCTATCTATCTATCTATTTATCTATCTATGTCGTTCCAAATTTTATATGCTGATTTACTAAACCATTTTTATCGTTTTGGCTAATCACATTATTTCACCTTATGCCACACCTGACAACTTTTCGAGTGTCTGTTGTCGGTATAAACCTTGAATTTCGAACCAAGCCGTTTATTCAGTCCAAGTTTTTTCCCCATCATGTCATTTATATCAATGGATAAGAATGAGAATTTTTCACTCGGAGAAACGTCGTTAATATGGTCATAAATAAAGAACAACAGTCCGAACAACCTAAATAATTACAATGCATATCTCAGAAATATAGACAAATATTCTCAACTGTCATATTCTTTAGTTGTTGGCTTACGAACATGTCCGTTGAAATACCAGGTCTATAAGCTTGGGTGTGCGGGTGGTGTAATGAATAACGGCTTGGAATTGAAAATCAGAAAACCACGTGTTCCAGTATCCAACCAGGTTCATTTTATTCTCTTACGCGCAAATAGAGCCCGAAAAATGTAAATAACGATAATTGCCCTTATGTTCAGACGCTGTGACTAACAATCAAGTCGATATTACATTTGGAATGTTAATTAATCGTCCTATCAAAATTTGTGGGGTTGTCTGATGACAACAAACACAATGGATTATAGACTGATAGGCATTTTTGTTTTACGCCTGAGTTAAGAAATGGCAGATATATGTCTATAGTGGGTTGCTTATCTATTATTTTCCCGTTGTAGTAGGAGTCCGTTCTAGTGAAGGGTAATTGTATACTGTTGCAGGTTAACGGAATTTGGCCTTGTGGTAGACAGCCCACTATAAATCATAAAATGATTATAAAATCAAGAAAAGCAAATTGAGTTGAAAAATAGCATTTTTATATGTACACATATCAATTTATGTTTTTACAATTAAAGTAATATTTGAATATAGGTCTAACGGAGGTTAAAATATTCATGGCAAATAATAAGCTGAAAGAGATTTAAAGCTTAGGAATGTGGGGAGCGTGTAAGTGAGGAATGTCTTTGATGTAGTCGCTCCTTAAGCCAGTAAGTAGTTTTGAGACAGGGGAGAAGGAAAGAGAGGTGAAGGGACGAGCATAGTAACCACTTGACTTGGTCAAGGGAGATATTAATTACTCTCGCCTGTCACGGTCGGTCTGGCTGCTGGGTCTGTCTGTATCTGCTTTTATATCTGCTTTTTGGTTCCCAGCAGCTCGTTTAGGATTTCACACTTGTATTTGATTCTGGGCTTCCCATTGGCTGATAAATAAAATTCCCGTAGGCTCGCGAAATGGAAATTTAATATTTGATTCATTTTTATTTTTCAACCGGAACATCTGCGCGAACACGGATGCGCAGCGACGACTTTTGGTCATTTCCCTTTTTTGTCGTGAGAGAGCAAACATCCGGTTCATCGCTTTTGCTCAGTATCACCACAGTTGATTTTGTTTAGCGACATATCAATCTCTAATGCTGTAATTTAAATATTTTGAAGAAAGTTTTATGTTTTCCATTAAATATAATTTAAAATCATTTGAATAACTACAGATAAAATGCATTCATAGTTGTTTTACTATAAAATGTATTTTTTGTAATAATAACATAAATAAGAATTGTTGGTAATTTTTATATGTGCATAATAATGACAATGTCTCATCACAAAAGTTAAGACATTGTGAATAAAAGAAGTAATATTGGAAGAATAGTTTGATTAAATAAGTATATAATAATGACAATGTCTCATCTGAAAAGTCTAGACATTGTGGCTAAAATAATCAATATAATGGGAAGAGTAGTTTAGTTAAATAAGTGTATTATAATGATAATGTCTTATCTCAAACGTTCAGACATTGTGGCCAAAATAAGTAATATGGGAAGATTAGTTCGATTAAATCAGTGTATATTAATGATAATGTCACGTCTCAAAAGTACAGACATTGTGGCTAAAATAAGTAATATGGGAAGATTAGTTCGATTAAATCAGTGTATATTAATGATAATGTCACGTCTCAAAAGTACAGACATTGTGGCCAAAATAAGTAATATGGGAAGATTAGTTCGATTAAATCAGTGTATATTAATGATAATGTCACGTCTCAAAAGTACAGACATTGTGGCTAAAATAAGTAATATGGGAAGATTAGTTCGATTAAATCAGTGTATATTAATGATAATGTCACGTCTCAAAAGTACAGACATTGTGGCTAAAATAAGTAATATGGGAAGATTAGTTCGATTAAATCAGTGTATATTAATGATAATGTCACGTCTCAAAAGTACAGACATTGTGGCCAAAATAAGTAATATGGGAAGATTAGTTCGATTAAATCAGTGTATATTAATGATAATGTCACGTCTCAAAAGTACAGACATTGTGGCTAAAATAAGTAATATGGGAAGATTAGTTCGATTAAATCAGTGTATATTAATGATAATGTCACGTCTCAAAAGTACAGACATTGTGGCTAAAATAAGTAATATGGAAAGATTAATTCGATTAAATCAGTGTATATTAATTATAATGTCTCATCTCAAAAGTACAGACATTGTGGCCAAAATAAGTAATATGGAAAGATTAATTCGATTAAATCAGTGTATATTAATGATAATGTCTTATCTCAAACGTTCATTGTGGCCAAAATAAGTAATATGGGAAGTTTAGTTCGATTAAATCAGTGTATATTAATGATAATGTCTTATCTCAAACGTGCAGACATTGTGGCCAAAATAAGTAATATGGGAAGATTAGTTCGATTAAATCAGTGTATATTAATGATAATGTCATATCTCAAAAGTACAGACATTGTGGGTAAAATATGTAACATAGCAAGAAACAATCAGTTAAGTGTCATACGTGATACACGCTTTGGGTGATCATGTCTCGAAAGAGACATGACTGACTGGGCAGAAGATTAACCCGCGGTAGGCTGCCATTGATTTCTGCAGTAGACTGGTTGCCAGCCAAGGCTATAGAACCCAGTCTGTCCTATTATTTATTCTATAACTGGAAGGAAGAGATGGATTAATACTTTTCCCAAGGGTATTTCTGCGTAAGTCAATGCAAGGAAGAGTAGTTCGATTAAATCAGTGTATAGTCATGATAATGTCTCATCTCAAAGGTTCAGATATTGTGGCTAAATAAATAATATGTGAAGAGTAGTCTGATTAAATCAGTAAATATTAATGATAATGTCTCATCCCAAAAGTTCAGAATTGTGGCCAAAAGAAGCGGTATGAGAAGTATCGTCCGGTTAAATTTTCTGTTGTAATGACGACTGCTCACTTGAAAAGTTCGGATGATATGGCCATAAAAAACAGAATGAGGGCAATAGTGCAAGTATATCAGTGGCTAATTATGATCATGTCTCATTCCAAAAGTCATTAAAAATTACGGGCGAATTAAATTTTAATATTTGCCTAGGTTCTGCGGTGATTGTAGTCTAACTTGATCGACATTTAACTACAGTTGACTTGCTATGACAAATAATGGGGTGTGGGTTCTACCCTGGCGGCAATGACAGTGCCGAACATCTGTTGGTATACTCTATACCAGTGGATTTTGTGGATCATAATAGTAAATATCACAATATTGAAAAGCTTTTAATTATTCTCAGGAGAGCTCTGTCTTCTGTGCTATCATAAATATACTCACGTTTATTCAATTAATAATCGTTATATATATATATATATATATATATATATATATATATATAAGATATATATATATATATATATATATATATATGTATATATATGTATATATATATATATATACATAAGGAATAGATATATATATATCTATATATATATATATAACGTTATTGTTATACACATTATTTTATACATAATCTGAAACCTCAGCTAACATTACGGTTACATCGATGACTCAGCCACTATCTGTATTCACATGAATACAATAGTTTGTGTTAGTGTGTGCTTGAATTCGAATTTTCCTCAAACTGTTCTTGGGTGACCTTGAATTATTTACCCTTTGCAGCAGACAATAATAGACACAGAGACTTGCATAAAAAAATCAGGTTTTCCGAATGAGATAAATACCGAATGAAATCCGACGATAGGTTGCTTCTACAAACGACCCCTTCATCATGGCAAAATACAATGGAAGTACACATATTAGACATGTAAATGTAATCTTTGTTAACTTTCTATTGAAATGCATATTCAACCAGCAAGGTGACCTGCTATTATTCGGATAAATATAAAAAAGAATAAACTAATGCTGGATGCCGTGTCGCTTCAGAACGTCAGCAATCAATGGTTCTCCACAATATCCTTTTTTTCTTTTATGTGCCGTATCCGTTGAGAACGTAGATAATCATGGCTCTTCTCATCTTTCTGTCCCTTAGAGTGCTTAATAAATTTTGTCTTTTTGTTGTTTCTCCCAAACTCTGTTCTACCATCTATTTGCTCAAGTTCATCAAGTATTTCTCGCGCTGCTTTCTACTGTTCCTCTTTCAGTGTGAGTATCAAATTTTCCAAGCCCTATTTCCTCGTTTCGTGCCCCAGAAATTTCAACATCCTCTTCCTGATTTTGAATATAAATTGCTTTTTTGTACCCTTTTTCTCGTTGTTTCTGTGAAACCAGATTTCTGTCACAAGTCTCTTCTTCATCTTTGAGGAGATTGTCTAGCATTTGTTGCCATGCAGAAGGACATATATGACGTAACGACGTTTTCTGTCTAAAATATTCTGCTTATCTTTTAGAATGTATATTTGGCCATTCCACTTGAAAGTGTTCTAACAGAAAACGGAAGGTGAGACACTAAGATCCGTAAAGCGAATTGACATGGCAAAAGAAACATTCCGGAAGTTGAGCAAAGACAGGAAAATTTCGCTAGAAACAAAGAAGAAAGTACTAGATGCCTGTTCTTCAATATGGCAGTGAATGCTGGACAATCTTCTCACAGATGCAGGAGAGACTTGAAGCAACCCAAATGCGGTTTTACAAAAGGATGCTGTAGATACCATGGGCATTGGGTAACACAAGAAAAACGTGCTACAAGCCACTAGGGATAGAGAGATGTGGAAGGCCATGATCGCCTACGTCCTGAAGAGATACGACACAGAAAAAAAAGGTCTTCGGATTTCAGTGTCGCACTTTGCGGATTATGTTATTTTCCTAGAGAAAAAAATTTTAAAACAGTTTCCACTTCTGCGATATGTGCGTGACTCTTCAGAAATAAATTGAGTTCTTTCGGTGACTGGCGTGTGTATAAACTGCTTATATACAACGCGTTAAAATTTCCCTTCTCTGATTCCATGCGTCCATGGCTTAGGGAATAGCGACTCCGACTGACGCCAATCAGTCGAGTTTCGATCCCGGCCAGAAGCAATTGGATGTGTCTAGTCTCACTGATGAGCTGTGATACAGCGAAACAGGCTTGTATGTAGATGACCAATATATATATATATATATATATAATCATTTCACCCCAAACAAGGCAGTTTTACTACCACTGGTGCGCAGAGGGTTACGTAAGAGGAAAGTGATGTGAAAGAGGGACAGGTTTTAAGGGGTGTCAGGAAGAGGATAAGGGAAGGATGAGAGCACTGGTATGATGAGAGTGGAGTGGACGGAGAAAAGAGCACGAGAGAAAGGATGCGAGTCAGTGAGATAAGAGATGTCTATTGAACTTACATTTAAATTCTTGGAGATTGTTGCTGTCGGGGAAGCAAGTATACGGAAGGGAAGTGCGAGAAAAGAAGCTAATAGAGTAAAGGTTGCGGTTACATTTAATTGGTTTCACTGTAAAAGTGTTGAACCTAATTTCTAGTCTAGTAGTTCGAGTAAATTCGTACATGAGGGGCACCAGTGAGCTAAGTTCATCGGAGCAGAAGCCGTGAAAGTATTTGTAGAAGAGACACAGGGAGGCCACATTACGCTGGTGACAAAGCGATTGCAGCTGAGCTACCAAGTCGAGATCGATCACATTGCAAATTCTCCGTTGGATTTTGTCAAGAACCCCGATGGAATTAGCAGGGGCACCCGACCAGATGTGGCAGCAGTATATATAAAAATTCCGTGCCATGTAAAAAACACCGTGAATGTTCTTAAAAAAAAAAAAGCGGTAAACGGTAAAATCAGTTATTGCAAATCCCCTGAAGACATCACTCATGGTAGAAACCTAGGTCGCGTAATAACTCGTTTACAAATGGAAAATATTTAAAAGTTCTACAATATAATTGTATTGAACACTTTTTAATACACATGTGCTCTGGTCTAACCTTATAATGACCAGAAACTAAGCAATTAAACAATCAATATATATATAAAAGTTTAGCATTAAAAAAGCAATTTAAACAAAAATATTCACTATTGTTTGATCAATTGAGTGATTTTTAAAATTTATTTCGTAATAACATGTAAAAACGTGGTCGTTGCGTGTCACTGCAGATTGAAAGTTCAAACATTGTAACTAAAATAATTATTGTGGGAAAAGTGGTCAGATTTAATCAGTGCATAATAATGATGTCACATTTCAAAATCCAGACATTGTGACTAAAATAATAATTGTGGGAAGTGTGGTCAGATTAAATCAGTGTATAATTGTGATGTTACATCTCAAAAGTTCAGACATTGTGACTAAAATAATTGTAATATAACAATCTCGCCCCACCCGAGGAAAGGCTGATGCAAGCGGGGGTGTTTTCCGGTCGTTGAAAGGAACGGATGTTTGTTTGACCTTATTTCCGGCAGTAGCGGAAATGGCTACAAGAGGCAGACAGAACAGGTGTCTCTGAGAATTACGTGGGCGTGCGTGGGCGAGGCAAAATCCGGAAGTACCGGTTTGGAGATTATAAAAGACCACGGCGCACGGATTTCAAGCAGAGAGAGACAGACGAGACCAGACAGAGAGACAGAGGCAGACGAGAGAGCCAGACCAGACCAGAGGAGCAACAGATACGACCCCCCCCCGTCAACCCCTTAGAGGCGCGCTCTCTCACTCTCTGTTCCCTAGGCTACACGGTTCATCGTCATCAATAAAAATATAACTCATATTTTTATATATATGCGTGTTTGTTGTTTATTGATATACAACATAATTATTTTGGGAAGAGTGGTCAGATTAAATCAGTGCATAATAATGATGTCACAACTCAAAAGTTCACACATTGTGACTAAATTAATATATGAAGAATGATCTGATTAAATCAGTGTATAATAATGATAATCTCTCATCTCCATAATCCAGACATTGCGACCAAAAGGAGTAATATGGGAAGAGTAGTCTGATCACCAATCAAAATACCCTATCAAATCAAAACTAGCGATGACTAATAGTACAAGACTGTTTCTTGTCACAAATCGATTACCTATATCGGACACAGTAACATCTCGAATTTAATTGTTTAATTTGATATCAATTAAAAATAATTTTTAAGCAAATACATGAAAAATATGTCGGAGTTAATCCATTCTGTAATGAATTTCGTACAACTTCGTACAATTCCGTACAAATTCGTAAATAATTTTTTTTTCTTACATTTGTTTAAATTTGTTTACATTACAGAGTAGATATGAATTTTTCGAAAAATCATGAAAATGGGTGTTGAATATATTATTTCAAACTTTCCTTGACAGTAAGTCCTCCGTGGTCGAGCGTTCGAAGACACGTCAGATAAATTGACAGTTATCCCTCGGGGGCGCAGTTTCGAATTCTTCCGGAGGGTGCATATTTATCTAAGAAGATTTCTCCATTATTCAGGTATGCAGATATAAAAATATATATTATTTAATTGTAAAAAACAAAGTATCTAATAAAATAAAAGTACCCATTAAACATAATATATATATATATATATATATATATATATATATATATATATATATATATTGAAAAATGTTTAACAGATCAGTCAGTTAAGTGCTATATACGATACACGGGTAGGTGATCATGTCTCCAAAGAAACGTGGCTGACTGAGTAGAAGATTTTTCGGCAGTAGGTTGCCAATATTTTCTGCGGTTGACTGATTGCCAACCAAGGCTATAGAACCTAATCTACTCTGGTCCTGGGCATGACGTAAACTGCATCCGGCAGCAAGGCCTCTGATTGGGAAGTTACGAGGAGCATGGAACCACCTCTTAATTGCTGTTATTCTCAAGTCCACTCTAACCCGGAGTGGTAGCACCTGTTAGGTTCCCAGTTATTGGCAAATAGTTACCCCGGAAAGTGAGGTCAAAACACTATGAAAGTATAAAAATACACTTTTATAGAAATATATACATAAAAATTAACTTTTATAGAAAAATATACATTTTTGAATACTATATATATATAGTATTTTTTATATATACATTTTTTATTGCTGTAACACATTTTTGAAGGTGACAAAATCTATTCTCAGCAAAACATTTCTAATACAAAACTAGAAACATTTTGAGTTTTCAGAAATAAAAAGGGGAAAAAAACAACAAATTTTTATTAAAATCTAACTAAATCAATCGGCTCACGTTGAATACACTGGTTCTCACTCGTTCACCGAAGTTAAGCAACGTGGTCAGTACTTAGATGGGTGACCGCTTGTGAATACCAGGTGCGGTATGCGTATAGTGACGGATGGGCGTTGTGGTGCAGTAGATATCGGCTCGGAAAGAGAAATCGGTGAGCCGAGTTCGAATTCCAGTTGAATACCCTGCATTCACTTAAGCACTGGTACCCTTGGGAAAGGTATTAATCCGTCCCTTCCCTCCAGTTATGGGTTAAATAACAAGGGTAGGACTTGGGGCCCTGCCCTCAAAAACAAATCCCAATGAATCTTGATACTCGAAAAGAAAAATATAGTACTAGACACAAAAACTTATATAAACAACAATAAATTGTTGAAAGAAAAAGGTATTACCAGCAATAAATAAATAAAGTTTAGTTAGCAATAAATGACCCGCCGAGGTTGATTTGCCATAAAAACAAAACAACCAATCAACTTTCTCACTATAACCGAACATTTAAGAAAAGGAAAAAACTTAAAACCCCATTTTAGGCATTAAATAACACACATAGGTTGATATGCCATTAAACAAACTCAATCGCAATCTATTCTGCTATTTAAACTATAGCTGGGGGGAGAAGCATCTAATTAATACCTTTCCCAAGTGCATTTGCGCGTAACTAAATGCAGCTGAAATTCGAACTCGGCTCTCCTATTTCTCGTTCTAAAGCGATATCCACTGCACAATCCCAACAAATATATATATATATATATATATATATATAAAGATGATATTTTGCATCTGTATCTTTTTCAATTTGATCCTTATCAATTTAATTAAACTTTCAATTTTAATCATTTGAATTAAAAGCTTTAAATGAGAAAGGAAGCATGCGACATATTACTGTAAATAGGTGCGTAATTTTCTTTTTGCTTAAGACGATGTCTGTTGAGGAAAATGATTTTATTTAAGCACTTCATTTTTGTATATTCACAAAATTATTACAAAATAAACGTCATATTAAAATATTTCGCAAAATATACAAAAAGATAATTCTTCAAATTTCCAATGGAAAACCCAGCCTAAATTCCAGAATATATTTTGATTGAACTGAAAGCTTTAACAATAGCTTGACAAAGTGTTCATAAGTTGAACAAATCTCTTAGTAAAGCAATGTTAATAATTATCAATTTTTAGTATTTCTTTATTTCAACTTATTTCTCTGGCTTTTCAATAAGGATCTACGTAACATATGCAGAGGACAAAGCATTGAAGGAAGGTGTGAAGAAAATCCTGAGCATCGAATATGTGGCTGTCAGCAAAATGAACTACCCAAGATACGAATCTCGAACTGGTGATATCACAATCAAAAAAGTATAAAAAATAAAAATATCCTGGGAGTGGTTTAACAGTGAACAGAAAATGCGACAGTGAAACCCGAAAGAAAATTGGTGTAGGAGCCTTCCAAAAACTAAGAAAAATCTTAAGAAACAAGAAACTGTTATGTAATATCAGTCCTCCTATATGGCATTGAATGCTAGAGAATCTTCTCCCAGATAATAAGCGACTTGAGGTAACAGAAACAAAGAAAAAAGTGCTGAACTGTTATGTAATATCATTCTTCCTGCAGCAGTGGATACTGGACAATCTCGCAGATGAAGAAGAGACTAGATGTCGCTGAAACAAAGAAAAAGTACTGAACTGTTATGTAATATCATTGTTCCACATCTCTACAGCAGTGGATACTGGACAATCTCGCAGATGAAGAAGAGACTAGATGTCGCTGAAACAAAGAAAAAGTACTGAACTGTTATGTAATATCATTCTTCCTCTACAGCAGTGGATACTGGACAATCTCGCAGATGAAGAAGAGACTAGATGTCGCTGAAACAAAGAAAAAGTACTGAACTGTTATGTAATATCATTCTTCCTCTACAGCAGTGGATACTGGACAATCTCGCAGATGAAGAAAGACTAGATGTCCCAACTGAAACAAAGAAAAAGTACTGAACTGTTATGTAATATCATTCTTCCTCTACAGCAGTGGATACTGGACAATCTGCCAGATGAAGAAGAGACTAGATGTCGCTGAAACAAAGAAAAAGAGTACTGAACTGTTATGTAATATCATTCTTCCTCTACAGCAGTGAGATGCTGGACAATCTCGCAGATGAAGAAGAGACTAGATGTCGCTAGAGCAAAGAAAAAAGTACTGAACTGTTATGTAATATCATTCTTCCTCACAACCAGTGGATGCTGGACAATCTCGCAGATGAAGAAGAGACTAGATGTCGCTGAAACAAAGAAAAAGTACTGAACTGTTATGTAATATCATTCTTCCTCTACAGCAGTGGATACTGGACAATCTCATAAGATGAAGAAGAGACTGGAGTATCGCTGAAACAAAGAAAAAGTACTGAACTGTTATGTAATATCATTCTTCCTCTACAGCAGTGGATACTGGACAATCTCGCAGATGAAGAAGAGACTAGATGTCGCTGAAACAAAGAAAAGTACTGAACTGTTATGTAATATCGTTCTTCCTCTACAGCAGTGGATACTGGACAATCTCGCAGATGAAGAAGAGACTAGATGTCGCTGAAACAAAGAAAAAGTGTGAACTGTTATAGCAATATCATTCTTCCTCTACAGCAGTGGATACTGGACAATCTCGCAGATGAAGAAGAGACTAGATGTCGCTGAAACAAAGAAAAGTACTGAACTGTTATGTAATATCATTCTTCCTCTACAGCAGTGGATACTGGACAATCTCTCGCAGATGAAGAAGAGACTAGATGTCGCTGAAACAAAGAAAAAGTACTGAACTGTTATGTAATATCATTCTTCCTCTACAGCAGTGGATGCTGGACAATCTCGCAGATGAAGAAGAGACTAGATGTCGCTGAAACAAAGAAAAGTACTGAACTGTTATGTAATATCGTTTCTTCCTCTACAGCAGTGGATACTGGACAATCTCACGCAGATGAAGAAGAGACTAGATGTCGCTGAAACAAAGAAAAAGTACTGAACTGTTATGTAATATAATTTCTTCCTCTACAGCAGTGGATACTGGACAATCTAAGATGAAGAAGAGACTAGATGTCAGCTGGAAACAAAGAAAAAGTACTGAACTGTTATGTAATATCATTCTTCCTCTACAGCAGTGGATACTGGACAATCTCGCAGATGAAGAAGAGACTAGATGTCGCTGGAAACAAGAAAAAAAGTACTGAACTGTTATGTAGCTATCATTCTTCCTCTACAGCAGTGGATATGGACAATCTCGCAGATGAAGAAGAGACTAGATGTCGCTGAAACAAAGAAAAAGTACTGAACTATTGTGTAATATCATTCTTCCTCTACAGTGGATACTGAACCAATCTCGCAGATGAAGAAGAGACTAGATGTCGCTGAAACAAAGAAAAAGTACTGAACTGTTATGTAATATCATTCTTCCTCTACAGCAGTGGATACTGAATGATCTCGCAGATGAAGAAGAGACTAGATGTCGCTGAAACAAAGAAAAAGTACTGAACTGTTATGTAATATCATTCTTCCTCTACAGCAGTGGATACTGGACAATCTCGCAGATGAAGAAGAGACTGAATGTCGCTGAAACAAAAGAAAAAGTATGAACTGTTATGTAATATCATTCTTCCTCTACAGCAGTGGATACTGGACAATCTCGCAGATGAAGAAAGACTAGATGTCGCTGAAACAAAGAAAAAGTACTGAACTGTTATGTAATATCATTCTTCCTCTACAGCAGTGGATACTGGACAATCTCGCAGATGAAGAAGAGACTAGATGTCGCTGAAACAAAGAAAAAGTACTGAACTGTTATGTAATGTCATTCTTCCTCTACAGCAGTGGATACTGGACACAATCTCGCAGATGAAGAAGAGACTAGATGTCGCCAAACAAAGAAAAAGTACTGAACTGTTGTGTAATATCCATTCTTCCTCTACAGCAGTGGATACTGGAGCAATCTCTCGCAGATGAAGAAAGAGACTAGATGTCGCTGAAACAAAGAAAAAGTACTGAACTGTTATGTAATATCATTCTTCCTCTACAGCAGTGGATACTGAGACAATCGCAGATGAAGAAGAGACTAGATGTCGCTGAAACAAAGAAAAAGTACTGAACTGTTATGTAATATCATTCTTCCTCTACAGCAGTGGATACTGGACAATCTCGCAGATGAAGAAGAGACTAGATGTCGCTAAACAAAGAAAAAGTACTGAACTGTTATGTAATATCATTCGCCCTCTACAGCAGTGGATACTGGACAATCTCGCAGATGAAGAAGAGACTAGATGTCGCTGAAACAAGAAAAAGTACTGAACTGTGTAATATCATTCTTCCTCTACAGCAGTGGATATGGACAATCTCGCAGATGAAGAGACTAGATGTCAACTGAAACAAAGAAAAAGTACTGAACTGTTATGTAATATCATTCTTCCTCTACAGCAGTGGATACTGGACTAATCTCGCAGATGAAGAAAGAGACTAGATGTCGCTGAAACAAAGAAAAAGTACTGAACTGTTATGTAATATCATTCTTCCTCTACAGCAGTGGATACTGGACAATCTCGCAGATGAAGAAGAGACTAGATGTCGCTGAAACAAAGAAAAAGTACTGAACTGTTATGTAATAATAATCCTCCTCTATGGCAGACAATCCCCAAGCAGAGACCTCAAGCAACAGAAACAAAGAAAAGAGTACTGAACTGTTAAGCAATAATAGTCTTTCTCTATGGCAGTGAATGCTAGACAATCTCTTTACAGATAAATAAAAGACTTGAGGCGACAGAAACGAAGAAAACAGTACTGAACTGTTAAGCAATAATAGTCTTTCTCTATGGCAGTGAATGCTAGACAATCTCTTTACAGATAAATAAAAGACTTGAGGCGACAGAAACAAAGAAAAGAGTACTGAACTGTTATGTAATATCAGTCCTTCTCTATGGAAGTGGATACTGGACAATCTCCTCACAAATGAAGAAGAGACTTAAGGCAAAAGAAATGTGGTTCTACAGAAGGATACAAGGATACTATAGACTGAACGTGTGAGCATCGTTGGAATTTTAAAGAAAATGGAAACAAAAAGGCTGAAGTTTGTGGAAAACCTAACGGGGAAAGCAGTCTTGTAGAAGTTGACACTCATAAACTTATTGAATCAAGAGGGAAAGCAGAAAGCAGTAAATGACCCCTCACATGTTTGCGTAAATAGATGTCAGAACAGGGATTAGGAGAGATAGCAAAAAAAAATAAGCTTTCTAAGATTTACAAAGAAGAGTAAATTGTGGAGAATAATGATCAGCCAAGTCACAAAGGGAGACAGTAGAATGAAGAAGAAGAAGATTCCCAAATCATTATCTGCGTGTTCACAATACTAACACAAAATAGACATTATAAACAAAAATTGCAGACAAAATCATGAACATATATATATATATATATATATATATATATATAAATGCTAGAGTTTATACACATAGTTCATTCAACAATGAATTAGAAAACTCTCAGCTATTGGGCATGTACAATGATAATATACATGCTAAAAGGTCTACCTTCTTCTGCCGAGCGCCCGTAGCTCAGACTGACGCCAATTCGGTCGGGTTTCAGTCTTGGGTAAAAAGCAATCGGCTGTCTAACCGTACTGATGAGCTGTGATACAGCGAAACAGATCTGTCTGCGGATGACTATTTACGCTCTCACACCCTGATTGAGCACTCTGGAAGAATGGTAGACTTTGAAAAACAGTAGCTACTCTAGCATTTACGCATCGTTCATTCAACAGTGAATTAGAACATTCTCAGCTATGAATTAGAACACTCTCAGCTGTTGGGCGTGTATAATGATAATATACATGCTAAAAGGTCCACCTTCTTCTGCCGAAAGCCCGTAGCTCAGAATTAGAATCGCCGACTGACGCCAATTCGGTCGGGTTTCAGTCTTGGGTAAAAAGCAATCGGCTGTCTAACCGTACTGATGAACTGTGATACAGCGAAACAGATCTGTCTGCGGATGACTATATATATATATAAATGATATTTTATATATGTTTCTTATCAGTTTGATCCTTATGAATTTAATTTAATTTTCTATTCTAATCATTTGAATTAAAAGCTTTGAATGAGAAAGAAAGCATAAATGAGACACATTACTATAAATAGGTGCGTCATTTTTTTCCTTCGTCAAATGATGTTTGCGGAGCAAAATGCTTTTTTATAAGCACTTCACAGAATTATTACAAAATAAACATTATATTAAAAAATTACGCAAAATATACAAAAAGAAATTTTTCAAATTTGCAATGGAAAACCGAGCCTTAACGTGTGATTTTTGTTTTTTTTATTTTTTTATTCATCTATTTATTTGTTAATTTTTTTAGCTGAAAGCTTTAACAATAGCTTGACAAAGTTTTCCTCATGAGTCAAATTTCTTAGATAAAGCAATATCAATCATTATCAGTTTTTGGTTTGTCTTCCTCTTGACTTATTTCTCTTGTTTTTCATTTGTTGTCCACTTACGATACGTGGATGACACATTCTTGATAGCAGGCGCAGAAAGGAAGCCAGTGGATCTTATATGGAAATTAGTAAAGGAAAGAGAAGAAAGGACTAAACATTAATGGTAAGAAGACAGAATGCATGGTTGTTAACAAAAAGAACAGCCCAAGGTTCGCACTATGAACTGAAGACACCAAAATCAAGCAAGTAGAAAAATTTAAATATCTAGGAAGTGTTTTAACAGATGGAAAATGTGAAACTGAAGATGAATTGAAATAGCAAAAGTTGCTTTCCAAAAACTAAGAAAAGTATTAAGAAAAAAGAAAATTTTGTTAGTAACACAGAAAACAATGCTAGATTACTATATAATATTAATCCTCGTTTATGGTAATGAATGCTGGATCATCTCTTCCCAGATAAAGGAGAAATTTGAGGCAGCAGAAATGTGGTTCGACAGAAGGATTCTGTGGATACCATGTGAGCAACGGTATAATTTTTTGGGAAAATGGAAACAAAATGACACTTATACTGAGTTGGATGGACAGTTTCTGGGACACATAATGAGAAAAAATGGCTTAGAATTGTGAGACTCACAGAACATATTGAAGACAAGATATGAACAGCAGAAAGTAATGAATAACCTATCTAACAAATTATTTCTCTTGCTCTCCATCTGTTTTCTTCATAAGATATGCAGATGGTGCACTATTGATAGCAGGTACAAAAAGGAGACTAGTGAAATTCATATAGAAGGTAGTAAGAGAAAGAGAGAAGAAAGGACTAAACATTGATGGTAAGAAAACAGAATTTATGGTTGTCAGCAAAAAGAATAGCATAAGGTGCCCACTACAAACAGGAGCCACAAAAACCAACCAAGTAGAAAAATTTTAATTTTTAATTTTTTTTTTTAATCATATCACCCCCGAGCAAGGCGGTAACGCCACTGATGTGCAGGGGGCTACGTAATAGTGAAAAGATTGGAAAAGAGAAAACCGGAAACCACATCCTAAACAGGGAACAAGGGATGAGCCTCTTCAACTGTTCAGTAGACGTGGGTGGTGTGTGAACCGGGCGACAGATAGATCTATCTATTCCAATTGAAAAAAAATAAAAATAAACCAAAGTGAGAAGATTGGAAAAGTGAAAGCCGGAAACCACATCCTAAACAGGGAACAAGGGATGAGCCTCTTAAGCTGTTCAATAGACGTGGGTGGAGTGTGAACCGGGCGATAGATAGATCTATCTACTCCAATTGAAAAAAAAAACAAAAAAAAAACATGGTCGTAAAAGTCCAGTCAAGAGATTTCTGCTAAAATAAAATAAAAAAGAATTAAAAAAAAGAATTAAAGAAAACCAATTAAACATGAAAAGCTTAGAATTTAAAATTAGGCAGAAGGAAAAAAAAAACTTTCTTTAACAATATTTCAAATAAAAGATTCTCAACTCAACACGAGGGTCTTTTTTGTTTCTACAGTGAAGGAGCGATGTTTCATCAAGCGGTTAACGCTATTTAAAAAATAGTATTTGCTGACTGATTTATCATAAATACTCAGATCTATTTCTATATTGAGCATTGTTTTAAATTAATGTTTTGAACGTTGTTAATATTTTCTTCATTCCTTATACATTTGGATATATAAAATTACTAAGTTTTAACTTAGTATAAGTTGAAAATGGCTGAATTCAAAGATTAACGGTCTTAGGAATTCTTTCCTTGGAAGAGGTCACTAGCAGAATAACAAAAAATTCAAACTATCTGTATCGAACGACCTTTAAACAAACGAGCAATTTAGTATAATTTAGTAACAAAGAAATGAATAACAATTATAAGTGAATAAAATACAAATTCAGTAGAATAAATTAAACAGAAACTTAAACTTACCACGTGCCGATAACTAGGAAGTGTTTTAAGAGAGGACGGAAAAGGCGACACCGAAATCCAAAGCTGCATAGGAATAGCGAATGTAGCCTTCCAAAAGCTAAGTAATGTATTAAGAAACAGGAATCACTTTTCATTAGAAACAAAGAAAATAATACTGAACTGTTACGTAATATCAGTTCTCTACCTGGGAAGCGTTATAACAGAAGACGGAAAGTGCGATACAGAGATCCGAAGGCGAATTGGCATGGCGAAGTAAGCATTCCCGAAGTGGAGTAAGGTATTAAGAAACAGGAAAATTTCGCTAGAAACTAGGAAGAGAGTACTGGATTGCTACGTGCTGTCCGACCTTCAGTATGGCAGTGAATGCTGACAATACCATCAAAGATGAAGGAAAACTTGAAGCAACTGAAATGTGGTTCTCCAGAAGGATGCTGCGAATATCATGGATCGAGCATGTGAGCAATGATGAGGTCTTGGAAATGATGGAAACGAAAAGGAAATTAATGTTGAGCATCTGGAAGAGACAGCTGAAATTCCTGGGACACACAATGAGGAAGTGGGGCTTGGAGAATCTGATACTAAGGCCAGATAGAGGGGAAAAGAGACAGGGGGAAAGCAACGGATAGCATATTTGAAGGACCTAATCAGGTGGATGACGGAACGAGAGTTGCATGGTGTAACAGGAGAATGCGTGCTAAGAGCCACCAGGGATAGGGAAAAGTGGAAGGCCATGATCGCCTACGCCCTGAAGGGACAAGGCACATAGAAGTATAAGAATATAACAGCGAATGCTGGACAGTCTCATCGCAAATGATAAAGCGACTTGAAGCAATAGACATATTGTTCTACAGAAGGATGCTGGGAATACCATACACCGAACATTTGCTTACTGACGAGGCTTGGTGGAGAGGAAAGAAATAAAAAGGATAAGTATATTTAGCAAGTTGAATTCTTTACATTCACTTGCCCACAAATACCCATGGAAAAGGTATTAATCCGTCTCTTTCCTCCAGTTATGAGTTAAATAATAATAATACAGATTGGGTTCTATAGCCTTGGCTGGCTACCAGTCTACCGCAGAAAGCAATGGCAATCTACTGCGGGATAATCTTCTGCCTAGTCAGTCATGTCTCTTTCGAGACATGGTCGCCCAAAGCGTGTATCACGTATGGCATTTAACTGACTGATATTTAGAAAAAAAAAAGAGAGACAATCTATAAGGTGCGTAATAGAGAATTTGACACTTAAAAGACATATTGAAGGTAAAAAGAACAGATGGAGAGCCATGAACGCTCATCTCTTGAAGAGACACTGCACATCATAGAAGTAGTACTCTTAAATTGACTGCTTTTCTTAGAAGTGATATTGTCAATTATTAATTTTAGACACGTCTTTCATTCATTTTATTATTCGTTTTTTTAACAACTGGATTCATTTGTCTGAATTTCTTGGATGAAGCATGATCAATAATTAGTAATTTATTCCCAGTATTTAATTCATATTGTTTTTCTTGGTCTTACAGTTATTACCTCCGTCTTATTGTTTGTCTGTCTCTTTGTTTGTTTGTTTGTTTGTTTGTTTTTGTCCCTGGTCAACATATCTCAAGACCCGTTTAATGGATTTGGATAAAACTTTGATTAGCATCATAACTGGAACCGGCTAATTAAATTTTGGGTTCGAATAGGTCAGTCAATTAAGTGCCATACGTAATACACTCTTTGGGCGATCATATCTCGTTTAAGATATGACTGACTGGGCAGAAGATTATCCCACAGTAGGTTGCCATTGCTTTCTGCGGTAGACTGGTTGCCAGCCAAGGCTATAGAATCCAATTTGTCCTATTATTTAACCCCTGATTTTATTACTAAAATTTTTTTCACCTTTCAAATGCCAAATATTTAATTACCTCCCCTAGATAATTTTAAATACTGAATTATTTCCCCTATTTCATTTTAAGTGTTCATTTAATTTTGAGAGTGGTCGAGTTCAGTTTTGTATTTTCATTCTTGAGAGCGGTAAAGTTAATTGCTGTTATTCTTTCTCATTTTAATAATCATCTCTTGCTAATCGCTGAGATGAAGTTAGTATTGATTTGGCGGATGTTGGTGATCTTTGACTGCTATTTCTAGTCATAAATATGCTTGTTTGAATTTCTTAGATGGAGAATGGTCATCTATTATTAATTGTGACAAGTTTTTCTTTCCTTATTTCATCTTTCATCCATCGTCTTAAGTTATCAGAATTTCTTGTCGGTTATTATTAATTTTAACTAGTATTATTTAGCTTCTTTCTCTTGGTGTTACGTTGATGTACCGGTGGTGTAGTGGACAGTAACTCTGAATTAGAAGTCAGAGAGCTAAGATCGAATTCCAGTTGTATCAATGATATTCACTTACCTGCGCATACACTTGGGAAAGGTAAGAATCTATATACTTCCCGATATGGGTTAAAGATTTGGTATTTTAGATGGAAAAATAGTTCTCAAAATTTGTTTATGGTTTACCTTGCAAAATTTGTTAATATATTCTCTTGCAAAAAAGTGTATTTTTGTTTTAAATAAACCATAAAGTGTAGATAATTTGCAAGGAAACTTTATTTTCCACTAATATTCTTAAGCAGTTTAAATTTCAGATTTAAAGTACTGTGAATTATTATTATTTTTTTTTAACTATTATTACATTTGTATTTGTCTATACATCTGGGATGAGGGAGTATTTACATTATTTTGGTTCAAAATTTCACCTGACTAGTCCGGAGTGTACAACGACCGAAGCGTCGTAAACATGGCAATAAAAATGAAAACAACAGTCCAAACAATGTAAATAATGTAGTATTACTTTTATTTACACTATTGTCAGACTATTATTTTCATCATTTTTTTTATTTCAACATTTCGGCCGTTCTGCACTGTGGCCTTCCTCAAAGGTATATCGATCTGGGTAACCTACAGATATTTTGCAGCACCAAAAATACAGCAATAAAAGCAAGCAATCCAAAGAAACTGTTCTGAACGAATCAATATATGACACTACAATATCTGGTGGGAAACGAATCAGACAAAACTTACAAGACAACTGTTTCTATGTTGGAGATTTTGGTTTTCAATTATATTTTTTCTTAAGAGAAAAACAAAACACATTATCTTGTTTCCTGACAAAATAAGAACAAAGAAAGATTGTCTATAATTTCATTTTTAAAAGCGCAAATGCAAAAAGCTTGCTTAGATTGAAGAGAGTTGTGTACAAATAGAGTCTATGATTATTATAAAGCTGTCTGTCTGGAAATATATCTAATTAATCTTTATTATTATATGACAGGAGTGGGCAAACTTTTTAATGCGAGGTCTACATTCAAAAATTCCCAATTTTATAGGGCTTCATAGTATATTAACCAAAATAATTAATATTAAAATAGACAAAATAAAATGCTTTTTAAGAAAAAACATGTTATTAATTTTTTAAAATTAATATTTTAAGGAAATGTAGAAGATTCATATGAAACACGTTTATTTAAAAGACAAAGTAACTCAGTTTAAACTTTAAAGGAAAACAATTATAATTAATAAGTCATTTTAAGTAGGAGCTTCACATAAAACAAGTTTAAAAGACAAAGTAACTATTTTTTTTAAAGAAAAAACAATTATTTTCATAAATTAGTATTATAATGTAGAAAAACATATTTATTTGAAAAACATACTGTGCTTAAAGAATATAAAAAAGCAATTTTTATTAATAGAGTTAAAAGGAGAGAACAACATGGTTACCGGAAGTAGCATCACACGTGCAATGAGAATGATATACCCCAGTGATGAAAATGAAGTGTTCGGTTCAAAATTCCAAGCACCATTTCAAATTGGAAGCTAACTCAATTTAAAGATAAAAATTAATTTATATTGTAAGTAGAAACTTCACATGAAACATGTTTTGGAAACAAAATAACTGAATTTAAAGAAGAAAAAATAATTTCTGTTTCGAATTTACTGACATTTGGTGGACTGCATGACCTTCTTTGGCAGGTCGGATACGGCCCGCGAGCTGTAGTTTGTCCACACGATGTCTAAGATCAAATCAACAGAGAGTTGAAATCATTAATATGGTTATCTTTTTAAGGTTACTTTATATAAGATGCGGAATTTGCAGTTCAATCCTAAGTCAAAATTCTGAATGTTATGCTTTTCAAAATGAATGTATTATTTGTAAACAAAGCAAATGCCATAATGGCAGTACAAAATGAATGTCTTAATTGTTGCACAAACATGATGATCCAATTTCCTGCACAAAACAAACACCATATTTCCTGCGTAAAATGACAGTTCAGTTATTTCAGCTCAAACTTAATGCTTAAAAAGCGTCTTAGTTACTCCTGAAAATAAAAGTTCAGTTAGTTGTTCAAAATGAATGTCTTAGTTACTACTCAAAATGAAGTTCCAATTTGCTGCTCAAAATGAATGTCTTAGTTACTACTCAAAATAAAGGTCCAATTTGCTGCTCAAAATGAATGTCTTAGTTACTCCTCAAAATGAAGGTCTAATTTCCTACCTAAAACGAATGTCTTAATTACTACTTAAAATGAAGTTCCAATTTGCTACTCAAAATGAATACTTCAGAGACTTGTATGTTACTGATTGTTTTGAGTTTTGAATCGTGGTGGCATTAATACACTGACTGTAGGCGCTCATGATCGTGTTTTTCAGGTATCTGTGTCTCCTGACGCCAGCGTTTAGAGTGGGTTGTCCCCAGGAGACTTTATGTTGGGCTTTGGCCTGAAAGTATGTGTTGTTGAAGCGCACAGAACTCGAGCTGTTGTTGGCCATTGTCATTTAATTTACTGATATCATGACCTCTCAAACAGCTATTCCATGAGTCGAAAACAGTACCAAATTTATCACTGAGGTAATCCAAATATTGGCAACTGTTCCTTTTTCGGAACGGTCTGTATCATTTTTATAGTTGATCATAAAACTCATTTTACGTCTTGTGGAAGAAAACTGAATGCATGGTCAAAAAGTGGAGCCCAAAATGCAAACTAGAGGTGGGGTTACTAAAATCAAGCAGGTACAGAAATTTAAATACCTGGAAGTATTCGAACAAAAGATGGAAAGTGCGATACTGAGATCCGAAGGCGAATTGGCATAACGAATGGTGCATTACAGAAGCTGAGCAGAGTATGAAGAGACAGGAAAATTTCGCTGGAGACAAAGAAGAGAGTACTGGATTGCTATGTAATGTCTGTTCTTCAATCTCATCAAAGATGAAGGAAAAACTTAAAGTCCAACAAGTTTGATTTCGAGTGACAAAATCTGACTCCACTTGACTTGCTTTACCTTTATATGTATTAAAGCAGGCCAAGAATGGAGTCTTACTTCAATATCTGCCCTACAGATAATCAATCCTCACTTTTCATTCTCGAAAATTTCAAAAACGTTGACGTAGGTGCTTAAATATTTTTTACTCTTTAACACTTTTCATACAGATGAGGCGTCGCAAACATTTCGCTATTCTATCTCTAACTACATGTAATTAGCAATAAGTTTTAAATATATGGGAAGTGTTCTAACAGAAGACGGAAAGTATTACAGAGAGCCGAAGGGGAATTGGCATGGCAAAGGATGCATTCCAGAAGCTGAGTAGAGTATTAAGAGACAGGAAAATTTCGCTAGAAACAAAGAAGAGAGTACTGGATTGCTATGTGATGTCCGTTCTTCAATATGGTAGTGAATGCTGGACAATATCATCAAAGATGAAGGAACAAACTGAAATGTGGTTCTACAGAAAGATGCTTCGGATATCATAGATAAAGCACATGAGCAATGATGAGGTTTTGGAAAGAATAGAAACGAAAAGAAAACTAATACTGAGCATCAGGAAAAGACAGCTAATGTTCCTGGGACATGCAATGAGGAAGAACCTGATACTAACAGGCCAGATAGAGGGAAAAAGAAACAGAGAAAAGCAGTGAATAACATATTTGAAGGGCCTAAGTACGTAGATGACAGAACGGAGGCTGCTTGGTGTAACAGGAGAAAGGGTGATAAGAACCTCCAGGGATAGGGTGACGTAGAAAGTCATGATCTCCTTTGTCCTGAAAGGACAAGGCACATAGAAGAAGAAGAAGAAGAAGAAGAAGAAGAAGAAGAAGAAGAAGAAGAAGAAGAAGACCACTAGTTCTGACCTTTCACAGGTAAGACCTATGTGCAGAGGGCGAACAATGCTTATTGTCTTCGTATTCTTCCGTTATATATATTTCCTTCTATCACGCTTAGGAAAAAGCCGTGAGGAAACAGCTAATTAACCTCTAAAATATTTAGCCGTTATTTTAGACGGCAGGGGTTCACACGCAATTGTAATAAAAACAAAACAATTATGAAAAATAATTGTTTCGGTTATTGATTGTGAACGATCAATAGAAGATACATACAAAAAGGTAAAAATGCCGGAAAAAAAACAAACTTGTCGATCGTATTTAATTAAAGTTATATATATATATATATATATATATATATATTAACAATTATTCTCTAGTTATTGGTTAGTCAAATTAGACCATTAAGTAGTTGTATTTAAAAGTGCTCAATACATATTTAACGTGGAGTTCTTAAATGTTCTAATTTGGAAGGTCAGTCAATTACGCTACCTTGGTTTCAACCTTTCCGTATCTTCAGGTGTTTTATATTAACTGGTCATCTAGCACTTTTTCGAATGCTTAACAGGACCTTCCAGAACGAATAACCGGAAGTTTAAAATAAGGAAGGGGCTGGTCAAAAATTGCAAAAAGTTTCGTACGATCCTAAAATATATTTTCTGGGGCGTTTACACCTGAACATGTCTTCGGAACTTTCATTTAGCAAGCTTTTTTGTTCTGGAAATGATACAATGGCTAAACTTTCTTCTTGGAGAAGAGAAGTTAGCCATATACGAGCATTTTAGTTTGAGTATCACTCTGAGAATAATGTAGAGGATACGGGAAGAGTTAGATGAGTCTAATGGTGATTACGAAGATGTTTGGGGTGATCATTAGCGATAGCGACCTTATGCTTCCATTCGTCTACCTACCGGGCCTCAGACTCAACGCTTGTGCCTACACCAAATGCTTTGAGGATGTAGTACTGCCCTATATAAAGAGGTTGGCTGTAGAAAGCTCCTATATCTAGCATCTGGGCTCTGCATCATTCCACACAAGAAGGAGAACCTACTTATGGCTGTAAGGCAATTTCTGTGACGACTTTTATATATCTGGCCACCTAAGTTCCCAGTTTGCAGCCCTCTTGATTATTATTTGTGGAGCTTGTGGTGATACCGACCCAACAAAAGCGAGAAACTGGATGTTGGCTCTCTCACAACAAAAAGGAAAATGAATAAAAATAGTCGTGCGCATCCGAGTTTGCACAGATGTTCCGGTGGAAAAATAAAAATTAATTAAATACCAAATTTCCATTTCGCGAGCCTAAGCGAATTTCATTTACCAACCAAAGGGAAGCCCGGAATCAAATACAAGCGTGAAATTCAAAACGAGCTTTTGATCCAAAAGGCAGATATAAAAAGCGGAGACACAAAGCATCATCAAACAGAAGGACCGATAGAGTCCCTCCCTTTGACTTAAGTCGAGAGGCTACTTTGCTGACCTCTTTCCTTCTCCCTGTCTCAAAAGTACTTACTGAACTCAGGAGTGACCTCTTCAAAGACATTTCACACAAACCAACTTACTGACTTACTGACCTTAGAAGTAGCAACTTCAAAATGAACATTTCTCCACATTACTAAGCCTTTTATCTTTTCAGCATTATATTTTCCATGAACATTCTAACCTCCGTTGGACCTTTATTTCAAGTATTGCTTTAATTGTAAAACATTAATTGAAATGTGTATATATATAAATGTTATTTTATACTCAAATTGCCTTCTTGATTTTATAATCATTTTATGAATTATAGTGGGTTATCTTCCACAAGGCCAAATTCCGTTAACCTGCAATGGTATACAATTACCCTTCACTAAGACGGAATCCTACTACAACTAGAAAAGAATAAATAAGATAAGCTATACCCGCTATAAGCCCAGTTGGGCGAGAGACCAACAAAACTCCTTGTAACACTAAACATGACCTGAAGGCAATGATTATGGCAGCATTCGCTAACTTAAACCAGAAAACCGCCCAGAATAGATGCAGGAAATTCCGAAGTCGTCTCGCGGTTTTAATTTACTCTTTAGTATTTCAAGATGTTTGTGTAACTTTGGTAAATATACCTGCGAAATGAAATGTCAGTGTTATTTTCACCTTTGCGTAATTTCGACGACAATTTATCCATCGCCCCCTACATATATATAGTCATTTTCTAAGCGCAGCACAGGGCCGAAAGTATGGGACACCCAGTGAGGATCGAATTCACTACTCAATTGTAACTGGTTCTAGGGAGACAAGCTTGCTAATTATTACACCACGAGGTGCCTCGCTCTACATATATATGTATGACACAGTGAAAATAGTTTTGATGCGACTACACATACGCATCAACATAAACAAACCTAGTCTGATGAAGTCCTAAAGGATGAAACGCGTCAAGCGACAATCACATATATAAATTAATGAAATACCGTCCAAATGCTTGCAGAACGTACTAGTTTATTTTCGACTAGCAGTGTAATTTTCATGTAATGAAAGCTTTAAAAGTAATCCATGGTCTTGGGGCTCAGACTCTACCTAAAGAATATTTGTGTGAAGTTTGGTGAGAATCGGATAAAAATTGTGTATTTGTATAAAGGACATACAGACAGATAAACAGACACACACAAACATCTTGCCTTTTATATATATATATATATATATATATATATATATATATATATTATCGATTTTCTGCACTATTGTAAGAACTGCAACCTTGAAACTTCTGAATATCGTTTCTTATGTCTTTGTCTATGAGTGCATAAAATTTGATTAAAATCGGACCACTCCTTCTATAACCCGATTTTTTCGATTATCGATTTTCGATATTTATCGGGAGTACCTAGACACAGAACCTAACTAAGAACACTCGCAGACGCTTATAGTACAAATGTGTAAATTTTCAAGAAAATCGGTTTAGCCGTTTCGGAGTCTATAGGTAACGGATACACGCACACACAGACACACACACACAGACAAAGTTTCATTTATAAATACGTTTAGATAAAATACAGAAGATATTGCGAAAATAAAGAAACAATATGGCAACAGTTGCCCGAAAGCCTCGAGTTTTTCAGCTCACATCTGACGTTCGCCATTTTACTTTTAATGATAGTAAATAATGCACTCAATTATCTCCCGTTTATTTCTATTTTCTCAACTGTCTTTTTACTTCGGCAAACTCTGCAGCCATTTTAAGACTGGAATACTATTTTGAAAACTCTCTGTGTATCGCTTTAGTGCAAAATCAGCACTTCTTAGAAATCGCTTGCAACAAATGAAAGTTAACATTTTGTTTACCATTGCAACTATTTTTACTGCAGGTATTTCATTGCCATTTTTTGATGTTTTCTTTTTTCCTCGTGTTCTCTGCTATTGGCCCAATATGGTCTCTTTCTGTCACCTGCTGCCGAGTGCATGTGCCTTGTTATTGTATAAACTGAATTACAGTCAGAAATGATATTCGCAAAACGGAAAAGGGAAAAAATTAAGAAAAAATTCCATAGAAATAAATAAATAAAAGTAAGGTCTGGTATTTCCCCGCAAACAAATATTTGTTCTAAATTTTTCACTGTGAAATCCAAGGATCCTTTGATTATGTTTTCGAAAGACTTCTTTTCGAATTATCTTGTTTTCTAAGTTATTGGCGCTGATCTGTTATGAGGCCATCGGATGTACAAACTGTGTATCGATAGAAAAGAAATCGACGAATTCTATTGAAGTTCGTACAAATAGAGGTATGATATTATCCATTCTCTCCTAAGATATTGGTTAAATAACAAAACTGATTAAATTCATTTGTCGTGATTAGCAACCGGTCTAGAAGAAGGATAATTCAGAATCCAAAAGGGCTTTTGTAGCCAATATGCAGCCAACGAAAGGAACATGGACAGTATCGTGCAGAAGTCGAGCTGAGAGGGTGCAATGTCCCCAATGTATTCATATCAGATGAACATCCAATCAACTTGTGAGATAAAAATTTAGATTATACTTCATTTGAATAAAGTGCTTATTTAATAAATCTAAACTTATTTATAAATGAAATTTTCTCTCTCTCTCTCTCTCTCTCTCTCTCTCTCTGTGTCTGTTACCTATAGACTCCGAAACGGCTAAACCGATTTTCTTGAAAATTTACACATTTGTACTATAAGCGTCTGCGAGTGTTTTTAGCTAGGTTTTGTGTCGAGGTACCCACAATAAATATCGAAAATCGATAACCAAAAAAATCGGGTTATAGAAGGGGTGGTCTGATTTTAATCAAATTTGATACACTCATAGACAAAGACATAAGAAACGATATTCAGAAGTTTCAAGGTTGCAGTTCTTACAGTAGTGCAGAAAATCGATAATATATGTATATATATAAAAGGCAAGATGTTTGTGTGTGTGTCTGTTTATCTGCTTGTATGTCTGTATTTTTTCAGCCCTTTTCTTTTAGCTTTTGCTTCGAGTTTGGCTCTAAGTACGTATAATTGTAGTTTTAGTCTCAGCCATGATACCATTTACTCAGAGGACTTATCTAGCCTTCAAAATTCAGTTTACGACGAAAAAACTTATTTGATATCGATACCAGGAAATCAAAATTTGACTTACCTCCATTCATTTTTCTTTCAGTCTACGGTTTCGCTTTAACTGGAAACAACTATTGCTTTTTAGTCTTTCGTGCCAACGTCCAAAGAGTCTGAACTTTAGGACCATTAGTTTTAAAACTTTCATTACACCCGAGCAACGCCGGGCTATATTGCTAGCATATATATATATATATATATATATATATATATATATATATATATATATATATTAGGTGCGATTGGTCAATTGTCGCAATTATTTTATTATTTAAAATATTCTTTAGGCTGCGTCTAAGTTCCTGGACCATGGATTAGTTTTAAAGCTTTCATTACACCCGAGCAACGCCGGGCTATACTGCTAGTTTATACATATTTAAAATATCCTCTGTTCTCACATTTCTCAGTATTAATAGGATATCCTACTTGAGTCTTCAGGGCAAACAATCAAAGAATTAGCTCTGGGCATCACAAAACCTTTGCTCGTCACTGCATATGGAGGTTATAACGACATTTAGATTCGATGATTAAATCTGTTGTGAAAAGTCAATGGCCGTTTTCAAAACAGCCTAAAATTGTTGTTTATTTTAAATTCAGTATGTTAAAATTTACTTTACTTTCATTCATTTATGTCTTAACCTTTTTAGGAAGAAATTTATTTTAGAATTTATAGGAGTGGCGCTTCGAATCCTAACGTTTATTTTGTAATGTCTGTTCTTAGCATCTATTCTATGCATAGTCGATTACTTTATATTATTTTACATTTAAACCATTGTTTTGATAATAATAATAATAATAATAATAATTGGAGTAGATAGACTTAATTGGAGTATATAGACTAAACTATTGCCCGGTTCACACTCCACCCTCGTCTATTGAACAGGTGAAGAGGCTCATCCCTTGTTCCCTGTTTTGGATGTGGTTTCCGGCTTTCACTCTTTTTTACGTATCCCCCTGCACATCAGTGGCGATACCGCCTTGTTCGGGGTGATATGATTAATAATAATAATAATAATAACCAAGGAATTCGAAGAACTGTCAAAATATAAAGACCTGGAAATTGAAATAGAAATAATGTGGAAATTGGAAACAAGAATCGTACCAGTGATAGTAGGTGCACTTGGAATGATAAAAAATTGAACAAAAAACACATTGAAAGAATCCCTGGAAACCCCACCTTAAGAGATATAAAAAAAATTTCTTGTTAAGTACAGTCCACGCACTAAGGAGAAATTTGTCTATGTAAAGCTAGGGGTGTAAGTGAGATATGATAAAATATGAAATGAAGCCATAACAACACACCACGACCTGCCTTAGGTCTTCCTGCAGACTTAGTAGACAGTGTGATCAGTGTGTTCCGACTGGCAGAAGGCTAAATATATGAATGGGAATGAACGACAGGCAGTATCTCAAGGGCTATTATGACACAACATTGCTGGGCAAAGGGCTTCCTAGGCTGAAGTCAAGGACCAGAGCGGTTGGAATCAGCAGCCATGTGTCCGTTACCAAAGCGAGCCTTCCAGTCGCAGGACATCGGCTGTAGAGGGATGGATTTCATTAAGTCTGATTTACTCGCTAGAAACGCTACGCATGAATTCATACCTACCGAGACATGTCGAAGGATCTAAGAGACGAGCTTAGTTGCGTAGCTCCCTCCGACCAAACACGCTCATGCGACTGATAATGACGATGATGATGATGATGATGGTATCGTTATTTATTGTAGAATGAATCTTATTTTGCAAGATTTGACAATCAGCTGTCATATTTTGGAGTTGGTCATTAACTTATTCATTCTGTTTCAGATAGAACAGCACACGCAAGCACTTATATTTAAAGGCAGTATCAATCGTTATTTACATTATTCGAATTATTGTCCTCGTCTTTATTGCCATTTGTACGACGTTTCGGCCGTTGTACGTTCCGGTCTACTTCAAGTGCTAAGAATTTCGAACCGAACTCTTTATTACGATCACTGGGGTATATCATTCTCATTCCTCGTACGAAGCCTCTTTTGGTAATCGTGATTTATCTCACTCTAACCCGATTTTCTAAGTTTCTTATTCACCACTGCTGTAGCCTGGTACTGAACTCACGACTTTTTAAGTCAGGTCACTGGAACTAACCAATATCCACATGTCTTTGAAGGTGAATGGCCTAGTGATCTTAATAAAGGGTTTGGTTCGAGATTCCTAGTAGCTGAAGAAGGCCGGAACATACAACAGCTGAAATGTTGTAAAAATCACAACAAAGATAAGGACAATAATTTGAATAACATAAATAGTGTAAATACTTACTCATTTCAGAAATATAGACAAGTATCAATCGTTATCTTGTCTTCTTAATCCTGTTATTATTCTCTCTTCTTAATAATATTTTTTTAGATTCTCTCACATTCATTTGCATCTTTTTCATAGTTATAATGTAGCTTCCTTTTGCTTTACTATAAATATTTTCATGGTAATTGGTCGGAGAAACTTTACTCTTTGCAACCTAGACTTTATGAATTTAAGCGCTGTAGTAGAATTGTGGCAATGTGTCATCCTTTTGCAGATAGCTAAAATTTTCTTCTCTCACTTCTCGCTTCTGGAATCTTCCTTTGATTTCTTGAATACCAGTGATCTTCAAAATTTTAGATGCAATATAAATCTATTCTTTCATTGTCCTCTTTCCTTAAGAATGTTTACGTTTCTTCATATTCTCTAACACTCAGTAACATCTTGCGTCAGACAGGCTTTATTGCCTTGCTTAGAGTGAAATGATATATATATATATTCCTGCCGGAAGATAGATATTTTTCAAACGATTTCTCAAACAAATAAAGCAAGTGGAAATTATAATGTACTGCTTAACTATATATATATATATATATATATATATATATATATATATATATATATATATATATATTGAGCTCCTGCCGGTATGTGGATGTTGGTAACATATTTGAATTATTAAATTTTTGTTTTGGAGTGTTGCTGATGAAGCGAGAGTTTTCTCGCTGAAATAGCTATTCAACGAAATGAAATTTTCGGAATTTATATATATAGAGAGAGATTTTTGTGTAAATGTATTCGCAAACATATGTGAAATTTTTCTTTGAACCAATGAAAACCTAGCCTTCACAGAGATTGGCCTGCGATCTGTGTAAAAGAAGGAAATATATTCGCGAATCTATGTGAAATTGTCTTTGAACCAATGAAAACCTAACCTTCACAGAAGTTGGCTTGCGAACTGTGTAAAAGAAGGAAATATATTCGCGAATCTATGTGAAATTGTCTTTGAACCAATGAAAACCTAACCTTCACAGAAGTTGGCTTGCGAACTGTGTAAAAGAAGGAAATATATTCGCGAATCTATGTGAAATTGTCTTTGAACCAATGAAAACCTAACCTTCACAGAAGTTGGCTTGCGAACTGTGTAAAAGAAGGAAATATATTCGCGAATCTATGTGAAATTGTCTTTGAACCAATGAAAACCTAACCTTCACAGAAGTTGGCTTGCGAACTGTGTAAAAGAAGGAAATATATTCGCGAATCTATGTGAAATTGTCTTTGAACCAATGAAAACCTAACCTTCACAGAAGTTGGCTTGCGAACTGTGTAAAAGAAGGAAATATATTCGCGAATCTATGTGAAATTGTCTTTGAACCAATGAAAACCTAACCTTCACAGAAGTTGGCTTGCGAACTGTGTAAAAGAAAGATATATATTTGCGAATCTATGTGAAATTGTCTTTGAACCAATGAAAACCTAACCTTCACAGAAGTTGGCTTGCGATCTGTGTAAAAGAAGGAAATATATTCGCGAATCTATGTGAAATTGTCTTTGAACCAATGAAAACCTAGCCTTCACAGAAGTTGGCTTGCGAACTGTGTAAAAGAAGGAAATATATTCGCGAATCTATGTGAAATTGTCTTTGAACCAATGAAAACCTAACCTTCACAGAAGTTGGCTTGCGAACTGTGTAAAAGAAGGAAATATATTCGCGAATCTATGTGAAATTGTCTTTGAACCAATGAAAACCTAACCTTCACAGAAGTTGGCTTGCGAACTGTGTAAAAGAAGGAAATATATTCCCGAACCTATGTGAAATTTTCTTTGAAGCAATGAAAACCTTGCCTTCACAGACATTGGCTTGCGATCTCAGTAAAAGAAGGAAATTAATTCTCAAACTTATGTGAAATTTTCTTTGGATTAATGAAAGTTTTGTCTTCATAGAGATTGGTTTGCGAGCTGAATAAAAGAAGGATATAAATTCTCAAGCTGATGTGAATTTTTATTTTAAACCAGTGAAAACAATTCCTTCACTGAGATTAACTGTAGAGCTGAGAAGACGGATATTCGCGAGATTATGTGAAATTGCTTCTGGGTCGTTAAATAGCTTGTCTTCACAGAATTTAATCATTAAGAAAGGAAGAAGTAAAAAAAGAAATTAGCGAACCTACACGAAATTCTTTTTATATAAAATGAGGAAAAAAATATGAGAAGAACGTCTGAAGTCATGTTAAAAGATTCGTTTCTTTTCTTGCGGCCAGCCTGAAATTTGTCAAATTCCTCGCCAATTATATTATTGGCCTTAACCAAGCAATTGTCACTTGACAGAACATGATTTCAACAATCCAAGAAATCGAAGTATTTCGATCTATCTCTCTTCGTCTGCTTTGGAATGTATGCAACCATATAAACCTTCTGTGAACAACGAACTCTCTTACAGTTTTCAATATTATTTCGTGTCCGATCATTTAATCTGTTGTATGAACATATCCTCTTCATGATAATTCGTTAAAATAAAATTTATTATCCTGAAATGAGCTCCTGGCACTACTTCAAGCGTGTAAATTTGTAAATAAATTCCTTATCTTGTTTTGTGAAAATTTCCTGTGTGTTTCTTCATGATTCTCAGACTCCATTTATCTTCTTGGTGAGGGTAAATCAATTGTTTATTTTAACCCCGAAGTCCCACGCCAGTATAAGTTCGATCCTCATGGTGTGCCCTATACTTTAGGCCTGGTGCCACACTTAAGTTAAGCTTAGAAAATCCCCATATGGAATAAGCTGATCAGGTGTTCAGCAACCCTACAACGCCACCCGGTCATAGGACTAATGATTTGGCATGAAATCAACTAATCTACTACCTTTATTCAAACATCACAAAAATAAATATATAAGTTCGATGAATGCGCACATGAAAACTGATTTCTCACTCCTTCAACTCCAGGTACGTCTTGCGACCTGTCAGCCCAGAAGCACTCCACGTCTCGAGAACATCTGTTAGTAACAGTAGCGAGATTATGTCAGTTGCCGGCTTGCTAGGTCTGTCACGTAACTTACAGCATCTGATATACCCCAACGGTCACCCATCTGGGTACTGACCAGGCTCAATGTTGCTTAACTTTAGTGAACGGACAGGAACCATTGTTTACACGCAGTGTAGCCGTAATTTTTATTGATGGAAGATGCAAAAATAAACATTATTTTCTATTATCCTCTATTACTATGTACACCCCTCTTGCGTCTTAGTGGCTTTATTACCTTGCTTGAGATGAAAAAGTACGAATATTCAATTTTCTCAAAACTCAAAACTCGGACATATTTTCAATTTAAGTGTTTTAGTGAACCTGCAATTTCAATCGAAAGTCGTACTCGCTGTTCGGTCAAGGAATTCCAAATGTTTCCTTATAAAGAAACGGTTAATATTACCATTAGACTTATCATTCAACAGTTTGGCGCAAGATATCTTGAGATGTAATGGATGACATGGACCCAATACTTACCTCCTAAGGCAAAAGTGATTAAAATTAATCCAAGTCCTTGTTATAAAAAACAAGAAACTAACTCTTAATCAAATTAATTATGAACACAGCCACAATATACGGGGCACATTTGTAAATTAAGAATATATCTACTCTGGAAATGTTTTATATTCATTACGTTCAGAAAAAGAAGACATTTCTCCATACACTGTACTTTGACGGCTGGACTACTTAAGTTATGGCATAAGTCGCAAACATTTTTAAAAGTCTTTTCTTAACCAAAATGTTTCTTAATAATATTCATTTCTGCGCTAGGTCTACTTAGATGGCTGTCAGTATCAAACATTTACGCTGAGCCTATCAGTCATTTTATACACCAGTATTGTTTTCTGTTTATTACCTTGACTTAATTCTACAGGGATCGGCTGCTTTTTCTCTCTATTCATGATCAGCTATACTTGATTTCATTGTTTTTGGCGCGAACAACCAATTTTCGATGTTTTTTCCAAACATAAATTTAGGGAAATACGAGTACATTCTTTGTATTGTTGTCACAAACTGCATGGGATAGAGCACACGCAGTTCTTTGTCCTGTTTTCTTTTGAAGTGAGCCGGGCTTAGGAAAGATATCTCTTATGTGTTGAACTGCTGATACAGTCCTGACGTATGGACTGCGTGGAATCTTTTTGAATGTGTTCCTTAGATAAGGTATTTCGAAAACTGTTTTTAATACCGATCATCTCCTGTCGTTAATGTTGATCTAAAAAAATATATTTAAAAATAAATTTTAAGTTATTTTCTTATTTTAATCATGGTTAATCCTTAGCAATTCTTGCCACAACTGTACGGGATAAAGTACACGCAGTTCTTGGTCATATTCTAATCATGTATAATATTACCAAAAGATTATTGTTATCGAAATCAATTGTTCTCAAGCAATTTATTAAAATGATTTTAAAATAATCTGCTCATAATTATGACGGATAATTTATCAAATAACTATTAGCAAAGTTTAACCTCCATGCCTGCAAAAAAAAAAAATGATGTGATAAAAAGACGGTTATTTTCTTGACAACACTATTACTTTTGACTCTCTCGGCAATATCTATTTATTTTAAAAAGCAATTATTAGAATTTTAATAAAACCTAAGCCTATGAAAGTGGATTTATATATTTTCTATATTCTTAAGCATTGACAATAAAGATATTAATCATAATTTCTTTGTTAGATTGATTAAATTGTTTTCATAGATTTTTGTAAAATAGTAAGCAGTAGATTTTTACATTGCCGTTGGTTTATGGGATGTGCGTTGAATGTATGCAACCATATATATCTTCTGTGAACAACGAACTCTCTTACAGTCCTTGTAAAGCGGATTTATACATTTTCTTTAGTCTTGTGTCATGGATATCGGCTAGAAATTGGAAATTGGAGAGCCGAGTTTGAAATCCAGTTGGCTTCATTGCATTCACTTACGTGCAAATATCCTTAGTAAATGCATGAATCCATCTTTTCTCCCTCCAGCAATGGGCTGAATAGATTGGGTTCTATCTCCTTGGTTGGCAACCAGTCTACAATAAAAAAAAATGGCAGTTAGTCATATTTCGAAAGATCACCTATGGCACCTAACTGACTGAAATAAACATGGCCGAGGGAGTCAAAAGTGCATACAGTAATAACGGTGACAAACGCATTTTGACACCGTCTTTTTTTCGGGTCAGTCAGTCAGTTAAGTGCCATACGTGATACACGCTTGGGCGATCAGATATTGAAAAAGACATGACTGACTGGGCAGAAGATTATCCCGCAGTAGGATGCCATTGCTTTCTGCGGTAGACTGGTTGCCGACCAAGGCTATAGAACCCAATCTGTCCTGTTATTTAACCCATAACTGAAAGGAAAAGGTGGATTAATACATTTCCCAAGGGTATTTGTGCGTAAGTGAAGGCAATGAATTCAGCTGAAATTCGAACTCGGCTCCCCGATTTGTCATTCCGAGCCGATATCCACTGCACCACAACGCACATCTGTTTTTCGGGTACGAAAGTTAAATATTGCCCAGTTATTATTTTCAAAATAAATTGCTCCCAAACAATTTATTTACAATTAATTGAAATTATTTACTAATTATAATTGCGGAAAATTAATTAACATACATTATAAAATAAAAAATTCAAATCAATAAATTTACCATGACCTTTTCTAATATATTTGTTAATGTGATGTTTATATAAAATATTTGTTCATAAAAATGATTTTATATCAGTTTTTAAATTTTCATATGTTCGCTTCATATTAAAAATCATATCCTAATATTATCAATGGTTTCTTTTACAAAGTTATCAAAGAAAAGATTATCATTTAAAGCTGTAAATAATTTTCTGTTTAGTAAATTCTTGAATTCTAAAGATTTAGCTTCATGTAGCCACGGGTTCTGCTTGCCTTTCTAATAAAATAAAAACTTCTATTATTATTAAACGAGAATAAATTTGCTAAAATACACGTAATGCAAGCATTGCGCTTATGTCTGAAAGAGCTGCGTGAAAACTTGGCCATTTGGCCTTTACCAAATTTCATCTACTGTACAAGAACCATTGTTGGATTTCTTGCTTTTACCATTCTTAATTCTCTTTCCTATTTTCAGATTTTGGCTTTGAAGAACATAGCAAAATTTGACAGCAAGTGGCTCGACAATGCTTCTCCTGGGGTTATGTTCGGTTTAATATCAGTTGGCGCTTCACTGCCAGAAGCAATCTTTTATTGGAGACATAAACTTGGTCAGTCGGCAAAGAATACGACTGGTCAGTGCAGTATGGCCAGCCTCGGAGAGACGTGACCTCCGACAGATCTTGGCTACAGAAATATTTACGGATCATTTCAGGGGCTTGACCTGCTGGAGCAAAAACAAATTAGTTACTTTGTCTTTAGTTACTACTGCCTCATGGGTGGCGGAACTTTTATGGCTGAAAAGCCAATGTTGTTATGCTCGCAACTCTGGGTCAGGTAGAAGGCAGCAGCGGAAGAATTCAATACTTTGGAATGGATTTTTTAGAAGAATGCAAAAATGTCTTGTGAGGTAAGTAATTGGATTCTGGTAAGTAAATTCGGGCTACAGAAAAATGTATTCAAGACAAAGTTAACATTTATTCTTTTACTATATTCTTTTTGCTTCCAGGACATTCTACAGGATTTTATCAGAATATATATATATATATATATATATATATATATATATATATATATTGTTAAATTGAAATTATATTTAGTGTCAAAATATCTGTTTTTTTTTAAGTCGAAAGGTATTTTAGGCAAGCAGATTTTTGTCATAAAGTGCTCGATATTGTTATAGAGATAGAGTATAAATAAAATTAATGTTGAGGTTTTCACTTAGCTGAGCAGTGTTATGTCATGCAGACTTCGAACGTTCATGAAAGCATGATTGTAATGTCTTCACTCTTCAGGGTCATTTGCTTCCTCTGTTGACGTTTCCCGTTTGTATTTATTTTCTTTTTGTATTTATATGAAAAATTCTTACGCCACTCAGGAAAGCATTCATCAAGCAAAAAATCCCTCACACCCATCAAATTACATCAATCGCTTAAAGCTTGTATCACGTATGGCGCTTAACTGACTGACTGACTGATTTTCAGTCTTTTCCAGATCATCCTCAAGGGTGACTTGCCATGGATATATATATATATATATATATATATATATATATTGTTAAATTGAAATTATATTTAGTGTCAAAATATCTGTTTTTTTAAGTAGAAAGGTATTTTAGGCAAGCAGATTTTTGTCATAAAGTGCTCGATATTGTTATAGAGATAGAGTATAAATAACCTATATATATTATTTAATTAAACATGCTTGAATAAAGATATACAGCCTAAATACTCTTACACACACACACACACAAACACACACACACACACACACACACACATATATATATATATATATATATAAGGTTTATGTGCCTGTTGTAAAATGTATGTCTCTTGAGAATTTTAATGTACTCACACACACACAATATATATATATATATATAGTCATCCACAGACAATCGTGTTTCGTTGTATCATTGTTCATCAGTACGGTTAGAAATTCGATTGCTTCTAGCCAGGATTGAAACCTGAGCGAATTGACATCAGTCGGCGATTGCTATAGACTCTCGGTGGAGGAAGGCAAATTATATATAAATATATATATGATATAATTAATGATTAAACATAATAGACATATATGTCTGTTATATTTAACAATATATGTTTAGAAAATTATCTGCTCCCTCGATGCACTATATATAAATATATATATATATAGAGAGAGAGGGGGGGAGAAAGAGAGAGGGCGATTGAAAAGTAACTCATTACTTTATGTTGAGGGACTCTACCGTCTCGTAAAAATTATAGTTAGACAGTCGAGTCTGTTTGTGTATACATACATCCATGCATACATATGTATATATGTATATATAATGTGTGTATGCGTGTACATCTGTTCATATACCCCCCTGCATAAGTATTTATTAATGCGCATATAACTTATTTATATGTATATATGTGCGTGCATCGATAAAGGCTTTTTTATAAGTATACGTAGGCAGATGTTTACATATATACACACACGAACGCACTTGCGTACACACACACACACACACGCATATATATATATATATATATATATAGTGAGAGAGAGAGAGTAGGAAAGGCATATGATTAAGTAAATACATATATACGTAAATACCAATGATCCATCCATTAAGAATAACATCCCATGAGATTTTTACTCTTTACAAGGCTGAAGATATATTTGCCTTCACAATATTGGAAGAGAAGATAGTTCTTGTAAGCATTTCTCTTTCATTCTAAATGCCCAAGAGCTGATTCAGAATGAGCTGGCCATATGTCCTGGATCATTATACATGTCCGCAGAATAGTGTCCAGAGACAAACATTAGTGTTATTCAGATAATACAGTAGACATGCCTAGACGTGGTGGGTTAGGTTGTCGCTACGATTTTATTTACTATCGACTGCGGGATGTTGGAGCAGCTTTGATTTCGTTAGTGTCTTTCATAGTCGAAACACAAATGAAAAAGCCGAAAACTCCCTAAAGGCAATGTGGATGATTTTGGGTGAGTGGATGTAAAATAGTGGTGTTTGGGGCCTCTACTTTTAGAATAGATGATTTGATTTAGATAATCCATTGGTCAATAAAGTATTATGTTGTAATATTAGCATAAGGCCGGATTCGGGGAAAATGAAAGAAGCAACTGGTTAGTTGGGTTTGAGATGTGTGGGTCTCTGTATATTGGTCAGTTTAGCTATGAGGGTAACAGTGGATGCATCTCGAGGTGAAAGACAAAATTTATCAGAAAATTAAAAGAATAAAATGAATATTTTGCTAAATAAAATGTTTTTCTCACTTACAAGGCCCAAGAGCCACTCATAGAAGCGTGCTACCGAATAAGAGTGTTGAAAATAGATAACGGTTGAACCGAGTATTGAAGAACCTAAGATTATGGTAATTAGAGAAGCTTCCTCTTGGTAGAGAGATGGCTGTTTATAATTGCAACATCACTCACTCACTCACTCACTCACTCACTCACTCACTCACTCTATCTATCTATCTATCTATCTATCTATCCTGTTTCTTAATACCTTACTCAACTTCTGGAATGCTTCATTCGCCGTGCCATCTACTGGCAGCAAACCGCCTGTATACGAACAAGTAACGAATTTAGCAGATATACAAAGATTGAAAGAGGCGTAAGACAAGGATGTGTCTTTTCACCGGATCTATTCAACTTGTACATACCATTCTGAGAACCCTAGAAGTTATGCCAGGATTCGTCATCGGAGACCACATTTTCGACAAATTAAGGTACGCAGGTGATAGAGTGCTGATAGCAGACACGGAAAGAAAACAACAAGACTTCCTACAGAAATTAGCTGAAGAGAGTGACAAGAAAGGACTACAAAAAAAAAAAGAAATGCAAGAAAACCGAATGCATGGTCATCAGCAAAAAGGGCAGCCCAAAATGCCTAATACAGGTGGGGGATACTAAAATCAAGCAGGTACAAAAATTTAAATACCTTTGAAGTGTTCTAACAGGAGACGGAAAGTGCGACACAGAGATTCGAAGCCGAATTGGCACGGTGAATGAAGCATTCCAGAAGTTGAGTAAGGTATTAAGAAAAATGACAATTTTGCCAGAAATTAAAAAGAGAGTACTGGATTGCTATATGACGACGGTTCTTCAATATGGCAATGAATGTTGGACAACATCTTTGAAGATGAAGGAAAAATATGAAACAGCTGACATGTGTTTCTACAGAAGGATGCTGCGGATATCATGGATTGAGCATGTGAGCAATGATAAGGTTTTGGAAAGGTTGGAAACGAAAAGGAAATTAATACTTGGAGAACCTGATACTAACTGGCCAGATAGAGGGAAAAAAAGACAGGGGAAAGCAGCGGATAACATATTTGAAAGGCCTGATCAGGTGGATGACGGAACGAGGGTTGCGTGGTGTAACAGGAGAAAGCGTGCTAAGAGCCACCAGGGATAGGAAGATGTGGAAAGCCATGATCGCCAACGTCCTGAAAGGACAGTGCACATAAAAGAAGATACTTGATATGTGAAATCTTGCATGCAATAATTTCAGCTCTTTTTATTAATAACAGTATTGCTTTTTTCCATGTACGAAGGTTGGTTGAAAAGTTTAGAGGCTGACTATCAAGTAATGATACTTGATATGTGAAATCTTGCATGCATTAATTTCAACTCTTATTAATAACAGCATGGCTACTTTCCATGTACGAAGGTTGGTTGAAAAGTTTAGAGGCTGACTATCAAGTAATGATACTTGATATGTGAAATCTTGCATGCATTAATTTCAACTCTTATTAATAACAGCATGGCTACTTTCCATGTACGAAGGTTGGTTGAAAAGTTTAGAGGCTGACTATCAAGTAATGATACTTGATATGTGAAATCTTGCATGCATTAATTTCAACTCTTATTAATAACAGCATGGCTACTTTCCATGTACGAAGGTTGGTTGAAAAGTTTAGAGGCTGACTATCAAGTAATGATACTTGATATGTGAAATCTTGCATGCATTAATTTCAACTCTTATTAATAACAGCATGGCTACTTTCCATGTACGAAGGTTGGTTGAAAAGTTTAGAGGCTGACTATCAAGTAATGATACTTGATATGTGAAATCTTGCATGCATTAATTTCAACTCTTATTCATAACAGCATGGCTACTTTCCATGTACGAAGGTTGGTTGAAAAGTTTAGAGGCTGACTATCAAGGAATGATACTTTATATGTGAAATCTTGCATGCATTAATTTCAACTCTTATTATTGATAATAACCTTTCTTATAACTGCTATGTTTCTTTCTAGCCTATTAACTTATCGGACTAATAAGAACGTTCACTTTGAAAATAGTGAGAAGTAGATAGGTTTTGTCTGTTTGAAGGCATTAGAAGGTGGAAAATAATTCATCAACATCAACTACAACTGTGGCTCTCGTAAGGATAGAGAATGTCATGAGTTGTCAGATACTTTCACAAGAGGAGCTTAAGTGACAGATTGTATATCTGAGTTCGAGTTAAAGGTCTGGAGGAAACTTTAATACCAATAGACGATCAAAACAAGGAGTCCCATTTTTTGTCAGCATCGGCAGATTTCTTAACGAGGCGGGAGTAAATGGTGGTTTCGTCAGCGCAGATGCCTAACTGGGATCTGATTACGTTGATGAAAATCAGAAAAGGTGTAGGACCAACAGTTAAATTAATTTTAAAAAAAATCAAAAAAGTAAAACATTAAATATAAAAAGAAATAAAAGAAAACAAAAAGTAACATTTTTGTACTGAGCATTAATACTTAATACATAATATATATATATATATATATATATATATATATATGAATCTGTATATATATATATATATATTTATAAAAGATTTTAGATTATTACAATGGGTAAAACATATTTCACCGCGTCCTGATGTTATTATTGACGAGCTGCGATAAAAAAAAAAAAATCAGGACGCGGTGAAATATGTATTACCCATTGTAATAATCTAAAATCTTTTAAAATTATATCACTCTGTTAAATCAAATAAATGAATTTAACATTGCGTTCTCTTGAGTTCGTCTCTGTCGGAATTTACCTGGATTGTATACCAAGTGTGCAACGTTATATATATATATATATATATATATATATATAGATAGATAGATAGATAGATAGATAGATAAATATATTGTATTTATCATATCGTTTCTCACCTTTCTTTCTCTCTATCAATCTCTCTCTCTCTCTCTCTCTCTCTCTCTCTAATGTTTTTGTAAACCCACTTGTAAATTACAAGCAATATTAGCACTAAAGTAACTTTTTTTCCTACTGGCGACCTACACTAATCTTCTTGTATTCAAATCTGACTAGATACCGTGTTAATTTTCACGCATGTGCTTTTACTTTTTTTTCTGTTTTTCTTCCTTTTTTTCATCTTCGGTAGTTCTTGCTTTAATGTACGAATCTTTTGAAATTTGACTATCGCCCTGCTTAATTTTCCCTTGATCACGAAATTATTTTACCCACCCACCCCAACCCGCATTATCATCGTCTGTGATAAGAGAAGTTAGTTGGACTTATACTCAGTAATTATTTAATATTTTTATTTTTTCACCCTACCTATTTTGTCTACAACTCCCTTATCTTACCGGGACTCGCAATTCTCCAAATCGTGTTCAACCTGACCTCCTTATTATTTCGTTAAAAAAATCACACCCATATCCTTTATTTTATTTATCTATTTGTTTTTTTTAATTTGATTAGATAGACCCTACTATCGGCCGGTTCATACTACATCCCCTTCTGTTGACCAGTAGTAAATGCTAACCTCTTTTTCCCTATTCAGGATGGGGTTCCCGGCTTACTCATTTTTTTCTCCTTAGGCCTCAATAGTGAAACTTCCGCAACTTTTCTACAATGTGGGTAGATGTTGGCAACAGCTCTTCATACTGAGAGTAACTGGTTTGCAGTTTTCTGGCTGCTGCTTCAGTCTAGTAGTTTGGAGCATAGTGTCTTGAGGGACTACTCTGATCAACAGTTACATGATATCGGGGTTTTTGTAGTGCCAAGACGCACTTGGATAGGTGTCTCTGCAAGTTCCTCCGGTGGGAGACCCTCAGGACACATTAGGCTCTAGTTCCCTTCCTACACATGTCGTAATTGATGACCGTCTGCTATAAAAAAAATAACAAAATGAATACTGACAACTACAAATACAATGTGAAACCAGCCTGACAAAAATCACCTAAGCCTCTCAACATTTCCTTCACTAACATCCGTGATATTCGTATCTACTTTTGTATGGAATCTTTTCTCCCCGAAAGGTCCTCAGGCATCCTAGCTCTCTGCGAAACTAACTTGAACTCCACAATCTCCTCCTCTGATTTCTCGATTCCAGAATACCTCCCCTCTTTTGGAAGGACTCCAGCATCCACATACATGAACTTGGGGTTTATGTCAGAAAACATCTCCCTCTGGGTAAAAGGTTTCTCTTGAATTTCCTGACAAATTTTTTTGTGATTTTTGTCAGGCATGTGTCTCCGTCTCACTAAACTAAACTCAGTGAGCTATCTTTTCTTTTTCCTCTCTTGACTGTACATTGCTGGACAGTATCTCTGATAATATAGAGAAAGCCATTGCCTCTCACCCGTTCGCCAACACATTTGTGTTTGGTGACTTTAAAGCCCATTATGCGAAGTGGCTGAAAAACTCTGTCACTGATCTTGTTGACATCCCCACCCTGAACTTTGCAATCACCCAGTTTCTTCCCCACACTTTTCCCAATATGCTTGAAGAACAAGCTTTTCTGCTAAATCTCTGCTTCACTCCTATCTCTGACCGCTGCCATGCAATGCTACTATGATCACGCTGTGGTTTCTGTTAATATCCCTCTCCGGTCCCCTCCCTTCTGCTGCTATCAAAAGACAGACTGGAAGGCACTCCAAGATTTTCTGTGCGATATCCGTTGGAAAAAAAAGCGTTTAGTCTTCTCGCTGAAGAACCCCATTCACTCCGCTGGTTCTCCACTGCTTGATCGATCGCCATAGCTAACAGGAATCATTCTTCGGGCTTCATCGGAGCCTCGCGTCTGAGCATAATAGGTGCCTTTTTGCCTCTGAGTGTCAGAAGATTCTCAATGATGCTAAGCTGTTGTTTGCTGACAGAAAGAAGCAGCGTATAGCAGCTCGCCAGTTTGGCTCCAAAGATTACTGGCGTCTCTGCAAAAGTGGCAGCAACACTGCCATCCCTCTTTTAATCAATAAATATGAGGTCCTCACAGCTACAGCAGACAAGATTGAGTGCTTTGCTCACAGATTCTCCTACAACTCTGGAGTATCCACACCCAACTTCCCGCCTAAAACGGAGGCTCAACTGAGTGACGTTTACATTAAACCCTCGCTGGTCTCTAACATTTTTTTTAATCATTTCACCCCAAGCAAGGCATTCCACTGCCACTATTTCGCATGGGGCTACATAGGGGGAGGTAAAGAGGAGGAGTGGTTAGATGTAGGAAATGTCAGAAGGAAGGTGATAGATGGGTAAGGATACCGAGGATGAGGGTTGGGCAGATGAGAAGAGTGTTTGAAAGAATGGGGGCGAGTTAGTGTGTTAGGAGGTGTCTATTGACCTTACATAATTTCAAAGCTTTGAAAACTTATGTAGTTTAAAGACAACAGCAGCTAGTTCAGTAGCCACCAGTAATCAAGGAAGCCTAATTCTATTGACAAACGGAATTTTCTCCTTCAAAGACTTGCTTTCATTTATTATGAGCAGTAACAAATAGGTAACTGTTACGACAAGAGCTGTCATACCGATACAGCCGATTCCTGTGTACTTTAGTGGCCGAGCATGTTAGTGTGAATCATGGGGAGATTAAGGTTTCAGCTGGTATGTCTGAGAAGGGATAAAAGTGTCTATGCTGGTTTTGACCCAAGAAGAAACTTCAGTGTCGCAATATTCAATTGAGAGGTTGAAGATGTCAGTCCCAATCAGCATGCTGTCAAGAAAAAGAGGTCTTATGGATAGGGGTTTCCTGTTTAATAGGTGATTGAAATAAAATACTAATAGCTATCCATAAAGTGGTCAAATTAACAAAGAGGGCAGTGTTGTAAAGCTTGGCAAGAGTGAGGAGAGGAAGTAAGAAAGAAATCTAGTAGAGAAGCCTTTTGCTCAGTTTTGCTAGGGAAATTAGAGAAAGTCTATGATTTGAGTAAGAGATTGGGCAATGGAAAAAATTGATGTCTCAATATCAGCAACAGCAGTACCTTTATAATAATCAGTCAGTGAAGTGCCATACGTGATACACGCTTAGGCGGTCATGGCTCGAAAGAAACATGACTTACTGGGCAGAAAATTTTCCCGCAGTAGGTTGCCATTACTTTCTGTAGTAGATTGGTTGTTAGCCAAGGCTATAGAACCCAATCTGTCCTGTTATTTAACCTATAACTTGAGGGAAGAAACGGATTAATAAGTGAATACAAGGAATTCAACTAGAATTCGAATTCGGCTCCCCGATTTCTCGTTCCGAGCCTTTATCCACCGCAACACAACGCACATCCCTTTACAATAAGAGTTTCCCAAAAAGAGGTAGAAGGCTAATAAGCCAAATAGTCTGAAATGTCGGACAGCTCACCAGATTTTTAAAAAATCAGGGACAGATGGTAACTTCTTGTTATGGTGCCCTATCTACATTGGAATGAACTCTTCCTTCTTCATAAATACTAAACTGTGAGACTTCCTGGAAGGCAGTCGAGACGCAATGTAACTTGACAATTCGTACGACATTTCTATCAACCCATTAATAACACTATTATTTTGTATATATGTTCTGTTATTCCAATACACTGGTTCAACCTACTTGTTTTCGTGTCTTTTTCTTGGCCTTAACAAGCCACAATACTTCTAACAGATAGAAAAGCAGAAAGGGGCGGGGAATTTATTATACAGTTTAGAGAGAACAAGGGCCGGTTCGGGAGCACAGTAAATAATGGCTATTACAGTGATACCATCGGGTCCACATGTTTTGTAGGAATCTAGCTTAGAGATGAAAGCAGGAACCATGGGCGGGTTTATATGCACATCACTCTACAGCGATTCAGTTCTAAGAGAGATGTTATGTCGGGATATGCTGGATGAATCAAGAAATGAGTTGAAAAGAAATTTACGAGTAAAACATTCAGCTTTATCCACAGAGGATGATAGCACCTTAAATTGATTGAAAAAGAAGAGAATAGAGACGATGCACTTATTTAATAACCTATTACAAAGCCATCAGTAATCACGAGAGCCTAAGTTGTTAGATGCTATCCAATGCCTCATTCTCACGGCAAAAATGGACTTGGTTTCTTCGAGAACTCGCTTAAATTTATTACGAGCAGTAACAAATAGACACTTGTTTTGTCGAGAGCTGTCAAATTGGTATAGCCGAAAATAGTAATTCCAGTGAGCTATAGCGACCGAGCATGCTAGTATGAATCAGAGAGAGGACTTACGTTTTATCTAGTATATCCGACTTTAACCTAAGTGGAAACCTCAGTGGCGCAGTTTTCAGTTGAGAGGATGAAGATATCGGCTCATGGAGCGTCATGAAGAAAATCACGGACTGAGTCCCAACCAGCATGTTGGTAACGGAAAGAGATCTTTTAAACAAAGAGTACCTGTTAAATAGATGAGTGGAACGAAATATCAATAGCTGCCTTAGAGTAGGCCGGATTATCAAAAAGGCAGTATTGAGAACCTCGGCAAGAAGAACGAGGAGAGAAGGTAAGAAATAAATCAAGTAGACACCTGTTGTTCTGTTTTTTAGGGAAACGTGTAAGAAAGCCCACGATTTAAGTAAGGGATCGGGCAGTGGAAAAAATTAATGTCTGAATACCGGAAAGATTAATAGCTTTAGAATATGTCAGTCATGTGTTACGGTAAGCATTAAATTAACTGAAAACAAAATTGTTGTAGATGGATGGAGCGAAAGTACAAATTTTATACTGTCAGTTATTTATTTTTATTTATTTTTTATAATCATTTCACTCCAAGCAAAGCAGTACTGCCACTGGTGCGCAGGGGGTTACATGAGAGGAGAGCGAAAAGAAAGAGTAACAAGATGCAGGCGGTGTTGAAAAAAAATCGAGAGAATGATAGGAAGACTGATGCGCAGGGCGTTATGTGAGAGTAGAGCGAGAAAAAAAAACAAGATGCAAGGGTGTCGGGGAAAGGCTAATAGAAAGATCAGAATCAAGGAGATAAAAGATGGCAGATAGGATTGCTCACCAGAAATACATGCGGGGGCACCTACCCATGCGCGAGGTGGCACAACAAATACCTCAATATTATGGAACTGTCGATCAGAGTAGCCTCTCTAAGTGCTACTAAAGAGTTTGGGCTCCTTAGGGATGTCGCAAGTAGTAGCCATCAAACTGTTAACCCGGTGCCCTCACTATGGAACATCAATGCAACCGGTTAGTTTGATCACCAAATAGTATAGACAGTTAAATCATTGTGGTCCTGGTAGAAGAATGAGAAAACCGGTAAACTATATCATTATCAGGGAACAAGGGATAAACCTTTACGCCTGTTCAATAAACATTGGAGGAGCGCGGGCCAGAAAATAGGCAATATTTTCAACTCATATTAATCACGTAAAATATGAAGGAATTCATACTACGTTGTGATATAATTTCTCATGCCTACCCAGCCATTTAAGTGCCATACGTTATACACGTTTAGGTGATCATGTCTCGAAAGAGACATGACTGACTGGGAAGAAGATATTCCCGAAGTAGTTTGCTGTTACTTTCTGCAGTGATTGGTTGCTAACCAAGGCTACAGAATCCAATCTGCCCTGGTATTTAAGCCATAAATGGAGAACAGAAACGGATTAATACCTTTCCCAAGCGTATTTGAGGGTAAATGAATGCGATTAATTTGACTGGAATTTGAACTTGGCTTTCTGATATCTCGTTCCGAGCCGATATTTACTACACCAACACGCACCGGATGGTAAAATTCGGATCAATCTTGTCGTGTCGGTATTTCAATATTGAGATGTAGGTAAGGATATTCTAAATTAAATAAGTTGGGGAAGGCTCTCAAGTAAACGTTTGATAATTAATATCAATGGAGAGAACAAAATACACGATGGAGAAGGAGGGTAGGTGAAAATACCAGAAACAAAAGCAACAAACAAAAAAGTGATAAAATTTTAAAATAACTGGCATTTAAACATTTAATTTTTGCCCAAGACACTGTAAACTGGAGAAATGAAACTCGAACTGCCATCTTCAATGGATTAGATTAACAATAATAAAAAGAATAATTTCCACTCTATTCACTATCTTGATCCATTTATTTTCTGATATTGTAATTTATATAGAATTCTTATCTAAACAGAAGTTTGGCACCACAGAACTTATATATAAATTTGTAAATGCAGAAAAGCATTCTTCTTTAAGGATCCTTTTCAAGTAACTCTTCATCAGAGGACGAGTCAAGTCTGAGCTATCAAGCCTCATTTTTGATGGTTATACAAGCCCATCCATAAAAGACCATGAACATCAATGAAGTGCAGATTGGATTTCTGCTGACATACAAATTGAAGATTGAATACAAGCTGTTTTTTATCAAGAGCTTTTCTCCTCAAATGAGAGCAAAGATCAGTTTATCAAGATGTTATGTCATTTCTTGAAAGTAGATGGTCTTCGGGTGGTCTAAAATGAGGGAGATGCAGAGATGGACATTGTTTCTGAAACACTCAAACTAGCTATTGAAAGAAATCTAGCGACTGTAATAGCAAATAACACAGACATTCTTGTTCCTTTATTTAGTTCCTTTTCCTCAGACATGCCTGAAATAAATCTGCATTCCGAGGGAAAGACGCCACAGGGAAAGATGAAGAAGCAGCACAGCATCCGTGAAATCACAGAGAAGACAAATTCCTACGTTCTGCAAAATCATCGTCATATGGTGCAGATGTAACTCCGTGTCAGCTGTATTTGGACCCGGGAAAATGAGATTATCAGGCTTATTCAGAAATCAAAGGAAATCCAGTCTTGCTGTCCTACTTTAGCTAATGCAACTGCTTCTGCCCACGTTGCATTTGCAGGGTTGCAGATTTTTGTCAAGATATATGGGGAAAAGCAAACAATGCTTGGTCTCCCTCCTTTACACCAAGTATATGGAGTTATGATGCAATACTGACGAAGAAGTTACAGCCTGAAAGACTGCTTTCAACTGAACAGTCAGCTTTGTTTCAACGTGTCCGTGTCTTTCTTCCAAGTTGTAATTTGGAAAACTTTAGGTCATTGAAAACTTGATCCTTGCAGCTGGGGTTGGAAAATGAGAAGCGGTATTTTAGAACAGGAGAAATGAAACTCAAACGGTCATCCTCGATGGAAACTTTGGATGTGAGCTTGTATTATATTAATAATAATAAAAAGAATAATTTCCACTCTATTCACTATCTTGATTCATTTATTTTCTTATATTGTGATTTATATACAATTCCTATCTAAACAGAATTTTGACAACACAGAACTGACATTTAAACATTTACTTTTAGCCCAAAACACTCTAAACTAGAGAAATGAAACTCGAACTGCCATCTTCAATCGATTAGATTAACAATAATAAAAAGAAGAATTTCCACTCTATTCACTATCTTGATCCATTTATATTCTGATATTGTGATTTATATAGAATTCCTATCTAAACAGAATTTTGACAACACAGAACTGACATTTAAACATTTACTTTTAGCCCAAAACACTCTAAACTAGAGAAATGAAACTCGAACTGCCATCTTCAATCGATTAGATTAACAATAATAAAAAGAAGAATTTCCACTCTATTCACTATCTTGACGCATCTAGTTCCTGTTTCAAAATTTTAAAAAGATGCTGGAGAGGGAAGATTGGTTGATTGTTTGATATTGTTAAGCCGCATATTAACACCTCTATGGGTTATTTAATGCCGAAATATAAATATTTTGAACACAAATATTTAGCTTTAACTATCGATAAATTATATTGATGGTCATTTTGTTAAAAAATAAATTGGTGATAATTCTGCATAAAAATGTATTGTTAGTAATTTTGGATAAAAATGTGTTTTTGGTAAGTTTATATATGTATCGTTGGTAAAGTTTTATATAAAAATGTTTGCTGGTATTTTCATTGTGATTGGAGGGATTACTTTTATCCTTTAGCTAGAACCCTAACAGGTGCTACAACCCAGTGAAACGAAATACAGCAGCAAACAATTCAGTGACTATATATATCAGAACTGTTTCTGAACTGTAAAAGAAAACTAGAGAAATGAAATGGCAAATCTGTGAAACTTGCGAAGTCAATACGTAGAAGTTTTATAATTGTTATGGTCCCCTATCTATAGGAATGGACACTTCCTCCGTGAATAAATAATAACCTGTGTGACTTCCGAGGAGGTAGTCGTGAGGGAGTCATGAGAGAGTCGCGAGGCAGTCTAGTGGCAATCGAAGACAGTCGTGACGCAACGTAACTATACAATTTGGACTAACACTCTTATTTTTATATATGTTCTGTTATTCTAATACACTGCTTGAGCCTATCTTTTTGTTTCCGCGTTTTTCTTCCTGGTCCTACCAGGCCACAACAAAAACTTTTAATATTTAAAAAGCAAGTCTTTAGTAATTTCACACAGTCCTCCAAATATGTTTGATATATAAATATTTTTCTCAAAATGTCCGAAGCGAAATTAAAAGTAAAAAGTCATTTATGTGCCATACGTGATACACGCTTCGGGAGATCATGTCTTGAAAGAGACTTGACTGACTGGGCAGAATATTATCTCGCACTAGGTTGCCATTGATTTCTGCGGTAGACTGGTTGCCAGCCAAGGCTATAGAATCCAATCTGTCCTATTATTTAACCAATAACTGGAGGTAAGAGACGGATTAATGCCTTTCCCTAAGGGTATTTGCCCGTAAGTGATTGCAAGGAATTCAACTAGAATTCGAACTCGGCACCCCGATTTGTCGTTCCGAGTCGATATTCACTGCACCATAACGCACATCATAAAGAAACAAAACAAAGAACCTGAAAATAAAATAAAAACGTATAATATTTTATGCATTCATTTTAGCATTGTTTCACTGTTATACATGGTATCACTGAGGCCATTTCCATACTTTCAGCTCTCTATATGTACCCCCACGTAATCTTGTTTACCACACTGACAGCACATGGTTCTTGATAATAACAGAAGGAGTTTCGAAAGTAGCCGAAAAGAAAAAGCCACATTAAATTCTAAATGTTTATTCACATTTTCGACCCTGACATAAACATCATTTTCGAGTATCAGAAAAATACAATAAAAAATGAAACACAAGCATACCATAGGTTGAATATATATATATATATATATTGTCATCCGCAGACAGATCTGTTTCGCCGTATCACAGCTCATCAGTACGGTTAAACTCCGATTGCCTTTTTACCCAGGATTGAAACCCGACCGAAATGGCTTCAGTCGGCGACTCCACCCCTGAGCTATGGGCGTTCGGTGGAAATAGGCAGACTTTTTAGCACATATCATTATACGCGCCCAATAGTTAGAGGGCTCTAATTCATTTCACTGAATGAGCGATGCTTTGAGATTTGAAAAAGAAATCACTCGACCGGCAGTCGAGACAGAAGGAGAATTTACCCCAAAATCTTTTTACTCGACCAACTCCATTTTCTCAATTGTCGCCTTACGTAAAGATTGCGTAGACTGAAAGAAAAATGAACGGATGTAAGTCAAATTTGGATTTCCTGGTATCGATATCAAAGAAGTTTTTTCGTCGTAAACTGAATTTTGAAGGCTATATAAGTCCTCTGAGTAAATGGTATCTTGGCTGAGACTAAGAACTACAATTATACCTACTTAGAGCCAAACCCAAACTCAAAAGCTAAAATAAAATGGCTGAAAAAATCTACAAACATACAGGCAGATAAACAGACACGCACACAAACATCTTGCCTTTTATATATATATATATATATTATGGATTTTCTGCACTGTTGTAAGAACTGCAATCTTGAAACTTCTGAATATCGTTTCTTATGTCTTTGTCTATGAGTGTATCAAATTTGATTAAAATCGGACCACTCCTTCTATAACCTAATTTTTTCGATTATCGATTTTCGATATTTCTCGAAGGTACCTCGACACAAAACCTAGCTAAGAACACTCGCAGACGCTTATAGTACAACTGTGTAAATTTTCAAGAAAATCGTTTCAGCCGTTTCGGAGTCTATAGGTAACGGACACACACACACACACACACACACACACACACACACACAAAGTTCCATTTACAAATAAGTTTAGATTTTTATTATTATTATTTTTATAATTTTAATTTTTTGTAAAATTTATTTTTTGTAATATAAATATTTTGATAATGCCATAGTTTTTTATTTAAATGTATAATTTTTTAATATGTTGGTAATATTTTTTATCATCATTAACATTATTATCATACTTGATAGTAATGTTATTCTTATAATGTTATTCTTATAATGTTATTCTTATAAAACATTAAAGATTATATTTATAAGATGAAGCTATTATTATTGTTGTTGAAAGTAATATAAAAAGCTAACAACTCAATTTTCATAGTTAAATCAACTGTCCTGTATTTGATAATGTGTAATTGAAAATTCTATATAAAGTCATCTTGGCTGGGATGGAAACACAACATTTAAAATTTGACATCTGCGTTTAAAAGTCAGCATTGTATGTTTCCCTTCCTTTCTCATCAATAAAAATCTTTCTTTCTTTCTCCCCACTTTTCCCATCTGGATTAATCTAAACAATTCATTTTTGTAAAAAAAAAAACAAAAAAACATTCGGTTTGACGAGAGAAATATTTTTTTGAAGAAAATATGGTTTTTATAAAAGAAAGTTTTATAAAGGATGATCATCACCAATGGATTTGTAAATTCTTCCAATTTTTTTCATATCATTTTTCTGATAAATTCTTACATTGAGTTCTCATCGGATTACAACCCCCCCCCCCCCATGGAATTTACCTTACAAATAACCAAGGATACTACTTATATTTTTTCTAAACATATGTTGTTAAATATAACAGACAATGAATGTCTATTATGCTTAATCATGAGCCGTTCTAAACATCGTATTTTAGCTTTAATTTCAAGTGAAAATAAAAACAACAATTGTCCAACATTTGGATATTTTTTATTATGCTTTCGGCTCACATGAGCCATTTTCAAGAGGTTACAGGTACCTCGGCATAAAGAAATCCACCATCAAATATGACATTATCTTGTGTTTACATAAAACATTGCTTTGCAACGATAAGAGTCAACGAATAGCAGACGCAGGTCGTAAATTTGTAATGTGGTTTTATGGCGTCACACCGCGGGAGAGACCGAATGGTTAACAGAACCATATGTCTAAATGCAATGTAATGTGTTGTGACTAGATTGAAATGTAATTTTATTAAGTGAGGGTTAAAATAAATGTATCTCAATAAACTTAATAATACCTCTAACAATACTGATAATATTAATAATAACCGTGTACGTTAAAATAAACATAACACTATTAACCTATACGATTGCAACTAAATTCATAATAATTAGGAACATGATGAAACAACACTCAAAAATACGTAGAAATATTAAACCAATAAATAATAATAATCAAATTTAGCTCATCATATAAAAAAAATTAAAACAATTGACCTCATAGTTTCTAATAACCCTACAACCACACAACTAAATCCTGTACAGAAAACTAATGTAGTGTATCAATTTACATGCCGGTTCAGAGATTGTATCTCTGGTACTAATAATAAACGCACTACTTATATTGGTTTTACTACAACCACGCTCTCCCGGAGACTTACCTGCCACTTTTCTGATCATAGTCCAATTAAACAACAATTCGTAGAAAAACATAGCCATTAGACAGATTTTAGTCGATAATACAATAATACTCACACATACACTCAGTAAAAATAACCTTCAGATGTTGGAGGCAATTTACATTAAATAAAACTTAATAAAATCACATTTCAATCTATTCACGACAGATTACATTGCATTTAGACATATGGTTCTGTTAACATTTCGGTCTCTCACACGGTGGGACGTCATAGAACTACATTACAAATTTTCGACTTGCGTCTGCTATTCGGTGATTGTTATCGTCACATAGTAATGCTTTTTATGTCAACACAAGATAATATCATCTTTTCTGGTAAATATCTTTATGTTAACGTCCCTGTAACCTCTCTGAATAGGGTTCATGTGAGCCGAAAGCTTAGAACCAGCATAATAAAAAAATGTCCAAATATTGGGCTATTTTTGTCTTTACCTGAAATTAAAGCCAAAATATGATGTTTAGAACGGCTCATGATTAAACATAATAGGCATTAACTGTCTGTTATATTTAACAATATCTGTTTAGAAAATTATCTGCTACCTCGACATATATATATATATATATATATATATATATATTAATTCGGAAATGAGTTATTTCCGCAACCTAGTTTTCAAACTTTCACTATTTTCAGGTGATTTAGAATAACAGATTTTACCGTTTTTCAAACGCTCGAACAAGGTGTTTTTTACGAACGCGAAACTGGAATTTTCAAACAACCGGAAACTTTTCAAAATTAAGAAGTTATTTAAGGATCTTACAACACTTTCTGCATGTTTGTATGATCCTAGTAAGTATTTATGGGTCTGATGACATCTGAACACATTTTCTGATCTTTCACTTAGTAATGTTTTTCTTTCTGGAAACAACATAATAGCTAATTTTTCCTCCTGGAACAATCTGCATACGTTGCTACTGTTGTCTGATTTGGCTATTTTCACTATACTCCAAGTTATATCAGGATCTTTCACATATTTCAGTTTTAATTTCTACACGTGGCTAGCGAGTTTGGTACAATTTTGGAGGTTTTCCAGTTTAAATGTAGATTTATGATTATTCTATCTGATTTAAAAACTGTATTTGGTAGATTTCAAGTATAACTTTGACCATCTATGTCATGTAACTCTGCTTTGTAAATACCCACTTCTGTATTACAAAATCCATTAAGTGGGCATTAGTTTTTGTCCTTACAATTACATTCCTTGTTAATGATATTATTTTGTGGGTTGTTATTTAGTTTACTGGCGTTTTGTTTTGTTTTTTATGTAATTTTCTAAATTACTACTGCAGCTATAAGTTAATTTGATTAAATCCCTTTTGAAAATTTTGCTTAATTCTGAGTTTTTTGGGAAGTGTTTATTGATTAATTTAATATATATATATATATATATATATATATATATATATATATATATTACCAGCAGTACATTTTTTAATAAATAATATTACCAGTAATACATTTTTGTTAAAGAAATTACTAATGATCTCAAGAAAATTAAATGCCGCCATTAAATGACCCATAGGAAATTGATATGCCTTTAATCAAAGATGAAAAAAAATAAATACGAAGTAAAATACTAACAAATAAATTGGAGCAAAGTACAGAATCTAACAAAATACGTAGAGAAAAACATAAAAAGAAAGAAAAGTACATAAAAAAGGAAAAAAAAGCTTAAAATTTTAGTCAAAACAAGAAACAAAAAACAATGAATACAAACCACTTTCCTCTTTTTTTTTTCTTTTTTTCTTTTTTTTTCTTTTTTTCTTTTTATTTTCTTTTTTATTTTTTTTGGTGTGTGGTATTGATGATTGTAACATTGGTGGTACAGAATTTATACTTGTCCATGATTCTAGAGTTTCTTTGTCTGCAACTCGACATTAGCCTTATCCTGCCCTTTGCTGGACTCTGATCCCATTCCCCAACCCAAAGCCATTCTCTTACCCACAAAATCTATCATCTGCTAAGCAAAGAAGCAAAGCAGATGTACTGAAGAGGAAACAAGAGTCAAATTCCCTGAAACTGATATGTCCAACTCGGGGAACAAAACTCGATACCCGCTGTTGATAGAATGTGTATTTATGGCATTCGTGGTTATAATATATTTTTCCTGCAGCCACGATTGGCACGTGCCTTGTTGAAATGCAACACGTAGTTGAATATAAAGTCGTTAGTTGGCCTTTAATGACACAAGAAAGAAGTCAAAATTGAGGGTCAGGAATGTCGTTTGATGATGGCAGCAAGTCAAAATAAATCCTGCTTGGTTTTTATAGTCTTATTAGTATTGATCTTTGTCAAGGTTGTATATGGATTTAACAGCACTTCTAAGTTTTGCTCTTGAAAAAGACAGAAAATAAAGTCGCAACATCCTTCAGCCAATTTATTTTTTTTACTTCTTCATTTATTTATATTGAAAATTATTTTCTTCAAATTCTTGAATAAGATTTATAATTCAATAAGTCATAGCCTAATGATGAAAAGAATATTTTGTATATGTTTTTTGTTTAGACTATTTACATTATTTGATGTGCGTTGTGGTACAGTGGATATCGGCTCGGAACGAGAAACCGGGGAGCCGAGTTCGAATTCCAGCTGAATCCATTGTATTCACTTACACGCAAATACCCTTGGGAAAGGTATTAATCCGTCTCTTCCTTCCAGTTATGGGTTAAATAACAGGACAGATTGGGTTCTATAGCTTTGGTCGGCAACCAGTCTACTGCAGAAAGCAATGGCAACCTACTGCGGGATAATCTTCTGCCCGGTCAGTCATGTCTCTTTCGAGACAGGATCGCCCAAGCGTGTATCACGTATGGCACCTAAACTGACTGACATTATTTGAACTGCTTTCACATCTTTTTTCTCATATTCACGGCGTTTCGTCTTTTTAATGCTCCGGTTTTCTTCAAGTGAATGCTTTTGTTCTAGTTCCACATGCTATGCCACCTCTGGATATCTCACTTTCACTTATTTCTATCTCGTAACTCAACTCTCTCAAAGAAATTTCACCGCTGCTGTGGCTAGGTATTAAACTCACAGCTCTGGATTACTTTCACCAATGGTTTTATCCACCAGTCCATTTACAATCTACCCCTCTGGACGAAATAAAGAGATCGGTTCGAAATTCCAATCTGCTGAAGAAGCACCTGGCGTGCAACGGTCGAAGCATCGAGAATATGACATCAAAAATGAGGAGAATAGTCCAAACAATATAAATAGTTGAAATACCTCATCTCAGAAATATAGGCAAACATATATTTGTTTTTAGGAGGCGTGTTTACTAAAAAAAGACATTCGATCTCTAGTCCAGTAGACATTATTTTTACTTTATTTTTTAATTCTGGGATGAGGAGTTATCATATATATATATATATAAGGAACGAAGAAACATTTACAACGTTCAAAACATCGATTTAAAATAGTGCTCAATATAAAATAAAGCTATGAATATTTATTAGATATTATAGTTTAGAACATGTAAAAAATTATATATATATATATAGTAATATTTTCATCATAAGTTTGTAATAAAAACATAGTTTACTGTATTACAAGAACCGTTGTGTTTCAGTACAAATCTTATTAGCACCACGCCAGCCAGTATGAAAAAATTATCGAGCACTCTTAATAAAGTAAAAGACATCCGATTGCTTTTACCAATGATTGATACCCGGCCGAACTGGCGTCAGTTGGCGGTTCTACCCTAGAGCTATGGGCGCTCGGTAGAAGGAGGCATACTTTTAGCGCATGATGTATCATACGCCAGTAGTTAGAGTGCTTCTATTCATTACTGAATGCGCGATGCGTAGATGCTAGAGTGGCTACTGTTTTTTCAAAGTCTACCATTCTTCCAGAGTGCTCAATCAGAATGTGAGAGCGTAAATAGTCAGTATATATATATATATATATATATATATATATATATACACATTTCTTACCGGGGTTGATGAAGCGGGTTTTTTAAAGCCTGTAGAAATGGCTAATCCCAAAGAGTAAAAAATTGAATTTCTTTATGAAGATAACTTTTTTCACTTTAAACGTTATTTTAATCGATACTCACATTTGAGTCGACGCTCTGTTTCTTAAACAATATATTTTTACCGCCTTAATATTGGAGAAATCTTATTAAAAATAATATGCGCTCTCCGGCTAAAAAGATTCAAACCTGCTTCCTCCTGGGCAGAGGAAAACTGTTGTTAGATGCAAAGTGCATTAACCGACATATTTTCTTTTACAAAGATTTCTCAAATATTCAGGCCGGTAAGCAAAAAGACATAAATATATATTTTTTTTAACCATATGCCAGTTTACTGCCACTGGTGCGCAGGGCTTACATAGGAGGAAAGTTATAGAAAATGAAAGAAAATGGTCTAAACCTGACCGTATGGTGGAAGAAGGGAAAGGGTCTAAAACTGACCGTATGGTGGAAGAAGTGAAATGGTCTAAACCTGACCGTATGGTGGAAGAAGGGAAAGGGTCTAAAACTGACCGTATCGTGGAAGAAGGGAAAGGGTCTAAAACTGACCGTATGGTGGAAGAAGGGAAAGGGTCTAAAACTGACCGTATGGTGGAAGAAGGGGAAGGGTCTAAACCTGAACGTATGGTGGAAGATGGGAAAGGGTCTAAAACTGACCGTATGGTGGAAGAAGGGAAAGGGTCTAAACCTGACCGTATGGTGGAAGAAGGGAAAGGGTCTAAAACTGACCGTATGGTGGAAGAAGGGAAAGGGTCTAAACCTGACCGTATAGCGGAAGAAGGGAAAGGGTCTAAAACTGACCGTATGGCGGAAGAAGGGAAAGGGTCTAAACCTGACCGTATGGTGGAAGAAGGGAAAGGGTCTAAACCTGACCATATGGTGGAAGAAGGGAAAGGGTCTAAAACTGACCGTATGGTGGAAGAAGGGAAAGGGTCTAAACCTGACCGTATGGTGGAAGAAGGGAAAGGGTCTAAACCTGACCGTATGGTGGAAGAAGGGAAAGGGTCTAAAACTGACCGTATGGTGGAAGAAGGGAAAGGGTCTAAACCTGACCGTATGGTGGAAGAAGGGAAAGGGTCTAAAACTGACCGTATGGCGGAAGAAGGGAAATGGTCTAAACCTGACCGTATGGTGGAAGAAGGGAAAGGGTCTAAAACTGACCGTATGGTGGAAGAAGGGGAAGGGTCTAAACCTGAACGTATGGTGGAAGATGGGAAAGGGTCTAAAACTGACCGTATGGTGGAAGAAGGGAAAGGATCTAAACCTGACCGTATGGTGGAAGAAGGGAAAGGGTCTAAACCTGACCGTATGGTGGAAGAAGGGAAAGGGTCTAAAACTGACCGTATGGTGGAAGAAGGGAAAGGGTCTAAACCTGACCGTATGGTGGAAGAAGGGAAAGGGTCTAAACCTGACCGTATGGTGGAAGAAGGGAAAGGGTCTAAACCTGACCGTATGGTGGAAGAAGGGAAAGGGTCTAAACCTGACCGTATGGTGGAAGAAGGGAAAGGGTCTAAAACTGACCGTATGGCGGAAGAAGGGAAATGGTCTAAACCTGACCGTATGGTGGAAGAAGGGAAAGGGTCTAAAACTGACCGTATGGTGGAAGAAGGGAAAGGGTCTAAAACTGACCGTATGGTGGAAGAAGGGGAAGGGTCTAAACCTGAACGTATGGTGGAAGATGGGAAAGGGTCTAAAACTGACCGTATGGTGGAAGAAGGGAAAGGGTCTAAACCTGACCGTATGGTGGAAGAAGGGAAAGGGTCTAAAACCTGACCGTATGGTGGAAGAAGGGAAAGGGTCTAAACCTGACCGTATGGCGGAAGAAGGGAAAGGGTCTAAAACTGACCGTATGGCGGAAGAAGGGAAAGGGTCTAAAACCTGACCGTATGGTGGAAGAAGGGAAAGGGTCTAAACCTGACCGTATGGTGGAAGAAGGGAAAGGGTCTAAACCTGACCGTATGGAAGAAGGGAAAGGGTCAAAACTGACCGTATGGTGGAAGAAGGGAAAGGGTCTAAACCTGACCGTATGGTGGAAGAAGGGAAAGGGTCTAAACCTGACCTAAAATGGTGGAAGAAGGGAAAGGGTCTAAAACTGACCGTATGGTGGAAGAAGGGAAAGGGTCTAAACCTGACCGTATGCTGGAAGAAGGGAAAGGGTCTAAAACTGACCGTATGGTGGAAGAAGGGAAAGGGTCTAAACCTGACCGTATGGTGGAAGAAGGGAAAGGGTCTAAACCTGACCGTATGGTGGAAGAAGGGAAAGGGTCTAAACCTGACCGTATGGTGGAAGAAGCGAAAGGGTCTAAACCTGACCGTATGGTGGAAGAAGAGAAAGGGTCTAAACCTGACCGTATGTTGAAAGAAAGGAAAGGGTCTAAACCTGACCGTATGGTGGAAGAAAAGAACGGGTCTAAAACTGACCATATGGTGAGGGAAAGGAAAGGGTCTCAAACTGACCGTATTTTGAATGAAAAAAATGTCTAAAACTGACCGTATGGTGGAAGAAAATGGTCTAAAACTGACCGTATTGTAGAAGAAAGGAAAGGGTCTGAAACTGGCCGCATGTTGAAAGAAAGAAAAGGGTCTAAAACTGACCGTATGGTGGAAGAAAGAAAACTAAAGCAGTTGTCTCAGTTAATTTTCACAAGGGCGTACTTATTCCCTTCTGACTTGACGTATTCTTAGTTTCTGTATCGGTGGAGTTGTTCTTTGACTTTATAGTTTGGTTTATTGTATACAGATGTAAACATGTTACGGAAATCAACGAATTTTAACGAAACTTGGTTATAAGCAACCGAGAATTTGAAATTAATTATTTGAACATTATTTTTTATCGATGCTCGTATTTAAGTAGATATTCTGTTTTTTGTTTTTTTTAATGAAATAGTATTATATATTTATTTCTGCCGGCCTGATTATTTACGATAAATTTTTATTACGAAAATGTGTGCCATAAAAAAATAATGTTCAAACAATTCATTTTAAATTGTCGGTTGCTTATAACCAAGTTTCGTTAAAATTCGTTGATTTCCGTAACATGTTTACATTTGTTGACATTACGATACATTTCAGAGCAGATATGTTTGTTTACGCTGGATCGAAAATTGTGTTATATAGGCTTGATAAAAACCTCGTTTGGAGGCTATTCGTGGTCGAATGACGTTACCAGATCAAATGAGAGCTTCCCCTATATAGATGGGGGTCGCAGGTTCAAATACTGCCGAATGGCACACATTTTCGTTATAAAAATTTATCGTAAATAATCAGGCCGGTAAAAATAAATATATAATGCTGTTTCATTAAAAAAAAAAACAGAATATCTACTTAAATACGAGGATCGATAAAAAATAATGTTCAAACAATTGTATGCAGAGTATATATACTATGTATTGCATATATGGTACTTCCAACGTAAGTTGATGCCAAATGTTTAAAATTAATTTTAAAAATTAAAAACCCTACTTGAAGTCTTTTTTTTTAATTTTTAATTTCAAGCTAATAGATTAAATTTAATATTTCCAGTAAGTCAAATACTTTTTTGTACTTTAGAACGAATATAAATTGATTAGAATTATCTTCAGTACTTGTTTATACTTCTGAGATGAGGTAGTATTACATTATTCGGACTATTGTCCTCATCTTTGTTGTCATACAACGTTTCGGCTGTTGTACGCTCCGCTCTTCTTCAGGTTCTAGGGATTTCGAACCGAACTCATTCTTACTGGGGTATATTATTCTCATTCCTTTCAAGAAGACACTTCTGGTAGTCAAGAGTTATCTCCTTTTAACTTAACTCTCTAAATTATTTGTTCACCACCGCTGCATAGATTAAAAATAATGTTTAAGCAAATAAATTAAAAATAAATCGAAGTTAATGCGTATAGTAAAATTTTACTCATCGTATAACATACCTTATTTGCTACATAATTCTCGTTTTTTTAATAAGAAATACAGTATAGAATACAAATTACGGAAAGCAGAAAGAAGCATCGAAGTCTTATCTTATAATTATTATTATTATTAATCATTTCACCCCAAGCAAGGCGAGACCACCATTTCGGCGCAATCATTCATTATGTAGCATTCACCCTAGTCGGGTTGAGCCGGCTTCCTCCCTGACGGAGCAAGTTTCATTGGGATTTGTTTAAGGGTAGGGTCCCAAGTCCTACCCTGTTATTTAACCCATAACTGGAGGGAAAGGACGGATTAATACCTTTCCCAAGGGTACCAGCGCGCAAGTGACTGCAGGGCATTCAACTGGAATTCGAACTCGGCTCACCGATTTCTCTTTCCGAGCCGATATACACTGCACCACAACGCACATCCGTCACTATACGCTTACAGCACCTGGTATTCCGAAGCGGTCACCCATCTAAGTACTAACCAGGCTCAACGTTGCTTAACTTCGGTGATCGAGCGAGAACCGGTGTATTCAACGTGATATGCCGTAAGTCATTTCGGCGCAATGGGTTACAGTGAGAGAAAAGACCGGGTAGACGGGGTGTCGAAGAAAGGAAAAAATATTGATAGGATGCAAGGAGGTAGAAGAAAGCAATTGACGTTAGATCTAAATTTTTGGATATTGTAGAATTTTTTTTTTGTTTTTTTGTTTTAATCGTATCACCCCGAGCAAGGCGGTAACGCCACTGATGTCCTAAACAGGGAACAAGGGATGAGCCTCTTAACCTGTTCAATAGACGTGGGTGGAGTGTGAACCAGGCGATAGATAGATCTATCTACTACAATTGAAAAAAAAAGTGAGAAGATTGGAAAAGAGAAAGCCGGAAACCACATCCTAAACAGGGAAAAAGGGATGAGCCTCTTAACCTGTTCAATAGACGTGGGTGGAGTGTGAACCGGGCGATAGATAGATCTATCTACTCCAATTGAAAAAAAAACAAACAAAAAAAAACAAATTGAGGAGATTGGAAAAGAGAAAGCCGGAAACCACATCCTAAACAGGGAACAAGGGATGAGCCTCTTAACCTGTTCAATAGACGCGTGTGGAGTGTGAATCGGGTGATAGTTTAGTCTATCTACTCCAATTGAAAAAAAAAACAAGTGAGAAGATTGGAAAAGAGAAAGCAGGAAACCACATCCTAAACAGGGAACAAGGGATGAGCCTCTTAACCTGTTCAATAGACGTGGGTGGAGTGTGAGCCGGGCGATAGATAGATCTATCTATCAGGGAAGTAAATAATCGGAAGGAAATTCCACAAATGGGAAGTGCTAGAAATGAAAGTATTAGTCTAGACGTGGTGTCTAATTTTAACTATTTCAATGGCAAAAGAGTAGGACTTATCTGCCAATCTAGTAGCGCGTTTAAATAAATGTGGTCAGAAAACTAAGGAAAAAAGCTTATCACATCAGTTGCCATGGAAATATTTGTAGAAAAGACAGAGAGAAGCCACGTCACGTCGGTGAGAAAATGGCTGAAATTGAGATACCAAATAAGGATCGATTACATTGCAGATCCTTCTTCGGATTTTATCGAGAACCTCGAGATGAATAGCAAGAACCACCGACCTTGTATGGCAACAGTATTCAATGAATACTATCAAATGAAAACTGAGATTTAGTTGAATGGAGTGCCGTATCCTACATTGAGTTGCTGCATCAAAGATTCAGGGGGTCATGAGACACTTGTTTTCGGTTTTCATTTTGATAATGTTTCATTTATGAAAGTCAATCAATTTTGTTCCAGTAGGGTAGAAAAGGGTGGACAAGATGACAGATAACTACTATCTTCATATATGTGCTGTGTCCATCCAGGAAGTTGGCGATCATGACTCTCCACAATATCCTGTTCTTTGTAGTTCGTAATAAATTTTGTCTATTCGCTATCTCTCCTAATCCCTGTTCTACCAACCATCTACACAAGAAAATTAGATGTTTTCTGTGATGCATTTATCTGTCCCTTTCACCTTCATTATGTCCTTTGAGTGTCCAATTCTCTTAGTAAATTTTCTCTTTTCACTGTCTCTCCTAATCCCTATTCTACCAACCATTTACACAAGAAAATTAGATGTTTTCTGTGATGCATTTATCTGTCCCTTTCACCTTCATTATGTCCTTTGAGTGTCCAATTCTCTTAGTAAATTTTCTCTTTTCACTGTCTCTCCTAATCCCTATTCTACCAACCATTTACACAAGCTATGTAGATAGGTTATGTGCTGCTTTCCTTTGTTCCTCTTGCGTTCAATATGTCCTTCGAGTGCTAAATTTTCTAGGCCCGTTTTCCTCATTATGTGCCTTAGAAATTTCAACTGTTTCTGATGTTAAGAATTTTCTCTTAAACTTTGTTATTCTTCATTGTTCAGTTCATAATATTTTCCACATCCTTTTGTAGAACCCCTTTTCTGTTGCTCTAAGTCTTTTCTTCCTCTGCAAGGAGTTTAGCCAACATTCACTGTCATATAGAAGGACCGATATTCCATAACAGCTAAGGACTTTTCTTTGTTTCTAACTAGATTTTCCTGTTTCTTAATAAGTTGCTTAGCTTTTGGAACAGGTGATGTGCGTTGTGGTGCAGCGAATATCGACTCGGAACGACAAATCAGGGTGCCGATTTAGAATTCCAGTTGAATCCCTTGCATTCACTTTCGCACAAATACCCTTGGGAAAGGTAATAATCCGTCTCTTCCCTCCAGTTATGGGTTAAATAACAGGACAGATTGAGATCTATAGCCTTGGTCGGCAACCAGTCTACCGCAGAAAGCAATGGCAACCTACTGCGAGATAATCTTCTGCCCAATCAGTCATATCTCTTTAGAGACATGATCGCCCAATCGTGCATCACGCATGACACTTAACTGACATGTAGTAGAGTAAGGTGTTCTCCTATAGACTAGGGCTGTATCATAGATTCAGATATGTCACAAGTCCTTTGCACTTGCTCTCATTACGACAATGTTTCATTTAAGAAAGTCTAACAATTTTGTCATATTTCACTGGATTTTTATACTGTCTTCCAAAAAGTGAAACGATACATTTGAACAATCTAATATATTAATTCATCGATAGAATAATTGTTTTTTTTTTCTGCTTTGTAATTCACATTGTTTTCATTATTCTCATTGCTTCGATTTAATAAAACGTGAACCGCCATATTGACGTCTCATTCATTTTATATCATAAAATAAAGGAATGAAAATAAAAACTTAATTATTTCTTTTGATTGTGTAAACGTCTTTATCATTAACAAAAATTATATTTTTGCCTTGTAACTTTTTCGTAGACAAACACGAAATTATTAATTTTCTCTCTTAATTATATTCTTATAAAAGCTGTTGTTTGCTTTTAATCATTTTAAATAATAATCATTTGGCTTTTGGTGAAAAACAATCATGATATAATTAATTAGTTATTACTCAGATGTTTTCATTTAACGAAAAACTACCTGAGCAATTCCGCGCTGTGTAACACAATGGTCTTATGGATAGGAGGTCAATTTATTGCACAGCCAATCAGTCAATGTATTGTATTGCATACATTGCTTTTCATGTCTGCCAACGGACGTCACTTAATACCCCGTAGGTGACATGGTCATTTTCATAATAAAATAAATATTCCATTTCTCTGCTCGCTTGTAACTATCCACTGTAATATTGGCTTGTCTGGAAAGATCATGCCAATTTTTAATCGTTCATGTTCCAAGACATTAGAACACGTAAAATTAATCTACAGATAAAATAAGCTTACATTTTCGATTAGAGCACACTTCCATCTACCTTTTAAGAAAATTTAAAATTACAGAACTCGTGTCAATTTTGGAAGATTATAAAGTGCATTTTAGACAGTTGATATTTTTTTATGTAAAGGCAAAAATGTCTCGCAAGAAACAACAGAGACACGTACTCTATACAGAGAAGGTGCTTTAGCTGACAGAACTGTACAGGAGTGGTTTGCTATTGATAAAGAATTCTCATACAGACATCACACTACAGATGACGACTAAATCAAAACATTCGTGAGAATAACGACTAAATCAGAGACTTTTCTGAAAATAACCCACATTAAACAATGCAGAAATTGGCAGAAATACTAAATGTATAGAAATCACCATCCATTAGCATTTAAGGAAACTTAGCTACTCAAATCGTTACGATGTTTGGGTAGCATATGACCTGAGTGAAAATAATTTTTTGGGTTGCACTTATATTTGTGACTTGCTGTATAAATGCAATCAAAATGAACCCCTTTTTAAGCAAATTGTGACAGCTGATGAGAAATAGATCGTTTACAACAATTTTCAGCGAAAAGGATATAAGAATAAGCAACATGAGCCAATTTTAGCCACCCAAAAAGCAGGTCTCTTCTTCATCCTAAGAAAGTCATGCAGTGTATCTGGTGTGATTGGAAAAGAATCCTGTACTATTAATTTCTGCCAAATAGCCAGTCAATTGATTTGTAAAAGTACTGTCGAAACTGGGCGAATTAAAGGTAGCAATTCATGAAAAACGCCCAGAATTGTCAAACAGGAAAAGTGTTAATTCCTATCAAGAAAATGCCAGCCCTCACATTTTTTGATCATCCGACAATAATTGTTGCTGCTTGACTTGGGTGTGTTACCCAACCCACCATATTCGCCAGTTATTGCTCCTGTGGATTTTGATTTATTCAGGTCCTTGCAAAATAATCTCAGTTGTAAAAATGTTAACTTTTTAGAGAACATAAAAAACACCTTTGCCGAGAAGGAACCGGAATTCTGGGAAGATGGAATCTTTAATTTTAAGGAAAAAATGGAAAAAAGGTTGTGCAACAAAATAGTTTGTTGTGTTGCTTCGTTTTTGGTATAATTAGAAGATAACACAAACTTGAATTAATGATGTTTATTTTTGGTATAAAACTTTAGGTTTTTTACATCAAGTTACAACCTTTAAATTTTGTGTGGATACAGGAGCAAACTCGCTAAATTCTCTTCACTGTGGGATGCTAGTAGTAAACGAGCCTATCCCTTCTGGACTCTAGTGGTCAACTGACTAGTGTCTTCCCCTTTTCAAATCTCCTACACAAAACTATTGTCCTTAACTCCTACTTCTTACTCCTACTCTTACTTCTACTCCTACCAAAAGAAACGGTTTCTTATTTTGCCGCCCAATTTTGAATTCTTGGCGTCAGTGTGTCCACCTTTTTCTATTTTTAGAACACTCACCATTTTATAAACCATAACAAGTTCATATTTATTTGAATAAATATTTAATTGCATGATTTGTTTTGCTTTTTTAATTTCCCTTAAATATTGGTATGAACTTTCCGTACAACCCATTAAAACAAGCGTTTTCAGCACTAAACCTAAATTAGTCTAATAATGTTTCATAATTTTCTACTTAGATTTGTTGCTATATTACAGTAATCAGTCGTATAAAAGGAAAGGAAATAATCTTTTTGTTTTGCTCTCTCGGCAATAGGAGGATGTATGTACAAGTCGTTATCTAGTCTCCTCTTCCGTGTGGGAAACAGCAACAGATAGACTACTTAATTTTCAACCAAACCACGAAGTGAATCGCAACAAAAAACATACCAAACAAAATCTTCTCAGAATGCCATTTTTCCACGACATTCCAAGACGTATTCCATACTAATTGGTTGATGACTATATTTACTATCAATCCAAAGTTGGGTGGACTGTAGCAGTCGATACAACAGCTGTCATATTCATCATTATGAGCATGGGTAGAAGAATAAAATGAAAACTAGGAGCAAGCGCACTAAGTATTTCAAGAGAAGGACACTTTTTGATGGGAGAGGGCATTTCATCACTCACTGCCGACACAACACCAGCCAACTCATCTCCGTGACAATTCAAATCCAGATAAACTCTCCACCAACCTACTCAACGCGAGCATCGAATTGATAGCTTCAGAACGGTGTTGGCTGCTGAAATGTGCTCACCTCATAGATTGGTTTTGCGTCGTAGAGATTTTGAAAGTTTGGCTGCTTGTCGTAGTGGTTTATTAGTTATACTAACACTATTTATACTAATACGATTTATATAGTTATATTATAGTTTATTAGTTGGAAAACAGCCTTTGGCTCACTGGTATTTAATTTTCAAGATCGAACAAATAACTCTGCTGAAGCTATACACAGGTTAGAGATAGAACATCCCATAATAGAAAGATTCACAACGAGGCTACAAATGGTGCAAAAAATCCGAGATGGCTTTTTAGAGTAATTAATTAGATGTCATCCCTACTAAATTGAAGAATACATTCACAATATAAAAAAATAATGATCGATAATACAACTATCCTACACCAAGAAAAAAAAAAGATTCTCAAGGCAATATTCATTAAAACTTAAGCCGTCAATTAATAGAATCAGCTATGAACACTGTAGTAATATTCTAAAACGTTTGTAAAAAGAAAAGTTTTTAATGTTTTAACACGTGTATGACTATGACATTAAAACATAAAAACATAAAAAATTCCATTTTGGATAATTTTACTGTTTCTAATGAACGCTAAGCAATTTGTCAACCGTTATATTTCAAGCAGGAAAAAATGTACAATAATTTTTAGCAACACAGCTTTCCGGCTACATTTATTATCATAACTCACACCTTGAAGATGATCTCGGAAAGAGGTTGAAAGTACTTGGGTACCTTAAGAAATGAATGAAAATAACATCTGTCAATATTGCAGCTCATTTCTGACATCTTTTGATTGTAATACGCGAAAGATTATCCGTGAGTATTATCCATGAGTATGAACGGATTTTATTAAAAATAAGCAAACATAGTGTTTGCGATTTATATAATCTGACATGTTTAAAAGAAAATTTGCTGCTAAAATACATAAATTTTAAATTGAAGAAGTATATGAAGACAGATGAAAGAATTTTAAAGACTGTAACTTCTTTTTGGCAATCATCACCAGCTGAATTGCGAATGGCATATAAATTTCAATAATTTTCTAAATTAAAATTAAAGTCATGTATCTCCAATTTCTCATTCTGATTCTGTTTTTATTCAATCACACGCACACCCAAGTTTACAGTATAGCGGGTTATCCATTCTTTTTCAGTTTATAGTGGGAGTCCGTTTTAGCGGTTTATTTTAGCAGATTAACGGAATTTGGCCTCGTTGTAGATAACCCACTATAAGTCATAAAATGATTATAAATCAAGAAAAGCAAATTGAGTTGAAAATTAACATTTTATATATACACATATCAGTAAAGGTTTTTACAATTAAAGTAATACTTGGAGTATAGGTCCAACGGACGTTAAAATGTTCATGGCAATAAAATGCTGAAAAGAGAATTAATACTTAGGAACGTGGGAGCGCTGTAAGTAAGCAATGTCTTTGATGTATTCGCTCCTTACGTCAGTAAGTAGTTTTCAGACAATGAGAGATAAGATGAAAGGGAAGGGAGGCTAGGATAGAAGCCGCTTGACTTAGGTCAAGGTGATACTGATAACACTCCTCTCTCTCTATTCAATCCGTGTGTGTCTGCCTCGGTCTGTCTGACGATGCTTTCTGTATCGACTTTTTATTTCGACTTTTGGATCGTATGTGATCATTTGGGAATTCATATCCGTATTTGATTCTGGGCTTCCCATTGGCCGATAAATAAAATTCGCGTAGGCTCGCGAACTGGAAATTTAATAGTTAATTGATTTTTATTTTTCAACCGGAACATCTGCGCGAACCCGGATGCGCACCGTCGAGTTTTGGTCATTTGCTTTTTGGTTGTAAGGGTGCAAACATCCAGTCCATCGCTTTTGCTCGGTCGATATCACCACAACAGCATTTGGCATTTCCCAGTGGTCACACAACCAGGCCATATATTCAGTGAACTATGATCACGAGTGCATTGTTCCTGTCATTGTATCTTTTTTTTTTTTTTTTTTTATAACATCTTTCTCTTTGCCGTTTTTAAATTGGGCCATCTTGGGCTTTGGATGGGGGGAAAGTCTTGTTTTTATTCTTCACTCCATGAAGTGTTCCGATTGACTCACTCCTCTTGCTGGAATTTATTAGTGATTCGATATGCCACCATTGCAAGGGATTTATTTAGCTATTGAACAGTTCTCTTTGAAAGTTTAACTACGTTTTTCTCCAGCTCCAGTGATTGAAATAAAGGGCTCGGTTCAAAATTTCACTCATCTGAAGAAGGCCGGAGCGTACAATGGCTGAAACGTCGTGAATATGACAATAAAGATGAGGAAAACAGTCCAAACAATGTAAATAATACCCATCCCATATAACAGGATATTACTGTACTTCACCGGTTCCTTCACTCAGTCTATGCTATTCTAAATCACTGGCACCATTCTAACCAAAGCCGTGCATTTCAGAAATCGTACCTCTCCGGTGATTGTAATCATTTGTCTTTGTTTTTGTAGATGATAGAGAAAAAGTTGAAAAATAAATTTCTCAAACGAAAATACAATCTTTCGTTTTCTTTTTCAGTCAGAATCAAATTTCTGACGCCATGGTTTATTTTGAAACGCCTTGTGTTTCAAGTTATCCAATTCAGCTTGATTCAATTCGATATTTAGTTAGATGCAATTACAACCGGTCGCTTTTCTCGCGTAAATACTTTATTCTAACACTGAAATATTTAATAACAAAAATTTAACAGAAGGGTCACAACACTATTTCTGAACGTGCTTAACCCTGGAACACTAACCATCAATTAAAGTTACAACACTACTAACCATGGGAAAATCATACCCGATTTTGAAAATGCCAAAAAAATATGAAATAAATCTTTATCTAAACTTATTTATAAATGGAACTTTGTCTCTGTGTGTGTGTGTATCTGTGTGTCCGTTACCTATAGACCCCGAAACGGCTGAACCGATTTTCTTGAAAATTTACACAGTTGTACTATAAGCATCTGCGAGTGTTCTTAGCGAGGTTTTGTGTCGATAAATATAGAAAATCGATAATCGAAAAAATTGAGTTATAGAAGGAGTGGTCCGATTTTAATCAAATTTGATACGCTCATAGACAAAGACATAAGTAACGATCTTCAGAAGTTTTAAGGTTGCAGTTCTTACAATAGTGCAGAAAATCGATATTATATATATACACACACAAACATCTTGCCTTATATATATATATATATATATATATATATATATATATATATATATATATAAGGCAAGATGTTTGTGAGCGTGTCTGTTTATCTGCCTGTATGTCTGTATTTTTCAGCTCTTTTATTTTAGTTTTTGCTTCGGGTTTGGCTGTAAGTAGGTATAATTGTAGTTCTTAGTCTCAGCCATGATACCATTTACTCAGAGGACTTATTTAGCCTTCAAAATTCAGTTTACAATGAAAATCTTATTTGATATCGATACCAGGTAATCAAAATTTGACTTACATCCATTCATTTGTCTTTCAGTCTACGGTTTCGCTTTAACTGGAAACAACTATTGCTTTTTAGTCTTTCGTGCCAACGTCCAAAGAGGACCATGGAGAAAGCTTTCATTACACCCTAGCAACGCCGGGCTATACTGCTAGTCTAAAATATTTCACATGTAGGCACTTCAAAATGTGTACTTTGAGTTAACATTAACAAGAACTGAAAAACATATTATTTGGTAAGTAAATCAGTTACTGCAAATTTAATTAAATTGTAATTAAAATGGCGTCATTTGCGCTGGGTAGTATATACCCATAGTTAGTGTTCTCAGGTTAATCATGCTTGCTGTTAGTATTCGTCTATATTTCTGAGATGAGGCAGTATTTACAGTATTTGGACTATTGTTCTCATCTTTGTTACCATTTGTACGACGTTTTGACCGTTGTATGCTCTGGCCTTCTTCAGGCGCTAAAAATTTCGAACCGGACCCTTTATTACAATCACTGAAGTATATCATCCCCCTTCCTTGCCTCGATTGGAAGTCATGCATTATCTCCCTCTAACCCTGCAAGTTCATTGTTCACCACTGCTGTAGCCTGGTATTGAACTCACAACTCTAAGAGTCAAGCCAGGAACTAACCAACGTCTTTATCCACTGGGTCATGTGTACTTAAGACCTCAGTTCGAAATTCCTAGCACCTGAAGAATGCTTACTGTTATTTTTAATATTACAGTACTGCTGACTGTGAAAATTTATAAAATCTGTCTCTTAAATCTTTCGTTTAAATCTATCTCTTCAAAGTAAAAGAATGCTTCAGGAAAACACGTTTCTCAAGTCCAGTAGCTGTCATCATTCCTTCCATTATTGATAGGGTTTTCCTTTCTAACCTTTTATTTAATGTAGTGTGAAATGTCAACATTTTGATTACATCAATATTTTCTCGGTTTCTGAGTATGATGGTAAACTGCATCTGGCAGCAAGGACTCTGATTGGGAGGTTGTGAGGAGCATGAAACCACCTCTTAATTGCTGTTGTTCCCAGGTTCATCCTGACGCAGAATAGTAACACCTGTTAGAGTCCCAGCTATGGGCAAATAGATAACCCCTCAACTGGAGTCAAAACACGATGAAAGTATAAAAATAGACTTTTATAAAAATATATACATAAGAATAGAATTTATAGAAAAATATACATTTTTGAAGGAAAAATATTACCAACAATTAATTTTTGAAAGAAAAATTATTACTATAATACATTTTTGAAGAAAAAAAAATATTACCAGCAATACATTTTTAAATCCGTTTTCTAAAATAAAAAAAAATTTAAAACAAAAATCAAAGTCTGATTAAATCACTATAACTGAACATTAAAAAAAAATACCTTAAACTCTCACCTTTTTGGCATTAAATAACCCACAGAGGTGTTGATATGCCGTTAAACAAAGCTCAACATTATTTACTCTTCGAGTTAGGTGTGCTATTCATTTTAGTTCTTGCTGTTATTGGCAGACCTCAAGTAATGTTGTTTCTGTTATGTTATACAGTACTTTGTTTGTTAATGTGTAGCGCCAGTCCGCAATGTTCTAAGAATGATCTTGGCCAAGACTCTCAAGTTTCAGTTGTTGAAGGTCTTTTTTAACCACTGAGTTTTCGAAAGAGGTTGTATGCAGCCAATGTGCTTTTGGATAAACAGAAAATTACTTGACTGTAGAGCTAACCTTAACCGAGCAATCAGAACATGTAAAATTAATATATATATATATATATATATATATATATATATATATATATACACGCCCACAACTGACAATGCCAACGTCCCTCATTCTATGTTTGTCAATGCCAAACAGGTAGTTTATATTTTTGTCTATATTGGAAGTACACTTTCTATATGGAACATCCTTGATGACGAGGTAAATGCATGACTAGCAAAGGCTTGCAGTGTTTATGGAAAACTAAGTTTACCCACTCCCCCACAAGAGTGAGTTGTGACACAAGGTCTCCATCTCAAAAATCTCTTGGCATACCTATGTTCCAGAAACGGTTGTTCTTCAAAGATTAGGTTTGTCTAGTATTGTCCATGATCCTGCAGCACTTGATCTGTTGGAGTGGAAATATTGTTAGACAGGAAGACTGTCGTATGCCAAATCAAGCTAAGTACTAAGGAATGGAAAACAACTTTCCTACAAGTCCCCAAAACGATAAAAAGACTGTCTAATGGACACCTTGGAGAGGATGAACATTGATGAAAGAACATTGATGGAGAAGAACAAGCGAAGAATAGAAATCAATCGAGAAAGGAGGTTGTACGGAGAGTGAAAACATTTGAAGAAAGGATATGTTATGCTAGATTTAAGCGCGCTGCTAACTATACAGAAGATATATCATCAAATTCAAGCAAGAAGATCCAAAAAAGAATTGATATGTAAAATTTGCAGCTGAATTTAATGAGTTAAAGGTAGGTTTGTCCAGTCATATGAGATCTCATGATAGTAAGGGACGGAATACTACTAAATATGACATTAAGAATGACTTCTCTTGTAATGTCTGTGGGAAGCTGTGTAAGAATGTGAGTGATCTAACTCGGCATTTTAAATCAAAACACAAGTATTGACCAGTGGTATCCAGTAGACTAACAGGTATCATCTGTGGGTTCAAGTGTAAATCAATGCCAAGACTAACTGAAAAAAACATTGAGTCATCTTAGACGACAACAACGAGAGAATTGTAATCTATAAAAAACTTTATTTTGTATTTATTTCTGAGATGAGTATAGTCAATCTATATCAACCAAGATGAGAAAAAAAGTTCTAAATAATTCCAAGATTATTGAAAATTACTCATCTAAGAAATAAATTCTAATTATGATTAGTGGCACGAACACATTACAAAATTCAGTTGTCGAAATACATCTAACACTGAATATAAAATGCTCCAAAAATACACCACTGAAGTCCTTTCGGGACAGTGGCGTAGTGTATATAGTAGTTGGTTATATATGCATGTGTTACTATCATCTAATGGTCATGAGTTCGATCCTTGAACTTGGTAGTGGCGAACCGAATACCGACATGAAAGAACAATAATTGATTTCACAGGATATTTCGCAATAATCAACGAGATAATTCACCTGTTTCGTTGGTCGAAACATTGTGTCTATTATAATATATATATATATATATGATATATTATATGAGATGAGAACAGAACTTCGAAATAATCCCAACATTATTAAAATCTTTATAAAATAATCCCAACATTATTAAAAGCTTTATATATCAAAGTAGTCGTGCTCGGAGATATATATATATATAAATAATTATTAACTAATTGGTCAGAGTCAAATTAGGCGAGTAAACAGTTGTCATAAAAAGTGCTCAACAGATATAAGATAAAAATTTAACAAGTAGAGCTTTTAAATACTCTAATTCGGCTGACATTCTGAATTAGAATATATATATATTTAGTGTATCAAGGCAGCAAATAATTTTCTAAACATATACTGTTAAATATAAGAGACAATGAATGTCTATTACGTTTAATCATGAGCCATTCTAAACATCGTATTTTAGCTTTAATTTCCGTTGAAAATAAAGACAAAAATTCTTCAACATTTGGATAATTTTTTATTAAGTTGGTTCTAAGCTCATGATTAAACATAATAGACATTCATTGTCTCTTATATTTAACAATATATATATATATATATATATATATATATATATTATTAAACTGTATATTTATTTATTTACATAATCAAAAAATCTTGCTAGAAATATATGCACCCTTCCGCAGGACTGAAACTGCCTCCCTTATAGAAAACCATCATTTGATCTGACGTGTCTTAGACGGCTCCAATACGTAGGACGACCTGATAAAAGAAATAAATATACCACAGAGTATCTACTCAAATATGAGTATTCATTAAAATAATGTTTAAACAGTCAGTCAGTTAAGTGCCATACGTGATACACGCTTGGGCGGTCATGTCTCGAAAGAGACATGACTGACTGGGCAGAAGATTATCCCGCAGTAGGTTGCCATTGCTTTCTGCGGTAGACTGGTTGCTGACTAAGGCTATAGGACCCAATCTGTCCTGCTATTTAATCCATAACTGGAAGGAAGAGACGGATTAATACATTTCCCAAGGGTAATTGCGCGAAAGTGAATACAATGGATTCAACTGTAATTTGAACTCGGCTCCCCGGTTTCTCGTTCCAAGTCGATATCCACTGTACCACAACTAACTTAAAATATGTTGGATTTAATCCATGTCCTATATATATACTCACACGGTTACGAGAAAAAGTTAAATACAATATTTAAATATTTGTAAAAAAAAGTTTTATTCAACTACAAATATATCATTTTGTCCTATTACCTTTCGCCACCATTTCGACTTCTTCAAGAGTCCATTTTCCTAGTACTTAGCATCTTTTTCGTTGATGAACTAGTCTGAGTGTTTTTTTTTTCAATCTTTCAAAGAATTAAGGTTTTTGCAGTAACAGAATTTTGAAAGGGTTGAAATTAGTGGTAATCTGAAGGTGAAAGCTATGTTGGGTGTAGTAGGACATCTCTGACACTGTCTTGTGGAAAAATGACAAACCCCCGATTGGTCCATTCTAGTTGCATTTCATGAATTTCTGTTTTTAATTAATCCAATTTGGAACAGTACTTTAGTAAATACAAATTTCATTATTATCCTTAACCAACTCTTATATAACCAACCAGTATCTTAATAAAGACTTGGGTCAGACGTAAATTTGTTCAGAATGGCGTCCAGAAGGTTCAAATGTTAATTGCAGTCAGTTTATTTCTTTAGACGTGTACAATGATGTTAGAACAATGCAACTCACCCACACGTACAAAAAATACACAAGGGGTGAAACAGACCAACATTGGAAATAGCAATAGCATTCCCTGGTTTGAGGTTGTATCGCTAATAGTACCGATATACAGTGGCGATTGTGGAACTCTGAAAGTTGAGGGCACGTAGGAGGCAAACTTTTTCTGAAGAAGAGAGGCTAAACTCATGCAGCCAATTCTCTTCAGTAGATTAGAGAAAATTACTGACCAATTCTTTCACTTGACCATAAATCACTGACTGCCTATATATCTACATATCAAGCTGGAGACATTATTTATAATTAACGTCTTTTTAAGTCTCTTTCCCTACCATACAACATGTCTGTTTCTATATATCTGGTAGTTTTATTTTGCTTGAGTTTTTTTTCAAACTGGTTTCTGTATGTGTCCTTAAAAAGCTAAATGAAAAGGAAAATGCACAGAGAAAAGTGCTGAAGATCAAATCTTATCAGAATCAGAGACTGATCAATTTCATAAATTGTTGAAGCTTATAAAAGTGGGGATGCAACCAAGGGGCCAGCAAAAAATTCTGGGAGAGGCTTGGTCCCTACTTTCCTTCTCCCTGTAGAATTGCCACTGCCGATATAAACAGACAACATCAAATAACTTACGGTCACATAAAACTTTGGTATCAGCAGCTGTCACAAAAAGTGAGATTAACTGGGAACGTACATCAACTACAGTCGGATAAATTGCATAGAAGGAACAGAAAACACTTACAAGCACCAAGAGAGGCTTATCATCATTTCCAAACCAGAATAACACCGATGCCCTGGGAACCCAGCCAGAAAGAACCAACCACATCTAAGCAACTACTGTCAAATGAGCCGTAAGCAGATTCTAACAGGACTTTGACCAGAAGCGGTCGTGTAATGAACAAATTAGAACGTTAAAGAATCATATAAGCATGACAAAAATAATGCTAAATGAACGTGAGGCTACTTTACTTCTGTGATTCTTCAAAAACATTTAAACCCCATAAATTTAAACCATAATACTAACTTATACTAGAAGGATGACATGATGTATTTAATAAATATAAACCTAATTATTTCCGTTAGCCGTGTCGTGATACCGAGCAAAGCGAGGGACCAGATGTTTGCACTCTCACGACCAGAAACCAAATGACCAAAACTCGTCGGTGCGCACCCTGGCTCCACGCAGATGTTCCAGTTGAAAACTAAAAATTAATTAAATATTAAATTCCAGTTCGCGAACCTACGCGAATTTTATATATCGACCAATGGGAAGCCCAGAATCAAATACATGATCTGCTGTGATTCAAAAAGTCGAAATAAAAAGCCGATACAGAAAGCATCACCAGACAGACACACAGAGACTCGAGAGAGACGAGTGTAATTAGTATCTCCCTTGACCGAAGTCAAGCGAATTACTATGCTCGCCTCCCTTCCTGGTCCTTTTCTTCTTCGCTGTCTCTAAACTACTTACCAACCAAAGGAGCGGATTCATCAAAGATAACCCTGATTTACAACGCTCCCACATTCATAAGCACAAATTCTATTTTCAGCATTTTATTGCCATGAACATTTTAACGTCTGTCGGGATAACCCACTATAGCCGATTCCCTTCTTAACCATTCAGAGTCATAATAAAGATTCGCCTTGGGTCAATCGTCTTCCCGTATGTAATGACCCCCCTGTAGATTCAAATGTTGTGTTCCACTTATTTCTTTAGACATGTACAACATCTTATCATAACATTACTAGTCTAAATTCGACGACTAATTTTCCAGAAGTTCATCATGCAAAAATGATTTTTCAATCACACTACGGGTATACCTCGAGTTACGTCGTTTCAAGTTAAGACGTTCTCGATTATACATCGTTTGTAAAAGATAAATATACACGGATAAAATAAAAATCAAATTTAAATCAATTTATTCGATTTTACGTCTGTCCCTCACAAATATTAAAGTCGTAATATCACTTGAAAAGTGTTAAAATCACATAAAATCATGTTACTATACAATAAATAAAACAAAAGTATATAAAATCATATCAAAATACGTACATTTACAGAAAATGGTAATAAATTGATCGTAAATCCTATAGAAAGAAATATAGAACCCAATCTGTCCTGCTATTTAACCCCCAGCAGGAGGGATTAATGCCTTTCTTAAGGGTATTTATGGTGCCCTATCTGTAGGAATGGACTCTTTCTCCGTCAATAGAATACTACCTGCGTGACATCCGGAGACGCAGCTCTGAGGCAGTCGAGTGACTGTCGAGACGCAGCGTATATGCTTTGTTATTTAAATACACTGATTGACCCTACCTTCTTGTCTCCGCGTCTTTCTTCCTAGCCTAAACAGGTCACAACAACTTGGTGATTAAGATTCGTCACAACAGAATTTGCGCATAAGTGAATGCAACGAGTTTAACTGGAATTCAAACTCAGTTTACCAATTTCTCGTTCTCAGCTGATATTCACTGAACCAAGGTGTCTAGGTACCATAGAGTAAAGTTCATCTGAACAATTATCATGTAAGAATTCATAGAAAAGTCGTAAAGATGCTACGCTACGGTGGCGGGAATGTGATTGAAGTCAATACCTTGATACTTTGATTATGCAGGCCAATAGACATAATACACACTGTTTATGTGTTCATCACTGCTGTAGACTGGTATTGAACTCACATCTCTTTGGGTCAAGTCACAGGAAATAACTAACGTCTATATCCACTGGGCCATGTGTCCTCAAGAACACATGGCCCAGGGTTAGAAGGAGATAACTCTTCCAGAAGAAGTACTAGGCAAGGAATGGAGTTCATATACCCCAGTAATTTTAATAAAGTGTTCGGTTCGAAATTTCTAGCACCTGAAGAAGGCCGGAGCGTACAATGGCTGAAACGCTGTACAAATGGCAATAAAAATGAGGACAACAGTTCGAATACTGATTCAAAGTTAGCGATGCAGAATGTTGCGGAAGACTGCCAAAAAATCATAAATTTAAGGCACCGTACAGCAAAAATTTAGCAAAATGTCAGACGTACAACTAGTTTGAAAAAAAGAACTTGTTCCAAAAAAAAAAAAAAACAACGAAATAAAAAACAACGATATAAAAACACTATCAAAGTTAATCCATGTTATGGCTAGAGTATGCTTCGTTTCAGAAAGAACTGTCCATTTACACCCAACAAATGTTTAATTACGGAAAAACAGGTCACAAACGAAGCAACTGCAAATCAAAAAGCAAAGAAATACGCAAATTTAACTTGCTGTATGTAGTGCTACCAGCTAAAGACTGGAAAGTTCAAATAATAGAAAATTCATGACAGTAAAAATGAATAGCGTAACGATATTGCAATTATTGATGAACGAACTTGGGACAAAATTGGTAGGACAAACGAAAAAAACTGACAAAGTTTTATGAGGAATATCGGTCAATAAACTAATTTTTCTTGGGAAAATTACGTGTAACATCACTATTGTGGGTAAAACTAAAACACCAGATGTTTACGCATGAAAAAATTATAACTCCAATTTGCTAGGCGTCGATTGGCTAGAATTATTTGAGCTATCAAAATGGCCATTCATCAATTTGTGAAAAAGTTAATTGTTCTTCAAAGAAAAAATTACAGCTAAAGAAACACTGAGTAAGATAAAAAATAAATTAATGAATGTTTTCACGGATGAGTTGAGAAAATGTACAAAGTCAAAGATATTTTTTAAATAAAAAAAATGTGATACCAGTTCTTAATCTGAAAAAACAATCTTTTGCTGTGTTAGAGTCTATTAATGCCTAATTTTATAGGATGGAAAAGCACAGTGTTGTAGTGAACAAAACAAGTTCTAGATTTAAAAATACAAATGCTAAGCACTGACTCATTGATTTTGTTAGAAATAAACAAATTTTCTCGAATTACAAAACTTTGCTTAACACACAAAACTCACAAAATTTCACACCAAGATGCGAAATGTTTGTCGTCCAGTGGAAAGGCCAGAATTACATCCGGGAGTGAATTCCCAAACGAAATAAAAGACGGAGCAAAATCGGCTCGTCGAAGAGTGAAGATTACGAGCAATTAACACGTGCCCTTGACAAACGTCAAGCAATCGTTATTATTATTGTCTCTATCTTTCTCTCTCACCTTCTTCCTCTTCATCGTACTTGATAACCGAACGGAACCCTTTAAAACTGAGCGAATACTTAAAAAAACAGTCCTATCCGACAAACGCCCATACATACATATATACGTTCCTGCCTACGTACACATAAACTCACTCTTGCAAGGACTATTAAGAACATCTGAACGAACTCTTGATACCCTTAACTTTCTTATTGAACATTAACTTCTACCAAGACATGTTATTCTTTCCATTAATAAAATTCTATTTTAAACATACAAAATGTATAATTTTATTCTCCCACAAATCCACACATTCCAATCTACAACCTTCTGATGATAACGAATAAGCTTAAGTTGTAGGGAGTTCAGTTATGTTTGACACAAGGCCGATTTAATAAACATTAACGATCTCCCTACTTCTACACTGGTGACCTCCAGCGTCCAAAGAACATACACCCTACTTTTACAAATGTATTGCTGGCGCCTTCATCAGAAAATGTATTTCAAAACTTTCATAGTGCTTCGACCCCAGTTTGTGGGGTTCACTAGTTACCTTTATCTGCGACCCTAACAGGTGATATATATATATATATATATATATATATATATATATATTGTTAAAAATAAACGAGTTTTCTCGAATTTACAATCTTTGCTTAATGCACACAAATCTTGTAAAGTTTCACACCTCGATGCGAACTGTTTTTCGGCCAACAGAAAACTAGGATACATCTAAAAACAAAATAGAAAAGCCAGAATCACATCCGGGAGTGAATTTCCAAATAACCTTTTAGATCGCAATAAAAGACGGATCAAGCCCGACCGTCACCAGAGAGATAAGATGACGAGCGTAATTAACACGTACCCTTGACAGACGTCACGCGATCGCTATTATTGTCTCTATCTTTCTCTATCTCCTCTCACCTTACTTTTCACTATTCACCCTGAGCGAAAACTTCAAAGACACTCCAACCCAACAAACGCTCATACATGCACCCACGCAAGTTACTACTACGAACTCTTGATACCCTTAACTTCTCAATACTGTTTCTCACTGAACTTTAACTTCTACCAATTCATGTTATTCTTTTCTATTAATAAATTTCTATTTTAAACATACAAAATGTATACTTTTATTCTTCCACAAATCCACACATTCTAATCTCTAACCATCCGATGATGACGAATAAGCCTAAGTTGTAGAGAGTTCGGTTATGTATGACACAAGGCCGATTCAATACATATTAACCATCTCCCTACTGCTACACTGGTGACCCCCGACGTCTGAAAAGAACACGCAATGGAAGAATCACTTCTTCAGAGTTACTGAAAAAATAGATTATTCAAAATGAGTCATGCCAACGGTGAGTATTTAAGTGCAGATTTTTCAACTGGGTTGAATGACTACCGCCTCCCTACATGTATACCCTTACCATCTCCAGAGAATAAATTTGACAAATTAAATGGTGGCGATTTTTTCAAAAATTGTCTTGTTTGAGACATATCACTGAGTGAAGCAGATGAGGAATATAGAAGTATTTGACTATTAATACACATAAAGGACTCACAAGTTTAGAAGATTACTCTTCAGTGTAAAAGTAGCAACAGATATTATTTAATCATATTTTTGAAATTTTTTTCAAAAATTGTCTTGTTTGCAACATATCTTCAAATTGAAGCAGATGAGGAATACCAGAAGTATTTGACTATTAATACACATAAAGGACTCACAAGTTTAGAAGATTACTCTTCAGTGTAAAAGTAGCAACAGATATTATTTAATCATATTTTTGAAATTTTTTTCAAAAAATTGTCTTGTTGCGACATATCTTCAAATTGAAGCAGATGAGGAATACCAAGTATTTGACTATTAATACACATAAAGGACTCACAAGTTTAGAAGATTACTCTTCAGTGTAAAGTAGCAACAGATATTATTTAATCATATTTTTGAGAATTTTTTTCAAAATTGTCTTGTTTGCGACATATCTTCAAATTGAAGCAGATGAGGAATACCAAGAAGTATTTGACTATTAATGCACATAAAGGACTCACAGAAGTTTAGAAGATTACTCTTCAGTGTAAAGTAGCAACAGATATTATTTAATCATATTTTTGAAATTTTTTTCAAAAAATTGTCTTGTTTGAAACATATCTTTAAATTGAAGCAGATGAGGAATACTTAGAAGTATTTAACTATTAATACACATAAAGGACTCACAAGTTTAGAAGATTACTCTTCAGTGTAAAAGTAGCAACAGATATTATTTAATCATATTTTTGAAATTTTTTTCAAAAATTGTCTTGTTTGCGACATATCTTCAAATTGAAGCAGATGAGGAATACCCAGAAGTATTTGACAATAATGCACATAAAGGACTCACAAGTTTAGAAGATTACTCTTCAGTGTAAAAGTAGCAACAGATATTATTTAATCATATTTTTGAAATTTTTTTCAAAAATTGTCTTGTTTGCGACATATCTTCAAATTGAAGCAGATGAGGAATACTAAGAAGTATTTGACTATTAATACACATAAAGGACTCACAAGTTTAGAAGATTACTCTTCAGTGTAAAAGTAGCAACAGATATTATTTAATCATATTTTTGAAATTTTTTTCAAAAATTGTCTTGTTTGCGACATATCTTCAAATTGAAGCAGATGAGGAATACAGAAGTATTTGACTATTAATGCACATAAAGGACTCACAAGTTTAGAAGATTACTCTTCAGTGTAAAAGTAGCAACAGATATTATTTAATCATATTTTTGAAATTTTTTTCAAAATTGTCCTATTGAACATATACCAATTAAACAGATGAGGAATAGAAGTATTTGACTATTAATACACATAAAGGACTCACAAGTTTAGAAGATTACTCTTCAGTGTAAAAGTAGCAACAGATATTATTTAATCATATTTTGAAATTTTTCAAAAATTGTCTTGTTTGCGACATATCTTCAAATTGAAGCAGATGAGGAATACCAGAAGTATTTGACTATTAATACACATAAAGGACTCACAAGTTTAGAAGATTACTCTTCAGTGTAAAAGTAGCAACAGATATTATTTAATCATATTTTTGAAATTTTTTCAAAAATTGTGCTTGTTGAGACATATCTTCAAATTGAAGCAGATGAGGAATACAGAAGTATTTAACTATTAATACACATAAAGGACTCACAAGTTTAAAAGATTATATTCAGTGTAAAAGTAGCAACAGATATTATTTAATCATATTTTTGAAATTTTTCAAAAATTGTCTTATTTGCGACATATCTTCAAATTGAAGCAGATGAGGAATACAGAAGTATTTGACTATTAATACACATAAAGGACTCACAAGTTTTAGAGGTGCTCTTCAGTGTAAAAGTAGCAACAGATATTATTTAATCATATTTTTTTGAAATTTTTTTCAAAAATTGTCTTGTTTGCGACATATCTTCAAATTGAAGCAGATAGAGGAATACCAGAAGTATTTGACTATTAATACACATAAAGGACTCACAAGTTTAGAAGATTACTCTTCAGTGTAAAAACAGCAACAAGATATTATTTAAATATATTTTTTGAAATTTTTTTCAAAAATTGTCTTGTTTGCGACATATCTTCAAATTGAAGCAGATGAGGAATACCAGAAGTATTTGACTATTAATACACATAAAGGACTCACAAGTTTAGAAGATTACTCTTCAGTGTAAAAGTAGCAACAGATATTATTTAATCATATTTTTGAAATTTTTTTCAAAAATTTATATTAACTGCGACATATCTTCAAATTGAAGCAGATGAGGAATACCAAGTATTTGACTATTAATGCACATAAAGGACTCACAAGTTTAGAAGATTACTCTTCAGTGTAAAAGTAGCAACAGATATTATTTAATCATATTTTTGAAATTTTTTTCAAAAATTGTCTTGTTGAGACATATCTTCAAATTGAAGCAGATGAGGAATACCAGAAGTATTTAACTATTAATACACATAAAAGGACTCACAAGTTTAGAAGATTACTCTTCAGTGTAAAAGTAGCAACAGATATTATTTAATCATATTTTTGGAAATTTTTTTCAAAAATTGTCTTATTTGCGACATATCTTCAAATTGAAGCAGATGAGGAATACCAAGTATTTGACTATTAATACACATAAAGGACTCACAAGTTTAAGAAGTTACTCTTCAGTGTAAAAGTAGCAACAGATATTATTTAATCATATTTTGAAATTTTTTCAAAAATTGTCTTGTTTCGACATATCTTCAAATTGAAGCAGATGAGGAATACCAGAAGTATTTGACTATTAATACACATAAAGGACTCACAAGTTTAGAAGATTACTCTTCAGTGTAAAAGTAACAACAGATATTATTTAATCATATTTTTTGAAATTTTTTTCAAAAATTGTCTTGTTTGCGACATATCTTCAAATTGAAGCAGGATGAGGAATACCAGAAGTATTTGACTATTAATACACCTCGAGACTCACAAGTTTAGAAGATTACTCTTCAGTGTAAAAGTAACAACAGATATTATTTAATCATATTTTGAAATTTTTTTTCAAAAATTGTCTTGTTTGCGACATATCTTCAAATTGAAGCAGATGAGGAATACCAGAAGTATTTGACTATTAATACACATAAAGGACTCACAAGTTTAGAAGATTACTCTTCAGTGTAAAAGTAGCAACAGATATTATTTAATCATATTTTGAAATTTTTTTTCAAAATTGTCTTGTTTGCGACATATCTTCAAATTGAAACAGATGAGGAATACAGAAGTATTTGACTATTAATACATAAAGGACTCACAAGTTTAGAAGATTACTCTTCCAGTGTAAAAGTAGCAACAGATATTATTTCCAGCAAATAATGGATAAGATGTTGACTAGACTCGATGGTACTGTCGCTTACATTGATAACATACTTATTAACCCGAGAACACTAAGCATGTGTATATAGTACCCAGCGCAAATGACGCCATTTTGATTACAATTGAATTAAATTTTCAGTACCTGATTTTCTTACCTAAATAAAATATTTTTCCGTTCCTATTAATGTTAAATTTTAAGTGCCTGCATGTAAAATATTACAAATAAAGATTTATATTTAATCATTTTTTGATAATTTCAAAATCGGTTTTGATATACACATGGTTAGTAGTGGTGTAACTTTAATTGATGGTGTTTCAGGGTTAAGAGGGCTACCAAAACTCTTCTTCTCCTTCTTCTTCTTCTATGTGCCGTTTCCTTTCAGGACGTAGGTGATCATGGCTTTTCATGTCTCTCTATCCCTGTTGGCTCTTAGCACGCTTTCTCCTGTTACACCACACAACCCTCGTTCTGTCATCCACCAGCTCAGGCCCTTTCCTCAGTGTCTTTTTTCCTCTATCTGGCCTGTTAGCATTACGTTCTCCAAGCCCTCTTTCCTCATTGCATGTCCCAGAAACTTTAGCTGTCTCTTCCTGATACTCAATATTAATTTCATTTTCGTTTCTGTTCTTTCTAAAACTTCATCATTACTCACATGCTCAATCCATGATATTCGCAGCATCCTTCTCTAGAACCACATTTCCATTGCGTCAATTTTTTCTTTCATCTTTGATGAGAGTGTCCAGCATTTACTAATATATTGAAGAACTGACAACACATAGCAACCCAGTACTATTTTCCTGTCTCTTAATACTCTACTCACTTTCTGGAACGCATCCTTCGCCATGCCAGCTTGCCTTCGGGTATCTGTGTTGCACTTTCCGTTTTCTGTTAGAACAGTTCCCAGATATTTAAATTAAAACTGATTCAACAAGTATTAGAGACATCATGATTACAGGTTAAATATCAATTCTTTATGGATAAGGTTAAATATTTAGGTCAGATAATCGACAAAAAGAAGGTCAGATTCCTCTAGAGCAGGGGTTTTCAAACTTTTTGACTTAGGGACCACTTTATATTTCAAGTTTTAGTCTAGGAACCCCCTATAAACGTAAAAAGTAAATTTGAATATCAAGCTATTGCATGTGTAAAATAATTTTTTGTATAAATAACGTTGACATGTAATGGGCGATGATGCAAGCTTTTGTCATTTGATAACATTAATAAGTAAAAATAAATATCCAGACATTTAAAATTTTTACTTTGAATTTCACGTGATGAGTTAATTCACGGAGCCCTATCTTATCTTTGCGGCCCCCCTGTGGTCCGCAGACCACAGTTTGAATACACCTGCTCTAGAGAAAGTACCATTAAAGAAATGCCTCCCCTGACAAATTTGGCAAACCAACAATCAACGATTAAAGAAGTTTGATAAATACGGAAAAATGCTGCCATGATATAAAAAATTAAGTGCTTGCTATAATTTTTGATGTAAAGAAATTTCAGAGGGTGATATTAGAAAGAATATTCATATTGCAAATTGATCACCGTCCATTATTAAGTATAGAGTGTTCCTATAACTTGGACCGATTTTAAATGTGAATTAAGTTTAAGTGTCTAATGATATTTTCAATTTCTTTCAGATTTAACAACTTTAGTCTTTGGAAATTTCAACTGTAGAAAGATTAACAATCGAACAACGTTTTAAAGTTATTGAAGCCTATTATGAAAATAGACGTTCAAGCAGAAATGCGTTTGGCTTTATTGAATAAGAAGTTCCCAGGTCGCACGATCGTGTGACTTAATGCCTTTAGATTTCTTCTTTTGGGGTCATCTCAAATGTAAGGTCTATGCCAACAAGCTAACAACAATTGAACAACTGAAGGATGAGATAATAAGATATAATGGTGAGATCGAGGAGTATCTATGCAGAGACGTCATCAAAAATTTTGACCATCGACCAAAACCGTGGCGAATATTTGGGCAATATTATTTTTTACACAAAATTGCCATGATTTAAATAACAGGTTCTAATAGTGAAATCAAGAAAATTTTAACAATAACACTGTTTTATTTACTGCTAAATTTAATCCGTCTTAATGGAACACCCTATATACGCAATGTTAAGAAACGGATTTCCACGAATAGTGCAAATAGAGTATTGTGTTGGGCTACGATTATATTGAATAGAATTTATATCATCAAAAAATTGGGACAGGAAGATGGCTTGGAGATATCAATATAAAAAAAACTGAAGATTTTGAAGATACTGTGATTGTTTCACAGGAACCTGAAAGCGAAATTAAAAGCCTGGTAAGTAACACTATTAAATAATTGCCGGTCAAGATAGATTACATCAAAGTTCATTCTGAAAAGGATATGTTTATTAAAAAAAAAACTATATAATAATGTTAAGTCAAAATGGAGTAAAACAATAAATTAACCCTGGTAACAATATTAAGATTTTTTCTGGTTATGATGGAGTAATCTTTTACGCAGAAAGAGTAATTCCATTATCATTACAAAAAGGATCTACAAGAAATTACGCGTGTGTTGTAGTGTAGTGGATATCGGCTCAAAAAATCGGAGAGCCGAGTTCGAGTTCCAGATGAATTCGTTGCATTCACTTACGCGTAAATACCCTTAGAAAAGATATTAATCCGTCTCTTTCGTCAGCTATGAGTTAAATAACAGAACAGATTGGATTCTCTAGTCTTGGTTGGCAACCAGTTTATCGAAGTTTATAATGGCAACCAACTGTGGGGTCCTACAGATCATGTAGGGCAACTGGAAATAGTGATGTTGAAGTCCCTGATGAGAAGTTATTGATATTGTTCATTGGACAAAAATATTGAAAATACAATTAGAAACTGTAATTACCATCTATAAATTGTCAGAAACATCCAAGTGTTATAAACCATGGGCAAGACTAAAAATGGGTTTTACTGGATCACTAAATCGTTTAATTCAGGTCATTAGTTCCACAAAATGGCTCCAGATATTGAAGTATAAACAATGTTTGGAGTGCATGACAGTGTGGTATTCAATAATATAACTCAATTTACTTTAAGTAAGTTTAAAGTTTCTGTGGTTGAACATATGACATCACCTATTTGTCATCCAAGATCGAATGATCAAACTGAGAGGTTTGTTGACACCTTTGAAAAAGCATTAAGAAAGGCTAAAATTTTGGAAGCTGAAGAAATAAAACTGCAATAACTTTTGCATGTATGCCTAATGACGTCAAAAGCACCACAAAAATGTCATTTGCAGAATTCGTGTTTCTCGGGAAAGTGAGATCTATTTTTCACAATTTTCTACCTGGTAATGAAAAGAAAGTCTGAAGCAACTAAGGTCATTAAAACTTTTCTTTAAAAGCTTTAAAGTCAGAAAAAAATGTATGTAAGGAAAAATTATTCAACGCCATTGTCGAAGTTCGATGATTTTGACAGAGAAGTCATAAATCAATTAATATCTAGATATGCACAGAATAAATAAGTTACAAATACAATTTAATTCACTGATAGAAATACTTTACAATATTTTGAAGTAGTATTCCTAAAACAAATATTTCAATACAACACCAGGGTAAGCAAAAGAAACTTTGGAAGTGGAACCATATTTGAAAATGTATCAACTAAAGAAAGTGTATATCTATAAAGATGGTGTTATGAATATGAACACACCTATCTAGAAGATGACTTGAACTTGTCCTAAATGAATAAGTATTGGCATCGAGAATCATCATTTAAGATCAGCAATAAACTTTTCTTTAAAACTTTAAGGCCTGAAAGGAAAATTGTCTGGAAGAAAAAGATTGTTCAATGCCTTGGTAGTATGATATACATTGTTGAAGCTGGATGATTCTAATACAGAAAACATGAATCAATCGAGGTCTAGATATGCACAGAATAAACCACCGATACAATTGATGGACATACTTCATGATACTATTTAAGTACCTATTTCTAAAACGAATATTCCAGTACAACACTAGGGTAAGTGAAAGTGTAATCCAACTGAAATGTTGGAAGTGAAAACATATTTGAAAAAGGATCGACAAAAGAAAGTGTATATCTAAAAGAGGGATGTTGTGAAGATAGGAATATATCTCCAAGGATTGGCAAAAGAAAATGTATATCTAAATGAGGGGTGTTGTAAAGATAGGAATATATCTCCAAAATTTGACTTAAATTTGTCCAAGTAGCATAAATATTGATGCTGAAAATTTGAGAATTTTAAAATTTGAGAAGGAAATAGAGACTTAGTGGAAGTGAGCTTTATATCGTGACTACAGAATTCAGAAAGACTTTGTCCTCACAAGAGACATTATATTCTTTGATTGTGTTATGTTCATTCAATTTAATGAAGACATAACACTGATCAAAAACCACATTTTGAGGAAACGTTCAAATAGATAAGGGGATAATATTTAATAAAAATGCAATATTTTTGGCATATATTTTCTTTAAGTTTTTATATATTCTTTTTATAATTGTTTCACCCAAAGCAAGGCAGTACTGCCACTGGTGTACAGGGGGTTACATAAGAGGAGAGCGAAACAAAAGAAGAACAAGATACAGGAGGTGTCATAGAAAAGTTAAGAGAAAGATTGAAATCAAGGACATAAAAGATGGCAATTGACATTGCACATAAACCCTTAGAGATTGTAGCTATCAAGGAAGCAAGTAAGTTCCACAGGCAGGAAGTGTAAGAAAAGAAGCTGATAGAGTAGAAGTGGTGGTTACATTGGACTGTAAAACCTAGTTGCCAGCCTAGTAGCTCGAATAAACTAATGGAGAAGGGGAACCAGGAAGATAAAAATATTTGTAGAAAAGACAGAGGGAAGCCACAGTCCATCAGTGAGAAATTAGTTGAAGTTAAGCTGCTAAAGTGGGATCGATTACATTGCAGATCCTCTTTTGAATTTTGTCGAGATCTCCGAAATCAATAGCTGGAGTACCTGAGCAGATATGACATCAATAGCTGGAGTACCTGAGCAGATATGACATCAATAGCTGGAGTACCTGAGCAGATATGACATCAATAGCTGGAGTACCTGAGCAGATATGACATCAAAATTCAATGCACAACCGAATGGTGGACATGTACACTTGCAAGATGGATTCTGACAAGAAAACCTTCCTGGTTTGACACAGTGATCGAACTTTCTAATATATCCCGGAAAGGAATATCAGTGAAAAATAAGTGTAAGAATGATACTTGACACGGGAAATAGACAGCAGGGATTTATTATACGTATGTACAATAAACCATAAGGTATACAATAGGAGCGGAATAATCTGTCAAGTAGAGAATGCCTTTGCCTATGACGTATGCCTCATGGTTCACTTCTAGTCCAGCTTGTCACTGTCCTTTATAGACTCGCTCATTCCATTATAGAGTATGCTAGGTTGTTCCACTATAACACTTTCCTAGCAGCAGATATACACAACCGGCCGTAATTATAAGGCCACCCCAGTTTTTTAAAAGAAATGATGTATTTCATACTATTTTTAGTAATTATTGCCAAGTGGATAATTCTAAATGAAAATAGAATTGCCTACGTCCTGAAGGGACACAGTACATGAAGTAGAAGAAGAAGAGACTTAAAATCATTAAATTTCTGGGTTACATAATTAGAAAAAGGACCTTGGAAAATATGATACTTAAATTACAGATTAAGGTAATAGGGTCAGTGGAAGTCAATGCACAACCTCCGTGGTGAGCATGTGCAAATGGATGGCGGAACAAGGTTTGAAATAGAGGACAAAAAGATAAGTGTTACAAAAGACAAGAAATTCTGGAGAACCATGATTGCCAGTGTTTTGAAGAGACACAGCACAAGAAAAGAAGAATTTTGTTGTTTACGGCATATCAACCATTTGCAGTTTTTTTAAAAGTGGGAAATATTTTTAGATTGTAAGAATTTGGAGGAAATAATAATGATGTTCATTGCGGTGCAGTGTTTATCGGCTTGGAACGAGAAATTGGGCAGACAAGTTCGAATTCTACTTGAGTTCATTGCATTCACTTACATGCAAATACCCATGGGAAAGGTATTAATTCATCTCTTCCCTCCGATTATGGGTTAAATAACAGGACAGATTGGGTTCTATAGCTTTAGCTGGCAACTAGTCTACCGCAGAATATAATGGCAACCTACTGCAGGAGAATCTTCTGCCCAATCAGTCATGTCTCTTTTGAGACATGATCGCCCAAGAGTGTTTCACATATGACACTTAACTGACTGACTAAATAATGATTTAGTGACACAAGTTGTAATAATTAGCTGACAACTAAAGGGACAAGAGGTGCATTCATACCTTCCTTGAGGTAATATGCATGTAAGTGAATATAACAAAACCTTCACTCTCATAAAAAGAATATTTGAACGTAAGTGTATGTAACAAACTTGACTGGAATTGGAACTCGACTCTCTAGTTTCTTATATTGAGTCAATATCCACTACACCATACTCAGATCCATGCATATTTGCACGTAAGTGTATATAACAAACCTGACTGGAATTAGAACTCAGCTCTCTAGTTTCTTATTTTGAGCCATTATCCACTACACCATACTCAGATCCATGCACATTTGCACATAAGTGTATACAACAAACCTGACTGGAATTAGAACTCAGCTCTCTAGTTTCTTATCTTGAGCCATTATCCACTACACCATACTCAGATCCATGCATATTTACACATAAGTTTATATAACAAACCTGACTGGAATTAGAACTCAGCTCTGTAGTTTCTTATCTTGAGCCATTATCCACTACACCATACTCAGATCCATGCATATTTTCACATAAGTGTATATAACAAACCTGACTGGAATTAGAACTCAGCTCTCTAGTTTCTTATTTTGAGCCATTATCCACTACACCATACTCAGATCCATGCACATTTGCACGTAAGTGTATATAACAAACCTGACTGGAATTAGAACTCAGCTCTCTAGTTTCTTATTTTGAGCCATTATCCACTACACCATACTCAGATCCATGCATATTTGCACATAAGTGTATATAACAAACCTGACTGGAATTAGAACTCAGCTCTCTAGTTTCTTATTTTGAGCCATTATCCATCCATTGATCCGTTGTGCTGCAGTGGATATCGATTCAGAATGACAAATCAGGGTGCTAAGTTTGAATTCCACTTGAATTCCTTGCATTCACTTACGCACAAATTCCCTTGGGAAAGGCATTTATCCGTCTCTTCGCTCCGGTTATGGGTTAAATAATATGATAGATTGGGTTCTATAGCTTTGGCTGGCAACCAGTTTCCGTAGAAAGCAACGGCAAACTGCTGCAAGTTAATCTTCTGCCCAGTCAGTCATGCCTCTTTCGAGACATGATCGCCTAAAGTGTATATCATGTATAGCACATAACTAACTGATCCATCCATTATGCTAACCTCATATTCAAGCTTACATCATACAGCACCTTTTAATTCCAAGTAGTCACTTATCTAGTTAAAGACCAGGCTTAATGTTGCTTAACTTAAGCGATTATACAGCAAATGGTGTTTCATTGATTTCTGTTTCTTAGACTGATGAGCAATGATGTATAAATAGTAATAAAAAAAATAATAAAGATTTTATAATATCTGAATATTTTTTATTGTTATAAACATTTGTAATTGATCTTTATACCTTAACAGTATCAGTCAAGTAGGACACCACTTGTACCAACCACAGGGTAAGTGTAAAATGAAACCGGAACATAAGTCATGAGGCATACTGCAAGGTTAAACTAAAAATTGTGATTGGCTCTTGGGTGTACAAATATAGAACTACAAATGTATAAATGAATGAAAATCAAACTACAGTGTTTTTTATCTGATTGTTTGAAAATAACTTTTTTTTTCTCTGTTTTTCATCAATTGTGGAAAGAGAAAACAAAATAAAGAACTTTTATACAAAGATTACAATAAAGAAACCAAAAATCAAGAAAGAGAGAAACAAGAAAATATGAACAAATACAGAAAGCCAATTAGAAAGAAAAAATAAAAAAGAAAGAAAGAAAGAAATTTAAATAAAAGCAAAAGAAAGAAAGAAAGAAATTTAAATAAAAGCAAAAGAAAGAAAGAAAGAAAGAAATTTAAATAAAAGCAAAAGAAAGAAAGAAAGAAATTTAAATCAAAGCAAAAGAAAGAAAGAAAGAAAGAAATTTAGATAAAAGCAAAAGAAAGAAAGAAATAAAGAAATTTAAATAAAAGTAAAAGAAAGAAAGAAATTTAAATAAAAGCATAAGAAAGAAAGAAAGAAATTTAAATAAAAGTAAAAGAAAGAAAGAAAGAAATTTAAATAAAAGCAAAAGAAAGCAAGACAGAAAGAAAGAAATACAGAAAGGAAGAAAGAAATTTAAATAAAAGCAACAGAAAGAAAGAAAGCAGAACCGAATAAAAGACAGAAACGAATGACTATAAATGAATCAAGGGAGAAAAAAGAGAACAAAGAAAGAAAGAAGTATTTACATTATTCGAACTATTGCTCTCATCTTTGTTGCCATTTGTACAACGTTTTGGCTGTTGTACGCTCCGACCTTCTTCAGGTGCAAGGAATTTCAAACCGAACCTTTTATTACAATCACTGGGGGATATCATCCTCATTTCTTGCATAAAAAAAGTCATGAGTTATCACCCTCTAACCCTGCAAGTTACTTGTTCACCACTGCTGTAGCCTGGTATTGAACTCACAACTCTTTAGGTCAAGTCACAGAAACTAACCAACATTTATATCTACTGGGCCATGTGTCCTTAAGGAGTACTTGTCTAAGGCCATCATTATGTATATCTGAAGGGACACAGCCCATAGAATAAGAAGAACAATTTAAAAAATTCAGATAACCTTAGCAGTTTGGGGCCTTGTGCTTGACAACGAAGAACTTACAAAATAAAGGGAGATATTTCAAAGGAATATTACCTTGTTTGTTTCTCTTTGGTTCTGTCTCCATCTACCTTCATTCTTATATAATAAAAAGAAAGAAAAATCCAAAAAAAGAAGAAAATAAAAAGATACCCGAAGGGCATGTGGGGTGGGTAACTACATAGATATTAACAGAGACTGAAACCTAAGATAGATAAATGGATAGGTAGATAGATAGATAATGAAAAGAGTGATATAGCAAGTTAAAAATCTTCATTTATGGGCCTTCAGAACTTAGGTGATCATGGCCATTCACATCTTCCTGTCCCTTGTAGCTCATAATACATTTTTGTCTTGTTATCTAAACTTATTTATAAATGGAACTTTGTGTGTGTGTGTGTGTGTGTGTGTGTGTGTGTGTGTGTGTGTGTGTGTGTGTGTGTGTGTTACCTATGGACTCCGAAATGGCTGAACCAATTTTCTTGAAAATTTACACAGTTGTACTATAAACGTCTGCGAGTGTTCTTAGCTAAGTTTTGTGTCGAGGTACCCCCGATAAATATCAAAAATCGAGAATCGAAAAAATCGGGTTATAGAAGGAGTGATTCAATTTTAATCAAATTTGATACACTCATAGACAAAGACATAAGAAAAGATATTCAGAAGTTTCAAGGTTGCAGTTCTTAAATTAGTGCAGAAAATCAATAATATATATATATATATATATATATATATATATATATATATAAAAGGTAAGATGTGTGTGTGTGTGTGTGTGTGTGTGTGTGTGTGTGTGTGTGTGTTTATCTGCCTGTATATCTATTTTTTTCAGCCCTTTTATTTTAGTCTTTGCTTCGGGTTTGGCTCTAAGATATTAATAAATTAATTGATTTAAATGAACAGACTGTAAAGAATAGATAGATGGTGTCAAACAACCATTGATAGATATATACGAATAGAGATGAACAAGAACATATTGAGATAAATAGATTGAGAGATAGAATGAAGAAAATTATCTAGGTAAATAGAGAGGTAGATAGAGAGAGATGGGTGATATCACACAATCATAGATATATACAAAGAGATTAACAAGAGCATATTGAGATCGATAAAAATAAACTAAGAAGATTGATGAAAACTAGTTGATAGAAACAAACATGGATTTGATTGGATGTCATCTGAGAAATAATAAAGAATATAAAAATGTTTAGCATAATAAACGAACTTTCTCTGATTATCTCCCTTCAATGCACTCTCCTGTTCTTTAGCCCCATGACACTTAACAACATCCAAACATTTTTCAATCAGATGTAAAACTAAACTGTATCAATTCCTTTACCTTCTCCCCTTAACAAGCTCTATTTCATTTCTAGGGGCCAAATCAGTTCAATAATAATGTCCAATGAAGTTTTAGGTCAGGCTAGATTTAAGGTGACATGTGTGCCAAATACTGGGTAATAATTTGTCATGCTCACAAAAGTAAGGACTTTTTCTTTTTTTTAGGCTATTATGTGGCCATAAAATGTACAAATGAAATGAGTTTGCTGGGAAATTGCTTGATGTCATTGTCTACTTGATGTCTCCTCTTCTTGGTTTTTGTTGGTTCGGATGACCAAATCTAACTGACCACACATGGCGATATAATTTTCATCAATGACTCATTTGATCTGTTTTGATTTTATTTTACTTTTTGTTCTGAGGATAATTTGATATTTTCATCAGTATGTGCATCAGTTATATGCTGAAAATTTCTTGTTCGAATCAACAAGTTCAATATCTATCTATCTATCTATCTATCTATCTATCTATCTATATATATATATATGTCACTTTATCTATCTATCTATCTATCTATCTATCTATCTATCTTTTTTTTTTTTTTAATCATGTCACCCCAAGCAAGGCATTCCACTGCCACTATAGCGCAGGGGGTTACATAGAGCGATTGGGTATAGGAAACGTCAGAAGGAGGGTGATAGATGAGTTAGGAAGTACATAGGGAGAGAGTTGGAGAGAATGGGTGTGAGTTAGTGTGTTAGGAGGTGTCTATTGAGCCTACATTTAAACTCCTGAAGGTTGTAGCCGTCGGGGAAGTAAGCATGCAGAAGGGAATTCCACAGGCGGGAAGTGCTAGAAAAGAAGCTGTTGGAGTAGAAATTGCAATTACATTTCATCAGTTTCACTGTAAAAGGGTGGGACCTAGTTGCCAATCTTGTGCAAATTCACACCTAGAGGGCACCAGTGATTTAAGTTCATCAGAGCAGAAGCCATGATAGTATTTATAGAAGAGGCACAGGGAAGCCACGTCACGCCGGTGAGAGAGTGACTGCAGGCAGTCAGCCAAGTTGGTATCAATCACATTACAGATTCTTCGCTGTATTTTGTCAAGAACCCCGAGGAGAATAGCAGGGGCACCCGACCAGATATGGTAGCAGTATTCAAAACACGGGCAGATGGTAGACTTATATAAGTGCAGAATAGATTCAGACGGAAAGAATTTCCAGGCCCTGCAGAGAGAGCCGACTTTCATAGCAGCGAATTTAGCGATGGATTATCTATCTAAATGTAATATTTCTCTGTCACTATATCTATCTATCTATCTATCTATCTATCTATCTATCTATCTATTTACTTAAATGCAATTGTCAATCACCATCCTCTGATTTCCCAAAACCTGTTCCTTTATTGCCCATTTTTTCATTCACTTTCACTCCCTGTAGCCACATGCATCCTAGTGATATTATCACCTTGTTTAGGCTGAAATGTTCAAAAATAATCTATCTATCTATCTATCTATCTATCTGTGTCTTTGTTATTTACTCATATATTACTAGCAGTATAGCCTGGCGTTGCTCGGGTGTAATGAAAATTTTTATATATATATTATCAATTTTCTGCACTATTGTAAGAACTGCAACCTTGAAACTTGAATATTGTTTCTTATGTTTTTGTCTATGAGTGTATTAAATTTGATTAAAATCGGACCACTCCTTCTATAACCCGATTTTTCAATTATCGATTTTCGATATTTATTGGGTGTACCACGACACAAAACCTAGCTAAGAACACTCGCAGACGCTTATAGTACAACTGTGTAAATTTTCAAGAAAATCGGTTCAGCCAGTTCAGAATCTATAGGTAACGGACACACACACACACACAGACACACACACATACACACAGAGAGACAAAGTTCCATTTATAAATGAGTTTAGATCTATTTACTTAAATGCAATTGTCAATCACAATCTTCTGCATACCCGAAACCTGTTCCTTTATTGCCTTCATTCTTTTTCACACCCTGTAGCCACATGCATCCTAGTGACATTATCACATTGTTTAGGCTGAAATGTTTAAAGATAATCTATCTAGCAGTCTGTTACTATCTATCTGTTCATATCTATCTCTTTATCTATCTAAGTTTCTATGTCTGTATACTTATATATATCATAGATATTTTCTTTCAATCCCTCTATATCACTCTCAATGTCAGTTCCTTTAGATCTTTTTTTCTGCTTTTAATTAATGTGCAAAATTTTGATAAGTCATAGAAAATGAATCTATCTATCTATCTATCTATCTATCTATCTATCTATCTATCTCAGTCTGTTCACTATCTGTCTGTCTATCTATCTATCTATCTATCTATCTATCTATCTCTGTTCACTATCTATCTATCTATCTATCTATCTATCTATCTCAGTCTGTTCACTATCTATCTTTCTACCTATCTATCTATCTATCTATCTCAGTCTGTTCACTATCTATCTATCTATCTATCTATCTATCTATCTATCTATCTATCTCAGTCTGTTCACTATCTATCTATCTATCTATCTATCTATCTATCTTAGTCTGTTCACTATCTATCTATCTATCTATCTATCTATCTCTCTATCTATCTATATATCTATCTATCTATCTTAGTCTGTTCACTATCTATCTATCTATTATCTATCTATCTATCTCAGTCTGTTCACTATCTATCTATCTATCTATCTATCTATCTATCTCAGTTTGTTCACTATCTATCTATCTATCTATCTATCTATCTATCTATCTATCTATCAGCCTATTCATATCTATCTATCTATATCAGCTTATTCATATCTATCTATCTATCTATCTATCTATCTCAGCCTGTTCACTATCTATCTATCTACCTATCTATCTATCTATCTCTTGGTTTATTCGTATCATTATATCTATCTACCTATTTATCAAAGTCTGATCATATCTATCTATCTATTTATCTATATCAGCCTATTCATATCTATCTATCTATCTATCTCAGCCTGTTTATATCTATCTATCTATCTATCTATCTACGTCATTTCATATCAATCAATCAATATATCTATCTCAATTTATTTCTATTTAATTCTTGGTTTTTCTATTTTCATTTCTTTCCATCTATAAATGTCAATATTAATTCTTATCATATCTAAAAGTACATTCCATTTTGCTTGTATCTCTTCACCTCGTAACATATATTTTTGCAACTATCTTGGTCTTTTTATATCTATGTAAGTCCAATCATATCTCGCACTGTTTATATTTGACACTTGATTAAGCCACCCAAAACTTTTGCAGCCATCCTCCTCTCAATGCATGCAATGGTCTCCAAGACATTTTATTAATAACTCGACCCCACTGAACAAATTGACCTTCCCCCAAATAACCAATAAAGACCCATGAATTAATTTTCAATGTAATTTTCTGTCTAGTAACACCAATGTATCTTTCAACAGGCAAAAGTAGTCAATGTAGTCGAAGGGGACGAATAATTTGTGACAAATTTTCTAATATGACTTTATTGATAATAAATAATATAAAAAGACAAGTTTGCTTTTCCCTCTCAATGTATATTACTTGCTGATTATTTTATCATTTTGAGGCAAGAAAGCGTGAAAGAAAGAAACAGTGTTAATAAGGCCATTTCTTTGGTCACTCATGGTCAGTTATAGGAATTCAGGAGAATAAATACGGCCAAATAGGACACTTTCAAGCATAAATGTAATTGTGTTGCCTATCTATCTTTCTATCTATTTGTGTAGCGTTATCTGTCTATCTATGTATGTATGTATCTATGTAGACTTATTTCCTTTGTCTATCTCAGTCTCTTTATATATATATATATATATATATATATATGTATATATGTATATCTCTATAGATCTATATATATATATATATATATACACAAATCTATGCCGATATATATCTATACTGATATATATATATATATATATACAAATCTATGCCGATATATATATATAAACAAACTGAGAGGCAAAGGTAATATATATATGGGTGTATCATTGCACTTTCTCTCTACCTTTGTCTTCTGAATATATTTCAGCATTTTCCTATCTGCTTGTCTATATATATATATATATATATATATAGAGAGAGAGAGAGAGAGAGAGAGATGTGTGTGTGTGTGTGTGTGCATGTGTGTGTGTGTGTGTGTGTGTGCATATACATAGTGTATATTTGGGCAGCAATCTCTCTTTTATGCAGGTTTCATTAACAATGACAGACAAGATGCGATGGTTAATATTTTTATTTAATTTTTCATGTGATCTTATGATTTTTCTTTTGAGGACATAAATTATATAAAAATTGTCCAAATGTTTTGTTCATCTGAACACTTTCGGGGATACTTTTAGCCAATATCAAGGATGGATATTATTTCAAGTGTAACAGAATGTATGTAGTGTTCTGTATGTTTGCAGAATAGTGTGCATGTTTTATGTACCAAACATGGTAAGCACATTGTTAGCGTGTTTGTAGCTGATATTATTGAGTGTTGAGTATTTCTTTTTTATTAATAATGCCTCCTGAATTTTTAACCCTTTTTGCATGTGGATGATGCTATGATATTTGTCATGTCAAAAAGTATGTTATGGACAGGGTCTAGTAAATTTCCATGTGTATTTAAATTACATCAAATTGAGCTCTGTTCTGAGAGATGCAGTGTGAATTTTTTTGTCAGTTTTTAGTTGTATGGCTGATATAATTCTTTATGAAATTAGGTGGATCAAGAACACAATTTTTTAAAGGACATGTAAATTTGTATATAATATTAGTTTGCTGTATTTTGGATCATGCAGGTGAAATGCTATTTTTGAGAATGAGGTCAGCTGTTTTAAATTTTGTATGGTAGATGATTAAGCTAATCTTTTTGTTTAAGTCTGTCTATCTCAGTCTATTCATGTATATCTCATATCTATCTGACTATCACTATCTATCTATGTAAATTTGTATATATATATATATATGTGTGTGTGTGTGTGTGTGTGTGTGTGTGTGTGTGTATCATAGTGGCCTTTGTCTTTTCTTATCTATTTCAGCATTTTCCTATCTATCTATCCATCTATCCCTCTACCTTCATCTTTTCATGTCAATGTCAGTCTGTACATATCTGGCTATCTAGTACTCTTCATTATCTATCTATCTATCTATCTATCTATCTAAATGTAAACTTATCACTACACTCATTTCAAAAAACCCTCTAAGTGTATACAGAAGGAAAAAATAATTGTAAAAAAAGAAAAAGCTAAGCACGCGAACCTACTTGGCAGGTTTGTTGGCTGTCCATTGTGGTGCATTGGATATCGGCTCAGAACGAGAAATCAGGGAGCCGAGTTCGAATTCCAGCTGAATTCATTGCATTCACTTACGTGCAAATACCCTTGGGAAAAGTATTAATCCGTCTATTCCTTCCAGTTATGGGTTAAATAACAGGACAGATTGGGTTCTATAGCCTTGGTTGGTAACCAGTCTACCACAGAAGGCAATGGCAACCTACTGTGGGATAATCTTCTGCCCAGTCAGTCATGTCTCTTTGGAGATATGATCACCCAAGCATGTATCCCATATGGCACTCAACTGACTGACTGACTTTATCTATCTATCTATCTATATATATATATATATATTTAATTCTGTTCATTATCTATCTAACTCACACAGTTTATACCTTTCCTACTGGCTTAATAGCC
>JBBBDQ010002153.1:897500-997500 GCA_037127315.1 Ascarosepion bandense
GCTGATCTTCCATATATATATATATATATATATATATATATATATATATATATATATACAAGTTGTATAACTCGGCGTTACCCTACCCAGGTTTTTTTAGTGGTATAACGTTAAAATGGTAAAGTCAAGTGCTTAAAGGACCAATTATGAGGTTGCCTTAACGCATAAGTTAAAAATAATGCGAAGTAAATATTGGTTTTTGCTGGATTTGTAAAATGGGATTCAGGCTTGGTCAATTTTGCCAATAAACAGTAATGTGTATGTACAGTTAAAAGAACGGGGGTGGGCGTTACGGGAGCCTATAAAGTGATACGGTGATGTTGTGACGCAGAAAAAGTGAATGAATTGTCCTTGCAACGTCGGAGAGATTGGCACCTTATAGAAAACGTGAAATTGTTATGGAATATGATAACGTAGAAATTTAAAAAAAGACCTGATTTTTGTTGGACTACAACTAAGCGTTTTTGAAATACAGTTGCTAATTATATTTAATATTTCTTCAGCTGGGACGTTAGCAAAAAGATTTTCTACACCCAAGGTAGTGAAATAACTCGTTTAAAAATGAAAAATATTCAAAAGTTCTACAATATAATTGTATAGAACACTTTTTGATACAAATGTGTACTGGTCTAACCCTATAAGGATCAAAAACTAAGTATTAAACAATCAATAAATATATATCGTTCATTCAGCAATGAATTAGAACATTCTCAGCTGTTGGGCGTGTATAATGATAATATACGCGCTAAAAAGTCTGCCTTCTTCTACCGAGTGCCTATAGCTCAGAGGTAGAATCTCCGACTGACGCCATTTCGGTCGGGTTTCAATCTTGGGTTAAAAGCAATCGGGTGTCTAACTGTACTGATGAACTGTGATACAGCGAAACAGATCTGTCTGCGGATGACTATATATATATATATATATATATTTTGGAAAAATAAACATTTATTTTATTTTTTAACGGATATGTCTACTGAAATGTTTGGTTCGACTAAGCATAACACTGTTACCGAGCTTAGAATGAGGTGATCTCATCATTGCTACATTGGCATCCCATTGGTATCCCTCTGGAATTGTTGCATCAAGAGAACTGACGTATCCACACACTTTGCTGGAAACTCAAGGCTGGATAGGAGAGATCTGAATACAGCAATGCTTAACCGTGTTGTGTGGGATGGGATTGTCGATGGGTTTCATAGGTTGATTGAAGAATGATGATGGTGTAGTGTAGGGATATCAGGGTCACCAGTGTAATGTAGGAAGATGGTTAACGTTTCTTTGATTCGGCCTTGTGTCAGACATAACCGAACTTCCTACAGCTTAAAGAATTTATGTAGAATTATTGTCATCCGAATTATCCGAAGGTTGGTTGTCGGCAGGACGGAATGTGTGGGATTTTGTGGAATAATAAAAGAATAAAATATACACTTTTCGTGTTAAATAGAAATTTATTAAAACGAAATGAATAACACAAGTTGTAAAAGTTATTGTGTAATTAGAAACATTATTAAGAAGTCAAGGGTACGTGTTCAATGATAAAGTTATGGTTATCAAGAAATATATAGAAAATGTTCGTCGTAGAAATTGTTGAAAGAGATAAAGAGAAAGAGAACAAGGTGCGACCTAACTTTATCTCCGGGTCGATTTAAAGTTGAAATTACATTTTAGTTGTTTCGTCTCGCGGCTCTCATTTCACTCTGACTGACGCTGATCAAGTCTTTTTATTGTCATTAGATTTTCGCACTTGCTCGCGAAGTCTTAAAATCTTGCAAGTTGCTCCCATTGGTCAAAAATAATTTTAACAACTACTTTCGAAATCTGGGTTCGACTTTTTCTATAAGCACATGGTCAATCCTTTTTCTATTTGGGAAAACCAGGATTTCACACGTCGTTGTGAACTTTTGTAAAAGTGAAGAAGAAGGGCGTTGATTTTAATTCATTTCTTATCCGCTACAATAGTGATGAAGCATAATACTACATTATTATTACATTACAGATCGTTCTTTGAATTTTGTCAAGGATTTCACCATGTACAGTCGGAGCTGCAGTGGATATCGGCTCGGAACGACAAATCAGGGAGCCGAGTTCAAATTCCAGTTGAATTCCTTGCATTCACTTACGTGCAAATACTCTTGAGAAACCCGTCTCTTCCTTCCAGTTACGGGTTAAATAATAGGATATATTGGGTTCTATAGCCTTGGTCGGCAACCAGTCTACCGCAGAAAGCAATGGTAACCTACTGCGGGATACTCTAGTCAGTCATGTCTCTTTCGAGACATGATCGTCTAAAGCGTGTATCACGTATGGCACTTAATTGACTGACAGTAAGAGCACATATTACTGGGGTATATCATTCAGCAAGAATGATATACCCCTGTAATCGAAATAAAGGGCTCTGTTCAAAATTCAAAGCACCTGAAGAAAACCGGAATGTACAACGGTCAAAACGCCGTGAATATGGCAATAAAGATGAGGACAACAGTCCGAACAATGTAAATTGTGTAAATATTACCTCGTCTCAGAAGTATAGAAAAGCAGATATGAAATAGTAGCTTAGTACTCAAACTGGTCTGTTGGGTACTTCAATTTGTTTAGGTCAGTGGTTCCCAAACTTTTTTCTGTCATTTCTCCCTACACCCAGTTCAATCATCCACCTTTCCTCCTCCGTATGTATGAGAGAAACAGCAGTTAAAGCACACTGAGACTATTTACTAATTTATTTTTCAAATGTACAAATATACTAATTACCTTATAGTTACAGAGTAAAGTGAATAGAGAGCAGTTAGTAACAAGTAAGCATAGCTACAGAGAACGGTTAGTAACAAATAAAGGACTTTTGTTTGCTCTTCTACTTCAGAATTAAATTAGTGAGAAGGGTGGTGCTGCTTCTTGTGCACCAGTGCATCAATATCAGGGTTAGGCAAGCACGCAACGTATGTCACATTCCAGTCGGTTTTGTGCTTTGGGGTTGATTGTGAGGAAAGTTATTTAGTAGGTAGTGTAATTATTTCCCCTCTGGTAGCTTCAAATTTCTCCACAGGGTGAAATTTCCCCCAGTTTGGGAATCGCTGGTTTAGGGTTAGGGTTATGGTTGCGGTGTAATTTGGCGAAGGAAAGAATGTATTCATAACCCAGGCTCGAGCCAATAGATAAACTCGTCCAGTGTCTGTCTTGCTTTATTTAAACTTACATAAATACATATAGAAAAAGTGTCATGCCTATTTATAGGTAAATTTACTTATCAATAAAACATTAAAAATGCATATATTTACATGCGTGTCCCTCGGTGTATAAACGTTGTTATCTAGCATCGCTGAAAATCTATATGAGCTTACATGTAAATACTTTTGAATATACATATGCGCTGATCACGTAACTAATTTCTGCTTAATTTTATGTATATTAGGACCAAAATAGACTGGAGAGCAAAGTAAAAAAGAGATCTGTACACGTAGATATGTATACGTTCTTTGATTTATTGCCATTGGAGCCTTTATAAAGAATCAATGACAACAGTATACACACACACTAACACACACACACACACACACACACACTCTCTCTCTCTCTCTCTCTCTCTCTCTCCTGGTCTCTATCTTTCTCTCTCTCTCTCTCTCTCTCTCTCTCGTGGTCTCTATCTTTCTCTCTCTCTCTCTCTCTCTCTCTCTCTCGTGGTCTCTATCTCTCTCTCTCTCTCTCTCTCTCGTGGTCTCTATCTCTCTCTCTCTCTCTCTCTCTCTCTCTCGTGGTCTCTATCTTTCTCTCTCTCTCTCTCTCTCTCGTGGTCTTTCTCTCTCTCTCTCTCTCTCTCGTGGTCTCTATCTCTCTCTCTCTCTCTCTCTCGTGGTCTCTATCTCTCTCTCTCTCTCTCTCTCTCGTGGTCTCTATTTCTCTCTCTCTCTCTCTCTCTCTCTCTCTCTCTCTCTCGTGGTCTCTATCTTTCTCTCTCTCTCGGTTTTTCTTTCACTCTTACTGTATTTATTTTCTCTTTATTTCTCTCTTACATGGGGTTTTATGGCCATATCACGTTCAAGCATTGGTTCTCGCTCGATCACCAGAGTTAAGCAACGTAGAGTCTGGTCAATACCTAGATAGGTAACCACTGGGAAATACCAGGTGCTATAAGTCTGGATGTACGGATGGTGTAATGGATAATGACTTGGAAATTTTAATCATGGATGCGAGTTCAAATTTTGGTTGGGTTCATGATATTAAATTACACTGTTGGGAAAGTTATAAATGGTCAACCTCTGGCGAATACCATGTGCTGAAAGATTTAAAGTGAAGATGGTATATAGGGATAATGACATATCGCATTGAACCACTAGTTCTTGTACGATCATCAAAGTTAAGCAACGTTGAACGCGGATGGGTGACATCTAGCGAATATGAGGTGGTGGATGGTATAAAAGGCTAACGGAAATATCACGATGAAACACTAAAATTAAGCAATGTTGTACTTGATTAGTACTTAGATGGGTGACCACTGAGAATACAAGGTACTGTAAACTTGAATGTACAGGTGGTATAATGAACAGCGGATGGCTTGGAATTGTTAATTGAGGAACAGGGTTCTAATTTCGGTTGGTTTCGTTACATTCAATTACGTGTAAATACCGTTGAGAAAAGTATGAATCCAATTTTCTTCTTCATCAACTATGGATTAATTAGTAATATAATCATTATTATCACTAAAATAAATAAATAAATAAATAAAAAATAAATAAATAAAAAAACGATTCTTGCAGTCTTTAAATTATTTTCTAGAGTTAAGTAACTTATAATGGGTTGATAAGCTGTAAAAAACGAATTAAAAAATATCTTTTATATGAGTGCCTATGGCCATATCATGTTGAAACATCAGTTCTCATTCGATCATTGAAGTTAAGCAAAGTCCAGTGTGGTCAGTATCTAGATGGGTAGCCTCTTGGGAATACCAGATACTGTAAGCTTGAATGTGAAGATGGTATAAAGCGCTAACAGCCTTTATAAAGACTCAATGACAACAGTACACACACACATTAACACACATCGAAACACACACACATTAACACACATCGAAACACACACATATTAACACACATCGAAACACACACACATTAACACACATCAAAACACACACACATTAACACACATCGAAATGCACACATTAACACACATCGAAACACACACACATTAACACACATCGAAACACACACACATTAACACACATCGAAACACACACACATTAACACACATCGAAACACACACACATTAACACACATCGAAACACACACACATTAACACACATCAAAACACACACACATTAACACACATCGAAATGCACACATTAACACACATCGAAACACACACACATTAACACACATCGAAACACACACACATTAACACACATCGAAACACACACACATTAACACACATCGAAACACACACACATGAACACACATCGAAATGCACACATTAACACACATCGAAACACACACACATTAACACACATCGAAACACACACACATTAACACACATCAAAACACAAGTTCTTGTACGATCACCAAAGTTAAGCAACATGAAGCCTGGTCAGTATCTAGGTGGTTGACCGCTGGGGAATACTGTAAGTTTGGAAGTGTGGGTGGTGTAATGGATAATACCTTGAAATTGTTAATTGGAGAGTCAAGTTCTAATTCCCATTGGGTTCGTTGTAGTCACTTATGTGCAGATACAGCATGAAAGGCTTGAATCCACCTCTTTTCCACCCAGTTATAGGTTAAATATTAATATTTGTTAATTAGTAATAATTTTAATTAGTAGTACTTATATAACTGAATCATTAACATGCCCTGCCCTAAAAAAAAACTGCAATTTAAAGAAAATATATTTTCTGTCTTTGGTTGATCAGTCATAAAAAATGAATCCATCAATTTATTCTCTCTTACGTGAAGGTTTATGGCCATATGGTGTTAAAATAACAGTTCTCATTTGATCACTGAAGTGGAGCAACATTGTCACTGATTCTTGCTCAAACACCGAAGTTAAGCAATGTCAAAGTTAGTCAGTATTTAGAAGGGTGGAAGTTTAGGAATACCAGGCAATGTAAGGTTAGACGTCTGGGTGGTATAAAATGGCTAATTGTCACAGGTTCTTGCTCTATTTCAATAGTTAAGCAATATCAGATCTCGTCAGTGTCTAGAGTGGCACCAGCTTTGGAATACTAGGTGATGTAAACTTGGATGTGTGGTAGATATAAAATGGCTAATTGTCACTGGTTCTTGCTTGATCACCAATGTTAAGCAATGTTAAGCCTAGTCAGTATCGAGAGCGTCTTTGGGAATAACAATGATGTAAGCTTACAAGTGCAGATAATATAAATGGCTGATGGTCATAAGTATTGTATATTGTAAATGCATATATATATATATATATATATATATATATATATATATATATATATATATATATATTTGATTTTTAATTAAATTACATTGCAACACGGAAATTTCTATGTTTTGAGATTTCTATCTCGTCATTTTCACAACAATGATCTGCCATTGACTGATGACGAGATAAAAATTTTGAAAAAGAAATTTCCATGCTGCAATGAAATTTTGATTAAAAAAAAACAAGTTTAATTAATTATATTATGCTTTACAATATTTATTGTATTGAGCACATTTATTAAAAAAAATATGCCGGAGAACTCGGGATTATAAAACTGTGGGTTCTCTTCTTCACCTGGATATATATGACTATATATATATATAGATATTTAATTTTTAAACGGTTTATTATGATACCGAGGTTTCTACCATCTGGTGTCTTCAGCTCATTTACAATAATATAATAAGTTATTGTAAATTATTTGAAGACACCAGCTTATATAAACATGGGTTGATAATAACTCATTTACAAATGAAAAATATTCAAAATTTCTACACTATAATTGTCTTAAACCTTTTTTAATACAACTATGTACTGGTCTAATTTAATTATGACCAAAATTAAGTAATTTAATAATTATATATATGATAAATTTTTATTACGAAAAAGTGTGTCATTCGGCAGGATTCGAACCTGCGACTCCTATCCAGATAGAGGAAGCTAACATGTGATCTGGTATGTCTTAAAGCTCTCGACCACGAAGGACAGTTAGTCTGAACAAGGTTTTAATCAAGCCTATATAATACAGTTTTCGATCTATCGCAATAACCATATATAGATAGATAGAAATAGATATATAAGTTCTTGACAAAATCTAAATTCAGGATCTGCAATATAATCGGTTTGGCTTTGGTAGCCTGTCTTCAGTCATTTTCTCCCTGATGATACACTAAATATATATATATAGTCATCCACAGACAGATCTGTTTCGCAGCTCGTCAGTATGGTTAGACAGCCGATTGCTTTTTATCCAGGATTGAAACCCGAATTGGCGTCAGTTGGCAATTCTGCCTCTGAGCTATGGGCGCTTGGTAGAAGGAGGCAGACATTTTAGCGTGTATATTATCATTATACGCGGCCAATAGCCAGAGTGATCTAATTCATTGCTGAATGAGCGATGCGTAGATGCCAGAGTAGCTACTGTTTTTCAAAGTCTGCCATTCTTCCAGAGTGCTCAATCAGGGTGTGAGAGCGTAGTCATTCGCAGACAGATCTGCTTCACTGTATCACAGCTCATCAGTACAATTAAACAGCCGATTGCTTTTTACCCAGGAGTGAAACCCGACCGAATTGGCGTCAGTCGGTGATTCTACCTCTGAGCTACGGGCGCTCGGTAGAAAAAGGCAAACCTTTTAACGTGTATATTATCATTATACACGCTCACTAGCTGAGAGTGTTCTAATTCATTGCTGAATGAACGATGCGTAGATGCCAAAGTAGCTACTTAGATGTGGTACAAGCCTGAAAGTATGGGGTACCCAGTGAGGATCGAACTCACTTGTAATAGGTGCTAGCAAGACAAGCTTGCTATCATTACACTACACCGAGGTTCCTAGATAGATAGATAGATAGATAGATAGATAGATAGATAGATCCAAACAAGGATCTGCAATGTAATCAATCCTGACTTGGATCCTCGACTTCAGTCATTTTCTCACCAGCATGATGTGGCTTCTCCCTGTCTTTTCTACAAATATTTTCTTTTTCTGACGAGTTGCTTTCCTTGGTACCCCGACCACATGAATTTGAGCGTGCTACTAGATTAGAAACTAGGTCCCACTCTTTTACCGTTTAAATAGTTAAATGTAACCATTTCTTCTACTCCAACAGCTTAAGTTATTGCACTTCTCGCCTATGGAACTCCCTTTTATTTACTTGCTTCCCTGACAGCTACAATCTCTAAAAATTTAAACACAACATCAATTGCCATTTTCTATCTCTTTGACCTCATTCTTTTTTATTCTTTCTTCGACACCCTGTCTTTTCTCTCACTGTAACCCCTACACATTAGTGACAGTCCTGCATTGCTTGGAGTAAAATGAAAAAGAAATAGAAAATAAATATGTATATCTATAGACAGATATGGAGATTGATATATGTATATATAGATAGATATATTTATTTATTCATCATTTCATCCCAAGCAAGACGGGGATGTCACTAGGACATAGAGTGTTACAGAAAGTGAAAGTGAAGACTGATTATAATCAGGATTGAAGAAAAGACAAAAGATGAACGGGATTCAAGAAGATAGAAGATGGCAACTGAAATTGCCTTAAATTTTTGAAGATTGTAGCTATAAGGTAAACAAGGAAATGGAAGGGAGTCCTACAGATGAGAAATACAAGAAAAAACTATTGGAATAGAAAGGTGGTTGAATTTAGCGATTTAAGCGGTAAACAGGTGGGACTTAGTTGCCACTCTAGTAGCACGCTTAAATTTATGTACTTGGAGCACAAGGGAAAAAAGGCGTTTCAGAGCAGTTGCCATGAAAACCAGTTCCTTGATTTTGATTCTGTGTCACAAGTCCACAAAGAACAAGGATGGATGGTCTTCAACAAAACCCACAAGACTGAGTGAGTTCATAGTTATTTTTAACCATTAACCTTAAAAAGTGGTAGTATTCAGCTGACAGTCTAGATATTTCTGAATAGGTTTGGAACCATGTATAACATCAATATGAAATTCTCAATCTGACAATGCTATTTACAAACATGATTCAAGTTTTCAGGTTATTGTTTTGGTTTCATAGCAATTGGAGGTGTTGGGTGAAACTACCTCTGGCGCCGTCTATTTTATGTTCAATAGCATTTTCTTCTCAAGGACACATCGCCTAGTGGATGAAAGCATTGGTTAGATCCAGTGGCTTAACCCAAAGAGTTGTGAGGTCAATATCTGGCTATAGCAGTGGGGAAAAATTTACTGAGTTGAGTTAAAGGGAGATAATTAAGACATCCAGAAGTGCCATGACGCACTGAACGAGAATATACCCTAGTGATCGAAATGAACGGTTCAGTTCAAAATGCCAATCATCTGAAAATGATCAAAGTGCACAATGGCCGAAATATTGTAGATTGGCAATAAAAATGAAGACAACAGTCTGAACAATGTCAGTCAGTTACGTGCCATATGTGATACACGCTTGGACGATCATGTCTCGAGAGCACCTGAGTGAATGAGCAGAAGATTATCCCTCAGTAGGTGGCCATTACTTTCTGCGGTAGATTGGTTGTCATCCAAGGCTATAGAACCCAACCTGTTCTGTTATTTAACCCTCTAGGGCCATTCGTATCATATTTGATACAGTATTTCCCTATAAGGAAACATTTGGTATTTCCCTATGAGGAAACATTTGGTATTCATTGACTGAGCAGTCAGTACTGCTTTCATTTGAAATTTATAAAATATTTCTCTTAAAAAATTTTTCAGGAAAATATTTCTTTCAAGGCTTGTTTTCATACTGTATCAAATATGATACGAATGGCCCTAGAGGGTTAACCCAAAACTGGAGGGAATAGACGGATTAATATCTTTCCCAAGGATATTTGCATGTAAATGAATGCAAGGAATTCAACTGGAATTTGAACGCAGCTCCCTGATTTCTCGTTCCGAGCAGATATCCACTGTACCACAACGCACATAACGTAAATAATTATAGTACCTCCTCTCAGAAGTACAGACAAATTCTTTTTTTCCGATACTAAATTTGTTATAATTGTATCCAGAAGCCAAGGTATTGGAAATGTTCTAATTCCACTTCCTCAATTTTTATGTTGGATTCATAAATCATAGTTTCTGATTGGAAAAGTTATAACATGTATCCTATTTCATTGAACATTCGTAGAGGATGTTGATTTTCTGTTCAAGGTCATTCTTATAACAATTATGTATATCTATGTCATCAGCATAAACACCGTAATCATCAGTATATTGACCTTGGGAGGGAAAGCAGATTGGTTGCCTTCTATTGGAGTGTACTATGGAGTTTTTAAAAAATCATTGCCTATCTATCTATCTATCTATCTATCTATCTATATATATATATATATATATATATATATATATATATATATATATTTAGTATATCGAGGCAGCAAATAATTTTCTAAACATATACTGTTAAATGTAAGAGACAATGAATGTCTATTATGTTTAATCAGGAGCCGTTCTAAACGTCGTATTTTGGCTTTAATTTCAGTTGAAAATAAAGACAAAAATTCTCTAACATTTGGATAATTTTTTATTAATTTGTTTCTAAGCTTACACAATAACATCCACCATCACCGACGATTTTATTTTGTGTTGACATAAAACTCCGCTAGGCAATAGCAATAGTTACCAAAAATAACAAACGTCATAGAACCGCATTGCAAATTTGCGAACTGCGTTTGTTATTTTTGGTAACTATTGCCAAAACAATAAACTTTAGCCATCCCTCCCTACGGCTTCACCATCTTTTATCCCTCTCTCTTACTCTTTTTACAACATCACCTGTACTGTTTTCTTTTCTGTCTTCCCTCTCCTTTCATTGTAACCCCCTGAACACCAGTGGTAGTACTGCCTTGCTTGGAATGAAATGATATTAAAAAAATAAAAGTAAATAGGTTTCCCTATCATCCAGTTCACACATCCCTCTATTCTTTTGAAGAGGTGTAGAGAGTTATTTCTTGTTTCCTGTTTAGGATTCGGTTTTCGGTTCTTTCAAACATCTTTTCATATTCTTTCCATCCCAGTAACCCCTTGCATCTTAACGGCATTATCACCCTTGCTTGGAGAGAATTGATTAAAAAACAAACAAACTTAAATTCAGTCATGAATCTAGATTTCATTGCAATGAATTAGTAAGTTGACAAGATATTTGCCTATGGTGCGCTAATACCTTCTGCGCACATCATGTGTGAGCATTAAGAATAATTATCAAACATCTTTTCTGTAATATCCAAAGGAGAGGCGTTAAGCTCATAGGTAGATAACACACTGGAAAGGATATCTGACTTGAACAGTTTTAAAAAAAGAGACTTTCTTTGGCAATCCCTGACAGGTTTGTTTTTAACTTGATAAGGTTCCACCTCACTTCCATCGCAAACTTTGGAGGTTTCTCCCTAAACCGCCTTTTACCAAACTGAATTAGGCATTCCGTTCAGGTGATTGATCTTCTTGTTGAATTTGACATCCCTTTCTCATAGCTGTAACAAAGTTTTTTTATGCTTTATCCATAAATAATTTTGTGCTAAATGCTCAGATGGACCTTCTTATATTGTAACTGGATTATATGAATTTAAGCGCATTACTACGGTCCTGGGCATGACGATAAACTGCATCCGGCAACATGGTCTCTGATTGGGAGATTGCGAGGAGCATGGAACCACCTCTTAATTGCTGTTGTTCCTAGGTCCACCCTGACCCGGAGTGGTAGCACCTGTTAGGGTCCCATCTATGGGTAAATATTTAACCCCCTAAACTGGGGTCAAAACACTATGAAAGTATAAAAATACACTTTTATAAAAATTTATACATATAGACTTTTATAGAAAAATATACATTTTTGAAAGAAAATTATTACCAACAATATACTTTTTAAGAAAAAATTGTTATCATAACAAATTTTTGAAGGAAAAAAATATTCTCGGCAAAACATTTTTGAATACAAAACTAGAAGACATTTTCAGTTTTCTAAAATAAAAAAGAATAAAAACAAAAAATTCATTAAAATCTGACTAAATCAACCTTCTCAATATAACCGAACATAAATATACCTTAAAACCACACCTTTTTGGCATTAAATAATCCACAGTGGTTGATATGCCATTAAATAAAACTCAAAAAAATAAAAAAAATTAAAGGCGAATTACTAGATTGGAGGCGAGGTGTCGTCAATTTAGATTTTAAATGGTTACATGCAACCATAAGTTCTATACGAAGAGTTTCATTGAAATTACATCCAGCTTCATGGCTCCTTTCAACTTTGATCTTCAAAAATTTTAAAGCAGTGTCAATTGTTATCTTTTAACTTTTTAATTCTTGTTCTTTTATTATCTTCTCTCCTTAATAGTATATTTTATAATGTTCTCTAATACTCAGTAACATTCTACGTCTTAGTATCTTTGATGCCTTGCTTGGAGTGGAATATATATATATATATATATATATATATATATATATATATATATATATATATTAATTTCGAAAAGAAACTTTTAAGAAAAAAGATAGCCAAAAATATAGTTTGGGATTACAACTACAGGAATTGTGGTGATACCGAGCAAAAGCGAGGGACCGGATGTTTGCTCTATAACGACCAGAAAGCAAATGAACAAAAGTCGCCTCTGTGCAAGTAGATTCGCGTAGATGTTTCGGTTGAAAAATAAAAATGAATCAAATATCAAATTTCCATTTCGCGAGCCTACGCGAATTTTATTTATCAGCCAATGGGAAGCCCAGAATCAAATACAAGTGCGAAATCCCAAAACGAACTGTTTTGATCCAAAAAGCAGATATAAAAAGCCGAGAGAAAAAGCACCCGACAGACAGACCAGGCAGAGACCAAGGAGAAGAGTGTAATTAATATCCCCTTGACTTAAGTCGAGCGGTTACTACGCTTGCCTCTTTCCTTCTCCCCTGTCTCAAAAGTATTTACTGACCTAAGGAGCGACTACTTCAAAGACATTCCTCACATACCTCCGCTCCCCACATTCCTAAACACTAATTATCTTTTTCAGCATTATTATTTGTCATGAACATTTAACCTCCGTTGGACCTATATTCAAGTATTACTTTAATTGTAATACATTAATTGATATGTGCATATATAAATGTTATTTTCAACTCAATTTGCCTTTCTTGATTTTATAATCATTTTATGACTTATAGTGGGCTATCTACCACAAGGCCAAATTTCGTTAACCTGCAACAGTATACAACTACCCTTCACTAGAACAGACTCCCAGTAGAACGGGAAAGCAATAAGCAACCTGCTATAGAATAAACAATGCAAAATAAAAGAATCAAATTTTCAATTATAACATAAGAAAACTGATTTCTAAAATGAACTTACTTTTAAAATTAACTTCCGACTGGTCACTACAGAATTAATTCCTTTCCTTTTTAAATAATTCTCTTTTTCATCCTTGTTCTTTTATTATCTTTCAAAAATTAAGAGCATATTTTGTAATATTCTTTATTAATATTCTCAAAGTCGTAATAATGTTTTCTTCTATCGCATTTCTCACTGGTTGGAATCTCTTCCGATCCCTTGCTTTCCTATCAGCTTTGATCTTCAAAAATTTAGAGGCAATATCAATCATTATCATCTGTTTTCTTAATTCTTGTTCTTTTATTGTTTTCTCTCATCAACAATGTACCCAGTCACCCCTTGCGATTTAGTGGCTTTATTATTTTACCTGGGGGGAAGTGGTTAGATAGATAGATAGATAGATAGATAGATAGATAGATAGATAGATAGATAGATAGATAGTATGAACGGAGATAGATAGATAGATAGATAGATAGATAGATAGATAGATAGATAGATAGATAGTATGAACGGAGATAGATAGATAGATAGATAGATAGATAGATAGATAGATATGTAAAGATTGAGATATGTTTATAGTTTGAAAGATAGATATTTAAATAGATTCGCTATATAGCTCAGTATATAGCGCAAGGTTTTTGAGTGGTTATGTTGAAATGATAAGGTCAAGATCTCATTCAAAAAGCATCAGTATAGGATTGCCATGATGCGTAAGTTAAAAAAAATGCGAGATAAGTATTGGCTTTCGTTGTATCTGTAAAACGAGATTCATGATTGGCCCTTTTTTCTAATAAACAGGAATGATGTATTTACAATTGGAAGAACGGTGGCAGGCATTACAGGAGCCGGTAATGTGATGTGATGACGTTGTGATACAGAAGAAGTGGATGGATTGTCCCTACAATGTAGAAGGGGTTGGCACCTTGCAGAAAACGTGAAATTATTATGGCATGTGATAAAGTAGAAGTTACAAAATGACCTGATTTTTGTTGGAATACAACTAATCGTTCTGGTAAATAAAAGATCACAAAAAGCAACATATTCCATTAATTCTTGCCACACCTTGTGAGTCAATTGAAATTTTTGTTTGCATATCAAGGCATCAGAACTTGATCTCGAGTCGATGTTGGTTGAGTTTCAGTGAGGTGACTTGGAGAAAAGTCAAAAGAAAATGCATAAAAGTGCACAAAAGACCACCTGAAATTATATTTGTAGTTGATATTTTACAAACTCTGTACATTGATTCGAAAAAGATGTTGTGCACATCAAAGGTTTGGATGATGAGCCACAAGATATATGATTTTGGTTGAATTCACATTAAGTATCTCAGAGGAGAAGAGTTTGTAAATTCTAAGCGTTTCATCTGTCTAAGCAGCTCATAATAAACTACACTCAATTTATCCCATCAGATACAGAGCAGAAGCTTCGAATGATGGACATTCAATTTTGATATAGAGAAATAAGTCTTGTAAATTGTCCATTAGAATTTTGAGTGAAAAGAAGAAATAGGTAGGGGAGAGAGTTGATTAACGGACATGTCGAATATGTAGATAGATTTAACATTAGAATATATATATATATATATATATATATATATATGAAACATTAGAATAATATGTATGGATGGAGGTATGGAGGTATGGATATGTATGTATTTATGTATACATATAGGCACATGACTATGGGATTAAGAAATTAGTGTCCCAACCATGATACCTGAGTTTGAATCTTAACATGGTGAATCTATGAAGTAATTTGGCTTGTGGAACTCCTGAGAACTATCTGAAATCCATCCCATTATCCCAACACTTCAGCATCAAAATTGATAGACAAAACACTTCAAAAGCCACTGATAGATGCACGACCTTGAATTCACTTGTCATCAACACCGAAGATGTGCTTCATTTCAGATACTGTAACTAAGGTCTGTACAGTTGCAGTATAAACAAATAGGTGATTCTTTGCATGTTGAAGGAACATGCATTTGTCAGAGCAATAATCTGCAACAGGGACCAAGTCACCATTCTAACAAATGGATGTACGTGGAAAGGAATGGCTAGCCATTATATATATATATATATATATATATATATATATATAACTTCATCTGTATTCCTAAAAACTCATATTTCTCGGTATTTCATCTTTTGACTTCATATCTGTAAAGTCAGCCCTTTTCAATTGGCCTAAAAAACCTAAGAAAGTTGAGAAAACACAAAAAACAACACTTCTGTTTAAATAGAAGCAATCAGTTTCAATTATATGATGAATCTATTGGCTATAGACTAGATATATGTGTTTGTTAGCAAAATAACTCCTGTCTTTCCAATTGATTAACTCAATAACCTTTTGATACTGTGATTAGGGCAAAAATATGAAGACGCACATTTTAACAATGAGAACTAATTGATGTAATCATAGAAATTTGGTGAATGGTAGGGGAAGAGAAGGAGGTAAAATACCAGAAATTCCAATTCTTATGTTCTATCTATCTATCTATCTATCTATCTATCTATCTATCTATCTATCTATATATATATATATATATATATATATATATATATTTCTATACAACGACATATTTTTCTGTCTGTTCATATCTGTCTATCTGTCTATCCATCTATGTTTATAATATATTTATACATTCTATCTATCTATCTATCTATCTATCTATCTATCTATCTATCCATATGTGTGTGTGTGTGTGTGTGTGTGTGTGTTTATATCTATCTATTTATCTATCTATCTGCAAAACCAATTAGGTAACTCCACACTCGACTCGTCCGGAGTGCACCCACCCGACTTCCCTATTAGAACTGAGGCCAAACTGCATGACGTGTATATTACCCCGACAATAGTATCCAGAGTAATTTCAAAACTCGACCCCCATAAGGCGTGTGGAGACGATGGAATCCCGGTGATAGTCCTTAAGAGGTGTGCCCCTGAACTTTCCCCTGTCCTCTCTAAACTGTTTAACTACTGCCTTTCTGCTTCCTGCTTTCCTGCATGCTGGAAATTCTCCTCAGTCGTTCCTGTCTTTAAGAATTGTGGTGAACCCTCGGACCCATCCAACTATCGCCCTATCAGTCTCCTACCAATATTCGGGAAAGTGTTCGAGGCTATAATAAATGCTGAAATAGTTCATCATCTCACCGCCCACAAGCTGTTCTCCGACAGGCAATATGGATTCCGATTTGACAGGTCCACAGCCGACCTGCTAACTACTGTAACGGAGTACATGCTACAGGCCCTTGATGAGTCTGACGAGGCTCGCGCGGTTGCTCTGGATATCTCCAAGGCTTTCGACAGGGTTTGGCACCCTGGCCTCCTATGCAAACTACGCGGTTATGGTATTACCGGTCGCCTGCTTGACCTAATCCAATCTTTCTTAAATAACCGCAAAATGAAGGTCGTTCTGAATGGGCGTGCCTCTTCGTCCTACAGCACGAATGCTGGTGTCCCACAAGGCTCTATCCTGGGCCCAACGCTCTTCCTTATTTTCATCAACGACCTCCCAGATGAGATCAGGTCCCAAGTAGGCATCTACGCAGATGACACTACAATATACTCCCGCTCCAGTAAGAAACCTGTCGTGGCGGACAGACATAATCTCGCTGCTGACCTTGAGCGGGATCTACACTCTGTGGTGAACTGGGGCAAGAAGTGGCTTGTCAACTTTAATTCCTCTAAGACCAAGCTGTTGTCTGTCAACCATTACAGGCAACCTCTTCTGCCTCCCATAAGCATGGACCAGATGATTCTCCCGGAGAGTAATACACTACGCCTCCTCGGACTTACCCTGTCCTCAGACCTCAAATGGAAGCACTATATTGAATCCATAGCAAAATCTACTGCTAAGAAGATTGGGTCACTATGTCGATCCAGGATGTTTTTTCCACCTGAATCCATCCTGCATATATACAAGTCAACCATCCGTCCGTGCATGGAGTACTGCTGCCATTTATGGTCAGGTGCCCCTGCCGTTCTCCTCAGTGTTCTTGACAAGCTCCAAAGGAGAGTCTGTAATGTGATAGGTACTGATCTGGCGACTCGTCTGCAGCCACTTTCCCATCGTCGAAATGTGGCCTCCCTCTGTCTCTTCTATAAATACTTTCATGGCTTCTGCTCGGATGAGCTTAAGTCACTGATGCCTCCTCAACAGGTGTTTACCCGTTCAACCAGACTGGCAACTGGGTCCCACCCATTCACAGTCAGGTTAGCCAAACGCAGACGACAATTCTACTCCTGCAGCTTCCTCTCTCGCACTTCCCGCCTGTGGAACTCACTCCCGTATTCTTGCTTTCCTGACGGCTACGACCTCCAGAAATTTAAAAGCAAAGTTAATACTCACCTACTAACCACTGGCCTCTAGCTCTCTCTCCCCTCCCCTGTATAAGCTTCCCTTTCTCTCCGCCCATGTACCTGTCATTGCACCTGCTTTCTCAGTTTTCTATTGTTCCTTTCTAACTAGCTTGTACTCCTCACTCTTTTCTAATTAATCTTTCTACACTTATGTAACCCCCTGCACATCAGTGGCGTTTCTGCCTTGCTCGGGGTGAAATGATTAAAAAAAAAAAAAAAAAAAAATATATATATAAATATACACACACTCACACACACATATATAGATATATATAGATATATACGCACACACACACTTAGATAGATAGATAGATAGATAGATAGATAGATAGATAGATAGATAGATAGATACCTATGAATATATATAGGTTGAAAAATAGGTGGTTTTATATATATATATATATATATATATATATATATATATATATATATATATATCCAAGATAGGTAGACTGATAACAAACAATTGTCCCAAAGGCTATACAGATACAAAAAAAATATGTGGGTAGTAATTGAAAGCTTGTTATCACCTTCATTTATTCTTTTAGAAAATGGTGCTGGTGGAAGCATCAGCAGTGGCCCCAGCATTGAGGACAGGTGGGAATCAGTTTGCCCCTTTCTCTGTCCAAATCTGGCTGACTCATCTCAAATATCTCTGAACCTGTTTTTATATTCACTTCAATGACAATCTATGGAGTGGTGCAGCAAATCAAAAAGAAATAAGGGAAGAAGAAATAAGAGAATACAAAGACAGAAAATGAGAGAATGAAAAAAAAAAAGAAAGAAAAAAGGTGAATGAATAAAAGAAAGACATAGAAATAGAAAATGTAAGAAAGAAAGAATGCAAAACAAGAAGGCAATAAAGAAAGAAAGAAGGAATGAATGAATGAAAGAAAAAAGAAAGAAATAGAAAAGAAACTGTAAGAGAGAAAGAAAAACGAAAGAATGCAAAACCAGAAAGAAAGAAAAAAGAAAGAAAAAATAACAGAAAGTATGAAAAAGGAAGCCATAAGTAAGAAAGAAAGAATGCAAAACTAGAAAGAAAGAAATTAAAAAAGAAAGAAAGAAAAAATGGATGAGTGAAAGAAAGCAAGAGATAGAAAAGGAAACTAAAAATGTAAGAAAGTATACAGAACCAGAAAGAAAGAAAGAAAAAAAGAATGAAAAATCAGCTAGAAAAAAAAGAATGCCAAAGTTGGAAGAAATATAGAAAGAAAGAATTTCAAAAATGAATGAAAGAAAGAAAGAAAAAAAGAAAGAAAGAAAGAATGAAAGAATGCAAAACTAGGAAGAGACAAGCAAAGAATACAAAGCAAGAAATCAAAAATTGTAAAACAACAAAGAGTGAATATAAACTAAAAAAGAAAGAAAGAAAGCAAGAAAGAAAGAAAGAAAGAAAGCAAGAAAGAAAGAAAGAAAGAAAGCAAGAAAGAAAGAAAAAAGAAAGAAAGAATGAAAGAATGCAAAACTAGGAAGAGACAAGCAAAGAATACAAAGCAAGAAATCAAAAATTGTAAAACAACAAAGAGTGAATATAAACTAAAAAAGAAAGAAAGAAAGCAAGAAAGAAAGAAAGAAAGAAAGCAAGAAAGAAAGAAAGAAAGAAAGAAAGAATGAAAGAATGCAAAACTAGGAAGAGACAAGCAAAGAATACAAAGCTAGAAATCAAAAATTGTAAAACAACAAAGAGTGAATATAAACTAAAAAAGAAAGAAAGAAAGAAAGAAAGCAAGAAAGAAAGAAAGAAAGAAAGCAAGAAAGAAAGAAAGAATGAAAGAATGCAAAACTAGGAAGAGACAAGCAAAGAATAGCAAGCAAGAAATCAAAAATTGTAAAACAACAAAGAGTGAATATAAACTAAAAAAGAAAGAAAGAAAGAAAGAAAGAAAGCAAGAAAGAAAGAAAGAAAGAAAAAACTGAGCGATAAAGAAATAAAGAAGAATTCTCAGATAAATATCATCAAGAGAGAAGCAAAGGTCAAAAGTAAAAGAGAACAGGAAGAAAGAGAAAGCTTGGTAGAAAAGAAAAAATGGAAGAAAATGCATTATAAAAAAAAAGTTTTGCACTTGCAGAGATGGCTTATTATAAAAGTCCATTGCAGATAATTTTTATACAAAAAATATATTGCAAATTACTTCCCTACGAGATTTTGACATTACCATTAATGTTACTAGAAAAATACATTGACAAATATTTTACTACAAAAGGCAGTGAAAAATGTTTTACTGTAAAAATGCATTGTGAATTGACATGGACTGGATTTATTAAGCAAATACATCAACTCTTTCACTCTGATAATTAAATAAAAAAACACATAGCAAGTCCTAAAATTAAATTACAGAAATGTTATTGATGATACTACTATAAAAATAATTCTATTATAATTGTGCTTGGACCTTCCTCTGTTTGTTTAAGAAACCATTATGCCCTGCCAATATTTTATAAATAATGGACTATTCCATTTTGATCACATGGAAAGAGGAAAAAGAAAGAAAGAAAGAAAGAGAGTAAGAAAGAATCATTTAAAATGTTCTACTAATGCCATATAAGTAATGGACTATTCCATTTTGATCACATGGAAAAAGGAAAAAGAAAGAAAGAAATGAAAAAAAGAAGAAAAGAAAGGGAAGGGAAGATAGAATCATTTAAAATGTTCTACTAATGCCATATAAGTAATAGACTATTCCATTTTGATCACATGGAAAGAGGAAAAAGAAAGAAAGAAAGAAAGAAAGAAAGAAAGAAAGAAAGAAAGGGTAGATAGAATCATTTAAAATGTTCTACTAATGCCATATAAGTTAATGGACTATTCCATTTTGATCACTTGCAAGACACTACTTGGTTTCAGTAAGAAAATAAAAGAAAGAAGAAAAGAAAGGGAAGATAGAAGTGTTTAACATCTCTTGCTAATAGCACATAAGTAATGGACTATTTCCTTTTGATCACATGGAAAGACGAAGGAAAGACACTACTTGGTTTCAGTGAGTAAATGAACAAAAGAAAGAAAGAAAGAAAAAAGAAAGAAAGAAAGAAAGAAATGGAAGATACAAATATTTAACATCTCCTGCCAATGCCTCATAAATAATAGACTATTCCATCTTGATCAAGTGAAAGAGGGTGAAAAGACACTACTTGGTTTCAGTGAGTAAATGAAAGAAAGGAAGTAAAAAAGGGAGATAGAAGCACTTAATATGTCCTGCCATTACCTCATAAGTAATGGACTCTTCCATTGTGATTCCATGGAAAAAGAAGCAAAAGACACAACTTGGTTTCTGTAAGATTGAAAGAAAGAAAGAGAGAGAGAGTGAGAGAGAGAGAGAGAGAGAGAGAAAGGGAGAAAGAACCTCATTAAGCTGATTAGAACAGATACTATATGTTGATCTTAGCCAAGAGTCCAAGAAGAGTTTGTGACATTATTTAGCTATGATAATTGGCTAATTAATTAATCATAGAAATTAAAAATGGGAATATGTAAAACGAGAAGCAGCTAGATCGAAAGACATACTGAGTGACTTTTTTTTTTTACCAAAGAAAAATTGGGTAGAGATTTTTTTTTCATGTGCAAAAGAGGACGTTTTTCCTTTTCCCAGAAAATAGCGAAACAGACTTTAAATTCTGTCAGAACTAATTAATGTCATGATGCACCAAGAGCCGCAGAAAATAGGTAAAAGAATGGCGTATTCACCACCCGCGTAGCAATAATAAAATGCCGGCTGGTCAAATGGGCCAAAATAATCAAAATTCAGTTATCTAAAAAGAAAACAATGAAGAAAGCCAAATGATCATGGATATGTTGTTCAAAAACTGTTAACAATGGATTTTTTTTTTTTTTTTTGCCAGGGGTGGGCATCTGGAAAAGCAGATGATAAAAAGACAAAGAGATTTGATTTTCAAGTGGAACACGGCCACCCAGTTAGAAGTTGATTAGCAGTAATTAATGATCTGGCCGAGATTTGGCCAAGTGGATTTTGGGTGGCAAAGTAAGATAAAAATTTTAATGACAGGTCATCTGTGATTTTTAAGAATTCTGGCCAATAAAGGGAAGAAAGAAGGATAGATAATTTTTATTTTCTCTTTGGGCGATAATGTAAACTAATGCCAGTCTAGCCACACCCACACTGCTGAGAGATCATTGGCCGAGTGGGAGCACAGGTGATAGGCAAAGGTGAAGGAATGAGAAGGAAGGGAAACCTGTTGATGACCACTGAAGGGATTGGTATGAGGTACCAATATGAGAAAGGAAAATAATTCTCCTCCGAACTCTCCTCACAGATGGGCGAGAACCCCTCTAAAGCAGAAAGTAGTTTAATTTCCAAAAATGGAAAGTAATAAATTTTCCTGTCCAAAGACAAAGAGAATCCTTAGTGGGGATTTGGAATTAACGCAGCCCATGTCTGGCCCCCACACCAGATTCTGACCAGAGTCAACATAAATGAATATCCCCAAGCATTCAGAAGACAGAGAAGCAGTTGCAGTTGAGTTGAGTCGTGGAGAGCAGTTTGAGTTCTGCCTCGCAGAAGGTGACTACAAGATTCATGCCTTTCGATTTTGATTTCTCACCAAAAGCAGGCATTAATAGAGAATGGCTTAGACTCACACCACCAAAACAAGGCTTAATGAACACCGACTGAAGATAACAAAAAGCAGATTATTGAAATACGACTTAAGATACCAGGACTAGCTTAAGAAATGCAAAGGTGTCACGAATCCATGGAAATAGGCTGAGGGAGAGACACATTCCTGTATTCAACAGACTGTTATAAAGACATTTGTTATTAAGCAACATATTTGAACCTCTTGAGTTGTTCATTATTTTTCCTTTTTTTTTATATACTTGTGTGATATCACCTTTGTCCCAGATTCAGCTTGCACTACGGCCCCACACTTGATTGATTACGTCCACCTATGATCAAATCCCAACGTGGGTAGGTTGGACTAGAAATCAAAGCAGTTACTTCAGTAACCAGATATTAAAAGAGAACTAGAAATGGCAGAGCTGATACTGACTCTAACCAAGCATCAAACATGACCAAGACAACCAGAGGGGTTGGTGTCATATCTAGAGCTGTGGTAGACCAGGTTTTCATCCAAACCAACAAGCCAGAAGGGTTTGAGAACTGTCACAACTGGCACCGCGACCATAGGATCAAAGCTGGACTGACCACAGCCCCTCCGGTAGGGTTAGACAGTCACAAGTTTGTATTTTCTTGCTGCCCCCACTGGGAGGATGTGACATAAAGTTAGTTTAATGTGGGGAATCTGATTGCTTGCAAACAGGCCAGGACTAAAATTATCCCAGCCTTAACAACCATTAGTTGAGCTGACATCAGTATTACCATTGATCACTTCTCCTTAGTGTAATGAGAGAGGTACTGACTTGGGGAATTGTTTCCCAAGATAAATCACCTCACATAGTATTTTGAGAGATGGAATGTAGTTTATCCAACTGGGGGCCAGGTGCTACACATTGATCCCAGCCAGAAAGTCTAATAACCGCAATAAAAGTGTCATTTTTCAGACTCACAGTATTGAATGACAGAAACCAACTAAGGCAATCACCAAAAATCTAGGTACCATAAATAAAAAGTCATCATCTACTAAGTTATTTTAAAATTATTATTAAGAGAAATGTTAGTAAGATGGGAACTTTGATTGTGTGGAAAGAAGGGAAAATACACTATTGCATTTCACAGAAAGAAAGAAAGAAAGAAAGAAAGAAAGCATTTAATTTCTTCTGCAAATATCTCATAAATTATGGACTATTCTATTTTGATTGTGTGGAAGGTGAGTAAAAGACACTTGCTTTCATTGAGAAAATGTAAGAAAGAATGAAAAGAAAGAAGTATTTAATGTCTCCCACCAATATTTCATTTGTTTTGAATGAGAGGAAAGAGGGAAAAAAACATTACTTGATTTCACTGAGAAAAGAAAGAATAAAAGAAGTGTTGAATGTGAGTAAAAGGCACTTGCTTTCAGTGAGAAAAAGAAAGAAAGAAAGAAAGAAGACAAGGTAAAAGTCTTTAATATCTTCAGCAAATACCTCGTAAATAATGAACTATTCCATTTCAATTTTGTAGAAAATCAGTAAAAGACACTTGCTTTCAATGAGAAAAAGAAAGAAAGAAAGAAAGAAGACAAGGTAAAAGTCTTTAATATCTTCAGCAAATACCTCGTAAATAATGAACTATTCCATTTCAATTTTGTAGAAAATCAGTAAAAGACACTTGCTTTCAATGAGAAAAAGAAAGAAAGAAGACAAGGTAAAAGTCTTTAATATCTTCAGCAAATACCTCGTAAATAATGAACTATTCCATTTTAATTTTGTAGAAAATCAGTAAAAGACACTTGCTTTCAATGAGAAAAAGAAAGAAAGAAAGAAAGAATGAAGTCTTTAATACCTCCAGCAAATATCTCTTAAATAATGGACTATTCCATTTCAATTTTGTAGAAAATCAGTAAAAGACACTTGCTTTCAATGAGAAAAAGAAAGAAAGAAAGAAAGAAGACAAGGTAAAAGTCTTTAATATCTTCAGCAAATACCTCGTAAATAATGAACTATTCCATTTCAATTTTGTAGAAAATCAGTAAAAGACACTTGCTTTCAATGAGAAAAAGAAAGAAAGAAAGAAAGAAGACAAGGTAAAAGTCTTTAATATCTTCAGCAAATACCTCGTAAATAATGAACTATTCCATTTCAATTTTGTAGAAAATCAGTAAAAGACACTTGCTTTCAATGAGAAAAAGAAAGAAAGAAAGAAAGAAGACAAGGTAAAAGTCCTTAATATCTTCAGCAAATACCTCGTAAATAATGAACTATTCCATTTCAATTTTGTAGAAAATCAGTAAAAGACACTTGCTTTCAATGAGAAAAAGAAAGAAAGAAAGAAAGAAGACAAGGTAAAAGTCTTTAATATCTTCAGCAAATACCTCGTAAATAATGAACTATTCCATTTCAATTTTGTAGAAAATCAGTAAAAGACACTTGCTTTCAATGAGAAAAAGAAAGAAAGAAAGAAAGAAGACAAGGTAAAAGTCTTTAATATCTTCAGCAAATACCTCGTAAATAATGAACTATTCCATTTCAATTTTGTAGAAAATCAGTAAAAGACACTTGCTTTCAATGAGAAAAAGAAAGAAAGAAGACAAGGTAAAAGTCTTTAATATCTTCAGCAAATACCTCGTAAATAATGAACTATTCCATTTTCAATTTTGTAGAAAATCAGTAAAAGACACTTGCTTTCAATGAGAAAAAGAAAGAAAGAAAGAAAGAATGAAGTCTTTAATACCTCCAGCAAATATCTCTTAAATAATGGACTATTCCATTTCAATTTTGTAGAAAATCAGTAAAAGACACTTGCTTTCAATGAGAAAAAGAAAGAAAGAAAGAAAGAAGACAAGGTAAAAGTCTTTAATATCTTCAGCAAATACCTCGTAAATAATGAACTATTCCATTTCAATTTTGTAGAAAATCAGTAAAAGACACTTGCTTTCAATGAGAAAAAGAAAGAAAGAAAGAAAGAAGACAAGGTAAAAGTCTTTAATATCTTCAGCAAATACCTCGTAAATAATGAACTATTCCATTTCAATTTTGTAGAAAATCAGTAAAAGACACTTGCTTTCAATGAGAAAAAGAAAGAAAGAAAGAAAGAAGACAAGGTAAAAGTCTTTAATATCTTCAGCAAATACCTCGTAAATAATGAACTATTCCATTTCAATTTTGTAGAAAATCAGTAAAAGACACTTGCTTTCAATGAGAAAAAGAAAGAAAGAAAGAAAGAAGACAAGGTAAAAGTCTTTAATATCTTCAGCAAATACCTCGTAAATAATGAACTATTCCATTTCAATTTTGTAGAAAATCAGTAAAAGACACTTGCTTTCAATGAGAAAAAGAAAGAAAGAAGACAAGGTAAAAGTCTTTAATATCTTCAGCAAATACCTCGTAAATAATGAACTATTCCATTTTAATTTTGTAGAAAATCAGTAAAAGACACTTGCTTTCAATGAGAAAAAGAAAGAAAGAAAGAAAGAATGAAGTCTTTAATACCTCCAGCAAATATCTCTTAAATAATGGACTATTCCATTTCAATTTTGTAGAAAATCAGTAAAAGACACTTGTGTTCAATGAGAAAAAGAAAGAGAGTAAGAAAAAAGTCTTTAACATCTCCTGCAAATACTTCATAAATAATGAACTATTTCAGTTCAGTTTTGTAGAAAATCAGTAAAAGACACTTTCTTTCAGTGAGAAAATGAAAAAAAGAAAGAAAAGAAAGAAAGAGTGAAGATTCTCATGAATAAGCTCTATTCCGTTCAATTGAGTAGAAAGTGAGTAAAAAGTTCTTTTCAATGAGTAAAAAAGGTAAAGAAAGAAAGGAAGATAGAAGTTTTTATCATCTCCTGCTAATACCACATTAATAATGGACTATTCCATTTAGGTTGAGTGGAAAGTGCATAAAACACCCTTGCTTTCTGTGAGAAAAAGAAGGTAAAGAAAGAACAGACAGAATAGAAGATCAAGATGTTTAATGGCTGTTTCAGTGAAATGGGAAAAATTTGTTATTTTCAAATCTTTTTATTTATACATCCTACTTTTTAAAATAACCACTAGCATTCATATTTATGACTGCAATTGCATTATTTTGTTAAAATTTTAAGATCAAATATTTAATGATTTGAGAGGAGAATTTCTACAGATATTTTATTGTTGTAGAACTCGCTATGAGCATACTCAATCATCGATTTAAGAATTAAATTTCATCAGAATATTCCCACATTGACTTCCAAGCTTCATTTCCCTTGCTGTCCCAACACTATATCTTAATTAATTTTGGTTCAAACAACTTTCTGTTTTAACATTGTTTCATACACGAGGCAAAGATATCATAGGTAGTATTTATTATTCAAAACCTATCAGCGATTCATTCAGTATCTGAAACCACTTGCAACCAAGATTTCCACATGACCCACCTGTGGGTTATGGAAAAATTCCTGATGTACAAGTATTACACTGAGAGTAGCTCAGTCTGTCAATTTTTTTTTTTAATTATTTCACCCCAAGCAAGGCAAAAAAATTGGCACTGTTGTGCAGGGGGTTACATAGGAGGAAAGTTATGAGAAAGAGGGGTAGGTTATAGGGGGTGTCAGGAGGAAGGTAAGAGAAGGATAAGAATACTGGTGTGATGGGTGTTGGGTGGATGGAGAAAAGAGCTTGAGAGAAAGGATGCGAGTTAGTGAGATAGGAGATGACTATTGACCTTACAAATTCTTGGAGATTGTAGCTGTCAGGGAAGCAAGTATATGGACGACAATTCCACAGTGCAAGAAAAGAAGCTGTTAGAGTAGAAATTGTGGTTACATTTTAAAGGTTTCACCATAAAAGGGTGGGACCTAGTTGCTATGTGATGTTGGTTCTTCAATATGGCAGTGAATGTTGGACAATATCTTTGAAGATGAAGGAAAAACTTGATGCAGCTGAAATGTGGTTTTACAGAAGGATGCTGCGGATATCATGGACCAAGCATGTGAGCAATGATGAGGTTTTGGAAAGGAAGGAAACTAAAAGGAAATTAATACTGAGCATCAGGAAGAGACAACTAAAGTTCCTGGGACATGCAATGAGAAAGGAGGGCTTGGAGAACCTGATACTAACAGGCCAGATAGAGGGGAAAAGAGACAGGGGAAAGCAGTGGATAACATATTTGAAGGGCCTGATCAGGTGGATGATGGAACAAGGGTTGCATGGTGCAACAGGAGAAAGCATGCTAAGAGCCAGCAGGGTCAAGATGTGGAAAACCATGATCACCTACGTCCTGAAAGGACATGGCACATAAAAGAAGAAGAAGATGCTTCACAACCAAAGTGGTGATTTCTGCAAGATCTGCTAAAACACTTTCCAGTTATTTAAATTGTTGTACTTGTTTGATGATCTTTCACATCTCCCTATCTCTTGTAACTGTTAACACCCTTTCTCTTGTGACTCCTCCCAAACTCTGATCTGCCATCCATTTGCTCAAGTCCATAAATCTAGAATATAAATGTATAGAAATTACCGTGGTTCCAAATTGGGGGTCATTTTATATGATGATTGTAATATAAACTTGATCCCCCACTTTATAGCCACATAATTTCTTATTTGTTTATGAAATTCTGATTAGTCATGTATCCACAACTTCTCAATACTGATTAGCTATACAGACATGTCTTCTTCTTCTTCTTCTTCTTCTTCTTCTTCTTCTTCTTCTATGTGCCATGTCCCTTCAGGACTTAGGTGATCATGGTCTTCCACATCTCTCTATCTCTTGTAACTGTTAACACCCTTTCTCTTGTTACTCCCCCAAACTCTGATCTGCCATCCATTTGCTCAAGCCCATAAATCTAGATTATAAATGTATAGAAACTACTGTGGTTACAAATTGGGGGATCAGTTTATATAATGATTGTAATATAGAATTGATCCCCCACTTTATAGCCACATTATAATTTCTTTTTTTCTTTATAAAATTCTGATTAGTCATGAATCCACCACTTCTCAATACTGATTAGCTATACAGGCATGTCTTCTTCTATGTGCCGTGTCCCTTCAGGACGTAGGTGATCATGGTCTTCCACATCTCTCTATCTCTTGTAACTGTGAACACCCTTTCTTTTGTTACTCCCCCAAACTCTGATCTGCCATCCATTTGCTCAAGTCCATAAATCTAGAATATAAATGTATAGAAACTACTGTGGTTACAAATTGGGGGATCAGTTTATATAATGATTGTAATATAGAATTGATCCCCCACTTTATAGCCACATTATAATTTCTTTTTTCTTTATAAAATTCTGATTAGTCATGAATCCACCACTTCTCAATACTGATTAGCTATACAGGCATGTCTTCTATGTGCCGTGTCCCTTCAGGACGTAGGTGATCATGGTCTTCCACATCTCTCTATCTCTTGTAACTGTGAACACCCTTTCTTTTGTTACTCCCCCAAACTCTGATCTGCCATCCATTTGCTCAAGCCCATAAATCTAGATTATGCAGGTATAGAAACTACCATGGTTATAAAGTGAGGGATCAGTTTATATAAAGATTGTAATACAGAATTGATCCTCCATTTTATATCCACATTATAATTTCTTCTTTATTTATAAAATTCTGATTAGTCCTGAATCCATCTCTTCTCGATACTGATTAGATAGATACACAGGCATGTTTTAGATTTATTTCTTCTTCTGATATGTTCTTTCCTTTCTGGATGTAGGCGATAATGGCCTTCCACGTTTTCCTATCCCTTGTAACTCTTAACATCTTTTCTCCTGTTATCCCACTCAATCACTGCTTCACCATCTACCTGCTCAAGTCCATCATGTATGCCATGCATTGCTCTTCCTTGTCTCTCTTCCCCGCTATCCGTCTTGTGAACATCAGGTTCTCTAAGCTTCCCTTCCTCATTACATGTCCCAAAAACTTTAGTTGTCTTTTTCTTATGTTAAATATCAGTTTTCTTTTTGTGTCCAAAACCTTATCGTTACTCACGTGTTCTTTCCATGGTATCCACAATATCCTTCTGTAGAACCACGTTTCAGTTTCTTCAAGTCTTTCCTTCATCTTTGATGAGATTGTCTAATATGCACTGCCATATTGAAGGAGAGACATCACATAACAATCCAGTACTCTCTTCTTTGTTTTCAGTGAGATTTTCCTGTCTCTTAATACTCTACTCAGCTTCTGGAATGCATCCTTGGCCATGCCATTATGCCTTTTTGATCTCCATATCACACTATTTGTTCTCTGTTAGAACACTTTAAAGATATTTCAATTTCTGCACCCGTTTGATTATGGTTACACCGAATTGTAATTGGCATTTTTGACTCCTCTTTTTACTAATGACCATGCATTCTGTTTTCTTGTAGTTGTTATGTAGTCTTTTCTTTCCACTTTCTTTAACTACTTCCTGTAGGGGGTCTTTATTTCCTTTTCTTTATCTGCTATCAGTACTGTATCTTCTGCGTATCTTTGTATCTGTAATTTGAAACTTGTATCTGCTAAAGATTTATTCAGGATATTTCACTCACTCTCTCTCTCTATATATATATAGATAGATAGATAGATAGATAGATAGAGAGAGAGAGAGAGAGAGAGAGAGAGAGAGATCATAATGGGGCCTCACATTAGTGAGGCCCCATTATGATCTCTCTCCATTATGATCATTTTTATAAACAAAGAAGAAACCGTTGAGAGGAAGGCCCCGAAACAGTGCACATTCTCTTCTGATGACCCCAATTTAGATATAAATCCGAGAGAGGATAGCATTAAATGAAATTTAATGAAGTCATATGCCGTAGAGAAGCTCGGTGGAAGTATCATTGGCATGAGGAACGTTCAGCTTGCTTCAGGTGAGTATCACCCGGTTCACACTCCATCCACGTCTATTGTACAGATGTAGAGGCCCATCCCTTATTCCCTGTTCAGGATGTGGTTTCCGGCTTTCTTTTTTCCAATCTTTTCACTCTTACGTAGCCCCTTGCACATCAGTGGCGTTACCTTCTTCTATAGAATGATCAAAATGTAGATAGACAGTGAAAGATAACATTTATTTTGAGATTACATATACAGTGATATTTACTTAAAAATTGTGTAGAGGCTCATCCCTTGTTCCCTGTTCAGGATGCGGTTTCCGGCTTTCTCTTTTCCAATCCTTTCACTTTTCTTTTTCATCTTTTTTCTCAATTGGAGTAGATAGACTAAACTATCACCCGGTTCACACTCCACCCACGTCTATTGTACAGGTGTAGAGGCTCATCCCTTGTTCCCTGTTCAGGATGCGGTTTCCGGCTTTCTCTTTTCCAATCCTTTCACTTTTCTTTTTCATCTTTTTTCTCAATTGGAGTAGATAGACTAAACTATCACCCGGTTCACACTCCACCCACGTCTATTGTACAGGTGTAGAGGCTCATCCCTTGTTCCCTGTTCAGGATGTGGTTTCCGGCTTTCTTTTTTCCAATCTTTTCACTCTTACGTAGCCCCTTGCACATCAGTGGCGTTACCGCCTTGCTCGGGGTGATATGATTAAAAAAAAAAAAAAAAATTTATAATGTGTGTTCTGGTGTAATAGACATTGGCTTGGAATGGGAAATCAGTAGACCTGAGTTCAAATTCCAGTTGATTTTGTTGCATTTACTCATGTGCAAATACCCTTGGAAAAGGTATTAATGTTCTCATTCTGTCTATGGGTTGAATAGCAGGACAGATTGTGTTCTATTGCCTTGGTTAGCGTACCACAGTATAAAATGGAAAAATCTACCTAGTCAGTCATGGATCAAAAGAGACATGCATGTATCACTTAAACACTTAACTGATTGATATTAGTGGCACGGTATACAGTTTACGGTATGCTGTTATACAGTTGACTTTTGACATTAGCACAAAAGAATTTGTAACAGAAATGGAAAACTTTTTGATTGGTGTTGCTCTTGATAGAAAAAACTAGGTTGAGAGAAATGTTTGTAGCATTTTTTTAATTCAATTTTGAAAACAATATTTAAATATTTGTACATAAATTTATTCAGCCATGTACGTACCATTTGGTTTGACTACTTTTGACTGTCTTTGAGAATAGCATAATGAAGTGTCATGCTATTCTCCTCAAACTTGGCAACTTTCTAGGTGATGAATTCATCTAAGTGGGTTTTACAGGCTTTCAGAAAACCAAAGTTCTTACAGTTAAGAGGATTTTAAAGAGGTAATCCAATTTTATAGGTGTAATCCAATTTTATAGACACAAAGAGTGGTAATTTGAATGTGTAGAGTCAGGTGTGTATGCTGATTGTAGTATGACATTCCAGCCAAGTGGTACTAATTTCTGGCATTGTCCTGAAGGAAGATGACACCCTTTTGCCTGGCCAATTCTAGATGTTTTTCATTGATCACTGTGTTTAATTAGTCAAGTTGATAAAGGACATTGCAATGCACAATGCACTTCCATTCACACTGCATACGCAACATCATCTTCCTGCCATTTACTTTCTTCCCTGATAGCTTCTTCTTCTATGTGCCCTGTCCTTTCAGGACGTAGGCGATCATGGTTTTTCACCTCTCCCTATCTTTATAGGTGTAATCCAATTTTATAAATTTGAAGTGTTTAAGAGTGGCTCATCTCATTAATAGAATTTTACATTTAACTTTAATTTTTTCATATCTGTTGTAGAGGATCACTTATCCTACCTCGTAATGGATATGGTCTAGTCTATAAAAGACTGTGACTAGGGGTATACGTCAGCATACGACACTAGACGGAAGCATACGTCACTAGACGGACACATACATAATAGGCGGAGACATTTTTTACTTGATCGTTATTCCTGTTACTATATGTTGATTGTTCTTGTACATCTATTGGTTTATTGTAATGTTGTATAATAAATCTCTTCTAATCTATCTTCTGTGTTAAGAATTATTCTTACACTATTCTTTTCCCTGTTATTCCTTCTCGGGATATAACAATATCACACCAAGCAAGTGGGGGTTGCCACTAGTGTGCAGGGTTTACAGAGAGAGAGAGAGAGAAAGAGAGAAAGAGAGAGAAAGAGGGCACAGGAAATGTTGAAGAAAGGATAAAAGATGGATGGATTTCAGAGAAATAGAAGATGCCAATTTAAATTTTTGGAGATTGTAGATGAGGAAAAAAACTTGAAGCAGTGGAAATGTGGTTCAACAGAAGGATGCTGCAGATATCATGGACCAAGCATGTGAGCAATGATGAGGTGTTGGAAAGAATGGCAACCAAAAGTAAATTAATAGTGAGCATCAGGAAGAGACAACTGAAGTTCCTGGGACATGCAATGAGGAAGGAGGGCTTGGAGAACTTGATACTGACAGGCCAGATAGAAGGAAAAAAAGACAGAGGAAGGCAGCGGATAACATATATGAGGGGCCTGATCAGGTGGATGACAGAACGGAGGTTGTGAGGTGTAACAGGAAAAAGCATACTAAGAGCCACTAGATATAGGGAGAGGTGGAAAACCATGATCGCCTATGTCCTGAAAGGACAAGGCACATAGAAGAAGAAGAAGCTATCAGGGAAGAAAGTAAATGGCAGGAAATATGAGAAAGAAACTGTTGGAGCAGAGGTGGTGGTTACATTAACTATTTCAGCAGTCAAAAGGTTGGACCTAGATGTCAAACTAGTATCGTGAATAAATTTATATGGTCGGGGCACCAGAGATAAAAGCTTGTCAGAGTAATTGCCATGGAAATATTTGTAGAAAAGACAGAGGGAAGCCACATCACATCAATGAGACAAGTGACTGAAGTCAAGATGCCAATTCTGCATCAATTACTTTTCAGATTGTTCTTTGAATTTTGTTAAGAATCTTGAGATGAACAGTAGAAGCACCCAACCAGATTTGGCAATAGTATTCAATGCAATAACAAACTTGATATGACAATAATATTTTTGCTTTATAACATTCTGTTTTTTGTTATACATGACATTCTATCTTTATGTTGATAATTACCTATCGATTTCCCCTTACTTCCCAAATTCTACAAGGATAAATAAAAAAGTACAGACTATGTTTATATATGAGACATATATCACTTTTTGACATCGTCCGACGCCCTGAATTACAATGCATTTCTCGTATCGCTTCATAAGTTTATTCATACCCTCTTTAAAAAAAAAATAATTTAGTGTTATGGTGAAACACACCTATTCCCCAGATAATGAACTCTCCATCCTATATTAATAAGAGTTAACAGGAAGTTAGCACGAGAAGTTCTTGGGAAGTTCATAAGAGTTCTTAGAAGTTCTAGAAAGTTCTTTAGAGTTCTGTTGGAGTTCAGTAGAACTACTAGGCAGTTGATATTAGTCTGCAGTTAACCAAATACTAAGGAAGATTACCAAGTACCTAATATTTTGAGTGTGTTAAGTCGATTAGCAACCGATATAGCATGACTATAAATTTCAGTGCAAAAACTACTCTACAACAATTAGTTACCCAAAAAACCACTTCTGCCTCACTAGCTTATTTGGGTATTCAAAGTGATGAAAAAAAAATCAGCAAATCAAAAAGTTTTTAGCAGTCACATTGATTCATCTCTCTATAGAGAAATAAGAGAAGCAAGAATTTTACCTCAAATAAGTGGATATATAAAAGCAAAAACAAGAGAAATTATCATTCAAACATTAGTTTCTCTAGATAGCTAAAATTGGAATTACATGAATTTTCTTAGAGATATCTTCATCTTTAAAGAAAACAAGAAAAAGAAGATTTTTCTCTTAGAACTGTTGAGTTTTGTCTTTAAAAAACAGAGCAAGGAAGAAAAGTAATTTATTTTCTCTCAAATGTGGTGGTTAATCTTTGAAGGAATCAAAAAATCAGTGCAATAATAAGTTTTCCTCAAACATGTTGATTTGTGATTTCAGAAAAATATAAGAACCAAGAAGTTTCCATCAGAATTCTGGTACATCTTGCCAGACAAAAAAGTAACAAGAAAAAATCAACTTTCAATTTTAAAATTTACTTTCATAGACTCACTTTATTAGAGAAAACTGTCAAGTGAAGTGAGAATTTCTCTTCAGAAGTCTGGTTCATCTTGCCAGAAAAAAAAGAAAAAAGACAAAATCATTTTTCAATTTCAAAATTTACTTTCATAGAATCGGTTAATTAGCAAAGACTGTCAAGTGAATTGAGAATTTCCCTTCAGAATTCTGGTTCATCTTGCCAGAGAAAAACAAAAAAGACATGATCAACTTTCAATTTCAAAATTTACTTTCATAGAATCAGTTTATTAGTGAAGACTGTCAAGTGAGTTGAGAATTTCCCATCAGAATTCTGGTCCATCTTGCCAGAAAAAAGAAAAAAGACATAATCAACTTTCAATTTCAAAATTTACTTTCATAGAATCAGTTTATTAGTGAAGACTGTCAAGTGAGTTGAGAATTTCCCATCAGAATTCTGGTCCATCTTGCCAGAAAAAAAGAAAAAAGACATAATCAACTTTCAATTTCAAAATTTACTTTCATAGAATCAGTTTATTAGTGAAGACTGTCAAGTGAGTTGAGAATTTCCCATCAGAATTCTGGTCCATCTTGCCAGAAAAAAAGAAAAAAGACATAATCAACTTTCAATTTCAAAATTTACTTTCATAGAATCAGTTTATTAGTGAAGACTGTCAAGTGAAATGAGAATTTCCCTTCTGAAAAGGGAAGCAAGAATTCCAATTTATCTTGTCAAAAAAAACAGAAAAATATCGACATCAATTTCAATATTTACTTTCACAGAATCAGTTTATTAGAAATAACTGTTCTTTTTAAATCTTCATCTGGAAAATTCTCCATATAATATTCTCTCATGTAGTGTTTAGAAACTATTATTTCTTGCTAAAAGGCCAATACATATACACTTTAGTGTTTCAATATTTTTATCGAAACAACTATTCCCTTTAGGTTGGTAAGTTTTACAATATTTTATCTAGAATATTCTGTCTCAAAAGTTTATCACATAAATCATAGTTTCATCTGATAAGAATGACCGATTATTTTATGGGGTTCCTCGTCTTCCTGTTTGTGAGTTACACAGAGGTCTCTTGCAAGCGGAGAGTTATAAAGGCAATTCACACAATTTTCAAAGACATTTACGCCATTTTCTCTCAAGTTTTTGCCAGAGAGGAAACAGTCTCCTGATGCAGAAGATGATAAAGAAAAGTAAAGTCTCATAAAGGTAATGTTTTCATATAATTTCACACACACACCCACACACACCCATACAGACAGCTTGATGCATGCACACAAATATATATGTATTTTGGCAGCAAATTTTCTTTTAGACATGTTAGATTAAATAAATTGCAAACATTGTGTCTGCTTATTTTTAATAAAATCTATTCCTACTCACAGATAATCTATTGGGTATTAAAATTGAAAAGTGTCAGAAATGAGCTGTAATGTTGACAGATGTTATTATCCTTCATTGCTCAAGATACCCAAGTACTTTCAATCTCTTTCCAAGATCATCTTCTGGGGTATGAGTTATGGTAACAAAAAATAACTGCAAAACTGTGTTTCTAAAAATTACTGTACATTTTTTCTGCTTTAATATATATCCAGATGAAGAGAACCAACAGTTTTAGAATTCTCAGTTCTCCGACATTTACTTTTTTTAAAAAAGTCCTCAATGCAACATATATTGTTGAGTATAATATAATTATAATTAAATTTATTTTTTATTTAAAATTAATTAAATTTACATTGCAAGATGAAAATTTCTATGTTTGGAGATTTTACCTCATCATCAGGCAATGTTGACTTATTGTTGTGAAAATGATTTACTTTTGAATGTATAAAACAATGCACTTGTTATTTAAAGAGTTGATATGAGTTGGAGAATACAGAAAATATTATGTGTGTGTTTAATTTAATTAATCAAAATGAAGTTCAACTTTTAAATTTGAAAATATAGGTTATATGTTTGGGGGATACAGGTTTTCTTCTTTCAATGTTACTGGGAAAGTGCCAGTCAGTTAATCCATCTAGACTGTTTTATTCCAGTGCAATATATCCATTTTTGTTACAAGATTATTGTCTTAGCTTTCTTTGTATCTCAGCATTTTTTAAAAACAAAAAAATAAAGAAAGAAAATATTTTATATTTTTGATCTGACTTAAAGGAACGTTTGATTATGATTATATTATTTTTATTTTGGTTCAGAGTGTAATTTAGTGTGGGAAAATCTTCTACCTGATCAGTCATGTCTCGAAAGAGGATCACTCAAGTGTGTATCATGTATAGTACTTAACTGATTGATATATCATTGTCTTGGTATATAATGATATATTCAACTATCTATATTTCTGAGATGAGGAATAGTAAATATTTTATTTTTGCAGTATTTAAATCATTTAAATTTACATTACTTACATTGTGTATTACATTATTTCTGCATTACTCCATTAACGGAAAAGTGTTGTTTGAGTAATCCAGAAAAAGCCAAAGAGTGTGAGTTCAATACCTGGCCACAGCAGAGGGAACAAAAATCTTAGAGAGTTTAGATGCAAAATGAAATTGACTGAAACTAAGATATCCAGAAAAAGGCATGGCATATGGAATTAGAACAATCTATCACTTTGGACTAAATAGAAGTTTTGGTTTGATATTCCAACATATCTCACCTGAAAAAGGTTAAAGCATAAAGTGGCTGAAACATCATGAAAATGGCAATAAAGATAAGGACTACAGTCTGAATGATGCAAATAGTGTAAATATCTTCAATGATACTTTTAATAATTGGGCTTTTTGGTAGCTAACTTTCTTTTATACATGTTTCATTAAAGATGACTGACAAATTACTGAGATTAAGTTTTTTATTTCATTTTTCTTGTGTTCATATAATTGTTTTCTTTTCTAGAAATAAAGTGCATAGATATTATCAGTATGTCCAAGTGATTTCAGCGATTATCATTATCAAGCATAATTTTTATTTTTATTTTTAACTGAATATATGGATATTTTTGATGTATGTATCTCCAGTTATAAGAATGTTTTATTTTCCAAACATGGTCAGCATATTATGGCCATGTTCATAGTTGATGTTATTTAATGTTGGCTTTTACTTTTTATTATTAGTGCTTCCATTATTTTTAATCCTTTTTTAAATATGAATGAGGCTATTATACTTGTATTTTCTACAAGTACCTTCCAGATAGAATTTGGTAGGTTTCCTTGTGTATTTAGATGAATTCTAATGGAGCTTTAGTCAGAGCAGTTTAATGTGAGTCTTCTTAATAGTAGCATATCCCATGTAATTATTTATGAGTGTATTTTGATCAAGAACACAGTTCTTTAAGAGGCATGTATAGAATATAAATCCTATATCATGTAACAATTAACTGAAACATAAAAAGTAAAATTGAACATCCGCAAAAATGGATCAGAACAACTGAAAACATTTTGGAAAAACCCAGACCAAGGCAAATTTCACTAGTTAGTGTGAAAATTAAGATTCCGGATTTTGATTGGATAGAAAATAGTAAATTAATCCATGACCCCAATCAATTTTTCTTAACATCTAAAAAAAGGGTATGCTGTCAGATCCAGTCTCCTGACTAGATTTCACTACTTAACCACATCTCTTGACTGGTCAAATCAGTCCAAGATGAGAGCAGTAATCTGATAAAAACCTCATCACTATGTAAGGAAGAAATTTCAACACACCGACCCTGTCATGCCTTGTCAAATTACATTCATTCTTCCTCCTTCCAATTTTCCTTTCTTAATCTTCACTCACACTCTGTCAAAACAACAACAGCAACAAGATACTTCAACTGACTCCTAAAATCTAATGTCCAATAAGTACAACTTTCCTCTTCACTCTCTTGCCGGCCAAAAAAGGAAAGGAACACAGACTTTATTAGTAGCCTGATTAATCTTTTTACATACACACATACTGCTACTATCAACCATAAGCTAGAGTCATTTAAATACTTACTACTCTTAAACCTTTAACTATTTACATTTTCTCTTTGAACATTTAACGCATACAAATTAATTAACTACATACATTTTCTATTTGAGTATTTTACTTCTTACAAATTTGTTTTTCTGTTTAGTTAATAAAATTTTACTTTAACATACAAAACAAAATATTTTATTCTTCCACATTTCAACATCCAACCTTCAACATTCTGATATTTTAAATTGTGAGGAATTCGATTGTGTTTGGCACAAGGCCAATTTGATATCACTGAGGCCCCTACAAAAATAATATTCATTCTCAGTAACTTGGATCTTGCAGGTGAGTTTTATTGTTGATGATAAAGCTAGTTGTTTTAATATATATATATATATATATATATACATGATAAAAAATCAAAATTAATATTTTAATTATAATTAAAATTTAAAATTATCAAAATGCAAGGAGATGAAATTAAAGCAGTCTAATTCATAATTATTAATTGTAATATCTGCAGGGGAAAGGAAAAAGAAAGAAAAAATAAAGAGGGAAAGTAAATGTGTTAGAAAGAAAAAGGCATATGTAAAGTAATATCGATATCAATTGGGATCTAAGAATTTAAGTGAATATTTTTGTCCATGGCAGCATGTGGTCATTAAATCACTTTTTTTATTAATTAAATTAGAGTTATTTATATGATTTAAGATGGTAAGTTTTTCTAAAAGGCATAAGTTACATCGATCACCTTTTGCATTATAAAATTTTGAGTTAGCAATGATATTCCAGATAATAATTGGTTTCTTGTTATTGTTTTTTAATTTCCAATACTATATGGATAAATACTATATGGATAAAGCAGTGCTTTTGCTGTATTTACAGTTGTTTAAGGACAATGTGTAATTATTAAATCTCAGTTTCCATCTGTTTGAAATGCTTCCAAAGTAAAATTTAACAATATCGTATTCCAAATGAATTCAAGCGCTATAAACAATAGTTTCAGACACATTGGCCATTCAGTGGGCAGGTTTTATTTTTTCAGCAGTTACAATTATTTTTTGAAAGTTCATTATTTAGTTAGTAGTACGTAACTGATATTATTGAATAAAGAGACAGAGGTGAAGATGTAGAATTTATCAAAGTCAATTTTTATGATGATAAAAATGACAAGCAAACAGTCAGAAATCAGGAAAGGCCATAGGTCGGAATGTTGGCAGCTAATGGCAGGATTATCTCAGGCTGAAATGTTGTCGGCAGGAACATCATCAACATCTAGTGGAATGGTATAGAATTGAATGTTGTTAGCAGCTGACAGGGACATTGTCAGCATCTGGCAGGAACAGAACAAGCTGGAAACATGACCTGCAGAAATCTGATCTCAGCTTCAATTGAACATAGTCCAAGGCGATTATTAATCTGATTGCACAATGTAAAAAACTTCAAGTTGTGCAATTGGCATATGATAATATGTGTCCAAGCCATATGCACCCTAGGTGGGTTTAGCCAGCTTACTCCCTGACGAAGAAAGTTTCATTGGGATTTGTTTAAAGGCAGGGTCCCAAGTCCTACCCTGTTATTTAACCCATAACTGGAGGGAAGGGATGGACTAATACCTTTCCCAAGGGTACTAGCATGTAAGTGAATGCAGGGCATTCAACTGGAATTTTAAATAGGCTCACTGATTTCTTTTTCCAAGCTGACATCCACTGCACCACAACACACATCCATTAATAAACGCTTACAGTACATGGTATTCCCAAGCGGTCACCCATCTGACCAGGCTCAACGTTGCTTAGCTTTGGTGATCGAACAAAAACCAGTGTATTCAACATGACATGACCGTGAGCCAATGGGACAATATGTATATTTATTAATATATACGTGTATATATATATATATATATATATATATATATGTATGTATAAAATGGCTGTGTTCATACTAAATTGAATAGTTTTATTAAGAGCTGGATAATAATACTATACCTGTGTGTACCCTATTATGTATATTTATTCACTTCCTTCTACCAAGCGCCCATAGCTCAGAGGTAGAATTGCTGACTGGTGCCAATTTAGTCGGGTTTTAATCCTGGGTTAAAAGCAATCAAATGTCTAACCATACTGATGAGTTGTGATACAGCAAAACAGATCTGGCTACAGATAACTATATATATATATATATATATATATATATATATATATATATAGTACTGTGCAAAAGTATTAGGACAAGAACTATTTTATCTTTTATGAGGCATCAAAATAAAGTTTAAAATCACCCCTGTCCTTACACTTTTGCACACTTCCAGTAGTATGCAAAAGTATTAGGACAGGGGTGATTTTCTTTCCTAAAAACCTTACTGAAATTCAAATACAGGGTGAAAAACTAAGTAAATTGCTAATAAATATTGATTATTTAACTAAAAATGAAGAGGAAGGAAGGCTTCAGAATTTGAATTGACCCCCACAAAGCTCTTAACATCTATGGGACATTTTGGATAAAAAAAATTGAGAAATATAATCTTACTTTGCAAGACACACTTTGGGAACAAATACAAGATGCTTGGCCTGAGATACCATTTGATACATTGAAGAAACTTGTGATGTCAATGCCTGACAGGATGAAGGCTGTGATCAAAACAAAAGACTATTATACTAAATATTAAATTTATTTTGTAACAAGTATTTTTCTTGTTAAAACATTCAAATAAAATTACTTTAATTAAATTGTTTATTTTCTGTCAATATGCCTCATAAAAGATAAAATAGTTCTTATCCTAATACTTTTGCACAGAACTGTATAAATATGAAAGTAAGGCAAAATTTATCTGCATTTTTACTAAAAACATATCTTTCGGTTGATCAGATCTGAACTTGGTTCTCCAATATCTTATTCTAAGATGCTATTCATGTCACCATCCACACATCTGCTGATCAATTGAATCTCTGCACCAAACTCATCTAGGAGTTGTGAAGAGGGATAAAAATATCTTATCAGACAATATGGATCTGTTTCACTGCTTGTGACCACATTGTAGGCAACCAATGTACATGATACTTATATAATGAACAGTGATCTCAAAATATTTCTGTCTCGAACCAAAACCCATGCAGAGTGGACACTGCCATAATGTTTAATATTATTACTTACTAATGATCATATTATCAGTTTTTATCAAATGGTCATCAACAGATCTGGAAGGATAGGTTTATTCATGATGATGTGGTTAACAAGCTGCTAAAGTTTTTGGTGGCAAACCTTTTGGAGGAGAAGAAGGAGGAGGATCAAGAACATAAAATCAAACCTAGTCATTATAGATTGATCCCTCATTGTTCAGATATACTTGTTTTATGGCAACATTGTGGCAACATTGTGTTGAAACCCCAATTCCTGTAAAATCAGCAAAGTTAAGCAATATTGAGCCCTGTCAGCAGTTAAATGGGTGACTACTTGGAAATACCATGTGCTGTAATGTTGGATTTGTGGATGGAATAAAGATTTTTAATCAGATCAGTCAGTTAAGTGCCATACGTGAAACACGTTTGGGCGATCAAGCAAAGTTAAGACTTTTGAGACATGACTGACTGGGCAGAAGATTATCCCGCAGTAGGTTGGCATTGCTTTCTGCGGTAGACTGGTTGTCAGCCAAGGCTATAGAACCCAATCTGTCCTGTTATTTAACCCATAACTGGAAGGAAGAGACTGATTAATACCTTTCCCAAAGATATTTGCGCGCAAGTGAATGCAATAAATTCAGCTGGAATTCGAACTCGTCTCTCCGATTTCTTGTTCCGAGCCGATATCCACTGGACCACCACACACATCCTTTTAATCAGATAGCTGTTACAATTCTTGTTTAAACTATATATAAATTAAGTGTGTTTATATGGTTATAACTAAAATAATCAACCATTGCCCGATGAAGTACAATTTATAGTATTGAAACATGCAAGCTTTTGGGTAGTAATGTAAAATGTTTTTATTATGATCACTTATACCCTAAGGAAAGGTATTAATCTATCTCTTCCTCCAGATATGGGTCAAATAACAGGACAGATTAGGTTCTATAGCCTTGGTTGGCAACCAGTCTACCACAGAAAGCAATGGCAACCTACTTCAGGAAGTCTTCTTCCCAGTCAGTCATGTCTCTTTGGAAACATGATTGCCCAAGCGTGTATCACGTATGGCACTTAACTGAATAAAAATATTACAATCATAATATTGCTCTACTTTTTATTGAGTATCTTTAAAAAGTAAATTATATGAACTGTAGATTTTTACTCCATTCATTCTTACTGTTACTCAGGTATATATATATATATATATATATATAACACCTAATGAGCCAGACGAACATACCAAGTTTTCACCTAAACGGATCGTCAGGGAACTTTCCCTAATAATCCGTTTAGGTGAAACCTAGATAGGTTCGTCTGGCTCATTAGGTGTTATCTATTTATTTCGCTCTACCTCTGTATTGAGCGCTTTCTGTTAGATGATTCCTCGTATTGGGGTTTTTTCTTTGGTGTTCATGCTGATCTCGGTCTGAACACTTTTGACTGACATTCATGTACTAAGCTCTTTCTTTTTTTAAAAACCATTGTTTTCTTCCATCGAAAGTTTTCGAGGAACATTTTCGACAAGAGTATAATTATAATCTCATTTATATATATATATATATAGTCATCCGCAGACAGATCTGCTTCGCCATATCACAGCTCATCAGTACGGTTAGACATCGATTGCTTTTTAACCCAGGATTGAAACCCGACCAAATTGGCATCAGTCGGCGACTCTACCCCTGGGCTATGGGCGTTCGGTGGAAGTAGGCAGACTTTTTAGCGCATATCATTATACGCACCCAATAGATAGAGTGCTATAATTCATTTCACTGAATGAGCGATGCGTAAATGCATATATATATATATATATGTAAGGTGTGAGGGAAAGAAACTTAGGAAGAATGTGTATAAGAGAAAGGCAAGCACATTGAGAATTCTTAGATAACATCCTGATTTGATGCAATAACATTTCACCCTTGGTGGTCAACTATGGTCATTTCAACTCTGCTATAATTACAATCATTACTTCTTTTTCTTGCCCATATCAAATTGATCTTACTCTCTCTGTCAAGCAACACTAAGCGCAAAGGAGACTATTTGTTAATTAGTCATTGATTAGCTCTGTCAATTAACGTGCCTCAGGTTAACACTGGTCAATTCCAGCCAAATTGGGCCACTGGACACTTGCAGAGAATCTCGATTAGTACCGACACAACCAGACAGCTGTTTCCTATTTTACAATACGACCACTTAAATGTCCTGGGGTGAGATCAGAGTTAGATATTTCCATTCTTTCTTTCTTTCTTTTTTTTTACGTCATTCTGTGCCCTCTCCAAATTATGACCTTTATTGTTGGTATGGGGAAGATATCCAATTAGAAAAGGTCTGTTCGCTATTGTTAGGGAGCCTCTTGAGGGTAAGGGCATCCCACTTGGAGACATCAACTATCAGGATACCATTAATTAAGCTCCTCACATTCCTGTAGGCAATGAAAGATATGAATCGCTTTCTGCCATTTTAATACATTCTTTTTGGAGTCAAACTTGCTAGTCATGGGTTGCGAGAAACCTTAGATCTTTTCTCACCTCTCTTTCTCAATTTCTCTCTCGCTATTTCAATTTTTTGCCCTTTACTTAATTAATATCTTTTGTTGAGATTTCAGTCATTTAAGTGTCATACATGATACATGCTTGGACGAGCTTGTCTCCAAAGAGACATGACTAACTGGGCAGAAGATTTTTCCCACAGTAGGTTGCTATTACCTTCTGTGGTAGACTGGTTGACAATCAAGACTAAAGAACCCAGTCTGTTCTGCTATTCAATTCTTTTATCCAGATTAGTCAGTTAAGTGCCATATGTGATACATGCTTGGGTGATCATGTCTCATAATTGACATGACTGACTGGGCAGAAGGTTTTTCCTGCAGTAGGTTGCTTACTTTCTGAGGTAGGTCAGTTTCTAACCAAGGTTATAGAACCCAATCTACCCTGCTATTTAACCCATAGCTATAGGGAAGAGCAATGGATTAATACCTTTCCCAAAAGTATTTACATGTAAGTGAAAGCAACAAATTCAACTAGAATTCAAACTTGGCTCTCCAATTTCTTGTTCAGGGTCAATATCCACTGGACCATGATGCACATCCCATTAAGAACAGACTCCCAAGAGGATGTTTCCCCAATCACTACAATCTTGACCTGTTCAAGTCTAGAGTTAACTGTTATCTTCCCCTCCTATCTATATAAACAACTCCTTAATGTAACTTTCTTCCTTGAGTGGTTATTGGGCCTTATACAGGGTTAACCTTATGGTTTAAAAAACAATGATAAAATGTTCAGTTAATTGCCATACCTGATAAACACTTCGGTGATCATGTCTCTTTTGATCCATGACTGACTAGGCAGAAAATTTTCCTGCAGTAAGTTGACAATTCTTTCTGCGATAGACTGGTTGCCAGCCAATCTATAGACCTCAACTTGTCTAGGCAATTCAACACATAGCTGGAGGAAGAAGAGATGGATTCATACTTTTCCCACTGATATCTAAACTTATTTTATAAATGGAACTTTGTCTCTGTGTGTGTGTGTGTGTGTCTGTGTGTGTGTATGTCCGTTACCTATAGACTCCAAAACGGCTGAACTGATTTTCTTGAAAATTTACACTGTTGTACTATAAGTATCTGTGAGTGTTCTTAGCTAGGTTTTGTGTCGAAAAAATCAGGTTATAGAATGAGTGATCTGATTTTAATTAAATTTGATACACACATAGACAAAGATATAAAAAACGATATTCAAGGTTGCAGTTCTTATAATAGTGCAGAAAATCAGTAATATATCTATATAAATGGCAAGCTGTTTGTGTGTGTGTCTGTTTATCTGTCTGTATGTCCTTTATACAAATCCACAATTTTCAAACTTCAAAATTTGACTTACATCCATTCATTTTTCTTTCAGTCTATGGTTTCGCTTTAACTGGGAATAAGTATTGCTTTTTAGTGTTTCGTGCCAAGGTCCAAAGAGTTTGAGCTCCAGGACCATGGATTAGTTTTAAAGCTTTCATTACACCTGAGCAACGCCGGGCTATACTGCTAGTTTGCAAATAAGTTAATGAAACCAATTCAACTGGAGTTCAAACTCTGATTTCAAATTCCAAGCTGATAGACATTACATCACAACTCCCCTCAAAAATAGGTAGCCAGTTATAAGTATGTCTATTGAACAGGTTAAGAGGCTCATCCCTTGTTCCCTGTTTAGGATTTGGTTTCCAGCTTTCTCTTTTCCAATCTTTTCACTATTACGTAGCCCCCTGCACATCAGTAGCATTACCGCCTTGCTCATGGTGATACGATTAAAACAAAAAAGAAAAAAAAAAGTGTATCACACACATTAAATAATTTATTATTCCTGCGCATTTCTAACAGTCTATATCAGTCATATATTTTATTGTAATGTCTGTACCTTGCTTGTTAGATAATTTTCTATCAAATCCAAAAATAAAAAGGAACTTAAGACAAGGATATATTTTTTCAATGAATTTATTCAATCTAGTCAATGAGGCAATTCTGAGAGAATTAGTAGTTCTACCAGGATTCATTATTGGCTTATTGGCAACCACGACTTCAAGATAGGCAGATGACACAATGTTGTCAATAGCAGAATCAGAAAGCGAACTAAAAACTCCTACAGAAGGAAATGAAGGAAATCGAGAAGCAGGGATTAAACATCAAGTCCTACCAGGATTCATTATTGCTGGCCACAATCTTAACAACATAAGATATACTGATGACACAGTGTTGATAACAGACACAGAAAGAAAGAATAAATTCCTACAGAAGGAAGAGAAGGAAATCGAGACTAAAAAAGATTAAACAACAAGTCCTACCAGGATCCATTATTGCTGGCCACAATCTTAACAACATAAGATATCCAGATGACGCAGTGTTGATAACAGACACAGAAAGAAAAAATAAACTCCTACAGAAGAAAGTGAAGGAAATCGAGACAAAAAACGATTAAACATCAAGTCCTACCAGGATTCATTATTGCTGGCCACAATCTTAGCAACATAAGATATCCATGACGCAGTGTTGATAACAGACACTGAAAGAAAAAATAAACTCCTACAGAAGAAAGTGAAGGAAATCGAGACAAAAAATGGATTAAACATCAAGTCCTACCGGGATTCATTATTGGTGACCACAATCTTAACAACATAAGATATCCAGATGACACAGTGTTGATAACAGACACTGAAAGAAAAAATAAACTCCTACAGAAGGAAGAGAAGGAAATCGAGACTAAAAAGGATTAAACATCAAGTCCTACCAGGATCCATTATTGCTGGCCACAATCTTAACAACATAAGATATGCAGATGACACAGTGTTGATAACAGACACAGAAAGAAAAAATAAACTCCTACAGAAGAAAGTGAAGGAAATCGAGACAAAAAACGATTAAACATCAAGTCCTACCAGGATCCATTATTGCTGGCCACAATCTTAACAACATAAGATATCCAGATGACACAGTGTTGATAACAGACACTGAAAGAAAAAATAAACTCCTACAGAAGAAAGTGAAGGAAATCGAGACAAAAAACGATTAAACATCAAGTCATTCAAGGATCCATTATTGCTGGCCACAATCTTAACAATGTATGATATCCAGATGACACAGTGTTGATAACAGACACAGAAAGAAAAAATTAACTCCTACAGAAGAAAGTGAAGGAAATCGAGACTAAAAAGTATTAAACATCAAGTCCAACCAGGATTCATTATTGGTGGCCACAATCTTAACAACATAAGATATCCAGATGACACAGTGTTGATAACAGACACAGAAAGAAAAAACAAATTCCTACAGATGAAAGTGAAGGAAATCGAGACAAAAAACGATTAAACATCAAGTCCTACAAGGATTCATTATTGGTGGCCACAATCTTAACAACATAAGATATCCAGATGACACAGTGTTGATAACAGACACAGAAAGAAAAAATAAATTCCTACAGAAGAAAGTTAAGGAAATCGAGACTAAAAGAGATTAAACATCAACTCCTACCAGGATTCATTATTGGTGGCCACAATCTTAACAACATAAGATATCCAGATGACACAGTGTTGATAACAGACACTGAAAGAAAAAATAAACTCCTACAGTGAAAGTGAAGGAAATCGAGACAAAAAACAATTAAAAATCAAGTCCTACCAGGATCCATTATTGGTGGCCACAATCTTAACAACATAAGATATCCAGATGACGCAGTGTTGATAACAGACACAGAAAGAAAAAATAAATTCCTACAGAAGAAAGTGAAGGAAATTGAGACAAAAAATGATTAAACATCAAGTCCTCCAAGGATTCATTACTGATGGCTGCAATCTTAACAACATAAGATATCCAGATGTCACAGTGTTGATAACAGACACAGAAAGAAAGAATAAACTCCTACAGAAGAAAGTGAAGGAAATCAAGACAAAAAACGATTAAACATCAAGTCCTACCAGGATTCATTACTGGTGGCCACAATCTTAACAACATAAGATATCCAGATGACACAGTGTTGATAACAGACACAGAAAGAAAGAATAAATTCCTACAGAAGAATGTGAAGGAAATCGAGACTAAAAAGGATTAAATATCAAGTCATTCAAGGATCCATTATTGCTGGCCACAATCTTAACAACATGAGATATCCAGATGACACAGTGTTGATAACAGACACTGAAAGAAAAAATAAACTCCTACAGAAGAAAGTGAAGGAAATCGAGACAAAAAATGATTAAACATCAAGTCCTACCAGGATCCATTATTGGTGGCCACAATCTTAACAACATAAGATATCCAGATGACACAGTGTTGATAACAGACACTGAAAGAAAAAATAAACTCCTACAGAAGAAAGTGAAGGAAATCGAGACAAAAAACGATTAAACATCAAGTCATTCAAGGATCCATTATTGCTGGCCACAATCTTAACAATGTATGATATCCAGATGACACAGTGTTGATAACAGACACAGAAAGAAAAAATTAACTCCTACAGAAGAAAGTGAAGGAAATCGAGACTAAAAAGTATTAAACATCAAGTCCAACCAGGATTCATTATTGGTGGCCACAATCTTAACAACATAAGATATCCAGATGACACAGTGTTGATAACAGACACAGAAAGAAAAAACAAATTCCTACAGATGAAAGTGAAGGAAATCGAGACAAAAAACGATTAAACATCAAGTCCTACAAGGATTCATTATTGGTGGCCACAATCTTAACAACATAAGATATCCAGATGACACAGTGTTGATAACAGACACAGAAAGAAAAAATAAATTCCTACAGAAGAAAGTTAAGGAAATCGAGACTAAAAGAGATTAAACATCAACTCCTACCAGGATTCATTATTGGTGGCCACAATCTTAACAACATAAGATATCCAGATGACACAGTGTTGATAACAGACACTGAAAGAAAAAATAAACTCCTACAGTGAAAGTGAAGGAAATCGAGACAAAAAACAATTAAAAATCAAGTCCTACCAGGATCCATTATTGGTGGCCACAATCTTAACAACATAAGATATCCAGATGACGCAGTGTTGATAACAGACACAGAAAGAAAAAATAAATTCCTACAGAAGAAAGTGAAGGAAATTGAGACAAAAAATGATTAAACATCAAGTCCTCCAAGGATTCATTACTGATGGCTGCAATCTTAACAACATAAGATATCCAGATGTCACAGTGTTGATAACAGACACAGAAAGAAAGAATAAACTCCTACAGAAGAAAGTGAAGGAAATCAAGACAAAAAACGATTAAACATCAAGTCCTACCAGGATTCATTACTGGTGGCCACAATCTTAACAACATAAGATATCCAGATGACACAGTGTTGATAACAGACACAGAAAGAAAGAATAAATTCCTACAGAAGAATGTGAAGGAAATCGAGACTAAAAAGGATTAAATATCAAGTCATTCAAGGATCCATTATTGCTGGCCACAATCTTAACAACATGAGATATCCAGATGACACAGTGTTGATAACAGACACTGAAAGAAAAAATAAACTCCTACAGAAGAAAGTGAAGGAAATCGAGACAAAAAATGATTAAACATCAAGTCCTACCAGGATCCATTATTGGTGGCCACAATCTTAACAACATAAGATATCCAGATGACACAGTGTTGATAACAGACACAGAAAGAAAAAATAAATTCCTACAGAAGAAAGTGAAGGAAATCGAGACTAAAAATGATTAAACATCAACTCCTACCAGGATCCATTATTGCTGGCCACAATCTTAACAACATAAGATATGCAGATGACACAGTGTTGATAACAGACACAGAAAGATAAAATAAACTCCTACAGAAGAAAGTGAAGGAAATCGAGACTAAAAATGTTTAAACATCATGTCCTACCAGGATTCATTATTGCTGGCCACAATCTTAACATAAGATATCCAGATGACACAGTGTTGATAACAGGCACAGAAAGAAAAAATAAACTCCTACAAAAGGAAGTGAAGAAAATCGAGACTAAAAAGGATTAAACATCAAGTCCTACCAGGATCCATTATTGGTGGCCACAATCTTAACAACATAAGATATCCAGATGACACAGTGTTGATAACAGACACAGAAAGAAAAAATAAACGCCTACAGAAAAAAGTGAAGGAAATCGAGACAAAAAACGATTAAAAGTTACAGAGTGTTGATAACAGGCACAGAAAGAAAAAATAAACTCTTACACAAGAAAGTGAATAAAATCGAGAAGAAAAGATTAAACATCAAGCCTATCAGGATTCTTTATCACTGGCTACAATCTTAACAGCAGAAGATATGCAGATGACACAGTGCTGATAACAGACACAGAAAGAAAAAAAACGGAAAATGAGAATAAATGATTAAACGTCAATTGCAAGAACATCTAATGCATAGTTGTCAGCAAAAAGTAGAACCCAAAATGAAAACTGCAAATTAGAGATACAAAATCAACCAAGTCCACCAATTCAAATATCTGGGATAAATTTTAACAGAAAGATAGAAAATTGTGACACCAAAATTTGAATTTAAATTGGGACAGTAAATTCTTCTTTTTCTATGTGCCCTGCCCTTTCAGAACATAGCTTTCCACGTCTCCCTATCCCTGGTGGCTCTTAGCATGCTTTCTCCTGTTGCACCATGCAACCCTCGTTCCAACATCCACCTGATTAGGTCCTTCAAATATGTTATCCACTGCTTTCCTCTGTCTCTTTTTCCCTCTATCTGGCCTGTTAGTATCAGGTTCTCCAAGCCCTCTTTCTTCATTGCATGTCCCAGGAACTTCAGCTGCCTCTTCCTGATGCTCAGTATTAATTTCCTTTTCATTTCCATCATTTCCAAAACCTCATCATTGCTCACATGCTCAATCCATGATATTTGCAGCATCCTTCTGTAGAACCACATTTCAATTGCTTCAAGTTTTTCCTTAATCTTTTATGATATTGTCCAGCATTCTCTGCCAATTTGAAGAACTGACATCACATAGCAATCCAGCACTCTTTTTTTTTGTTTCTAGCGTAATTGTCCTCTTTCTTAATATTTTACTCAACTTCTGGAATGCTTCCTTTGCCTGGCCAATTCACCTTACGGATCTCTGTGTCGCACTTTCCGTCTTCTGTTATAACAGTTCCCAGAATTATGCTTTCCAAAAACTAAGTAAATTATTAAGAAACAGGTAAATTTTGTTAAAAACAAAGAAAATGTAATAACAGTTCTCATACAGTAGAGAATGATGGACAATCTTGTGACAGATGAAGAAGAGACTTGAAGCAACAGAAATTGGGTTATTCCAACCCAGACAGTTGTGGTTGTTAAGCTGGTGTTATACCAACTGCACCATGGGCCCTGGTGACGAAGAGGTAATGAATTAAGCTCGATGAAGTGCGCTGCTTCTCACGAATTCCGTGGTGGAACTAATTCAAGCTCCTTTGCCCATAGGATAGTGCCTCCCCAAGCAACGACTTCCGTAAACAAGCCGCTAAATCCATAGCATATTTCGTGGTTGAAGCACAGAGATTATTCAAGAAGTGGTAGGAGGATTTGAACAATTATTAAGTAAATCATCGAGCTTTATATTCAACCTCAACAGAATGCAGAAAGCACTGGACGACCATTTCGTCCTATATTTGGGACTCATCAGCAGTGCGCATCCACTGCCAGGAATTGAACCCAGACAGTTGTGGTTGTTAAGCTGATGTTATACCAACTGTACCACGGGCCTTGCACACACATATATATATATATATATATATATATATATATATAGAGAGAGAGAGAGAGAGAGAGAGAGAGAGAGATGTTAATAACATACTTTATAGATAGATAGATAGATATGAACAGACTGAAATAGATAGATAGATAGTCAAATATGAAATAAAAAAACAGCTAAAAATATAAAACTAATAATATACCTTCCTTTTTCTTTTCTTTAAAATTAATTATTCCCACTTTCTTTCCATTTTTCCTTTGAAACTTTTCATCTCTTTCCTTTCTTACTCCTCAGTTATTGATTATAATAGATAGATAGATAGATAGATAGATAGATAGATAGATAGATAGATAGATATGAACAGACTGAAATAGATAGATAGATAGATAGATATGAACAAACTGAGATAGATAGATAGATAGATAGATAGATAGATAGATAGATAGATAGAACCTGATACTAACAGGCCAGATAGAGGGGAAAAGAGACAGATAGATAGATAGATAGATAGATAGATAGATAGATATGAACAAACTGAAATAGATAGATAGATAGATAGATAGATAGATAGATAGATAGATATGAACAGACTGAAATAGATAGATAGATAGATAGATAGATAGATAGATAGATAGATAGAAACAGACTGTGACAGATAAATAGACTAAACAAGCTTACTTAAATAGAAAGATTTGTACAAGCTATGATAGATAAACTGTTAGAAAAATTTGAATAGGTTAACATAGACAGATGGCAGGAACATGACAGTCACCATGCAGTGTTGATTTTACTATCCACAGTGTTTTTTTTTCACTCCTGATACTGAGTATTCATCCCCCATATATAATATATAATAATATATGTATGTGTGTGTGATGTGTGGGAAGGGTGAGTGGTTTGATATTTAAAAGAGATTTTATACTGTCATCATATTTCCTTGTAACTTGATTCTCTTTTGTTCATGCAGCCATATTATTAGTTTTATATTTTTAGCTGTTTTTTTATTTCATATTTGACGGCATATATTCAGGAAGGAGTCAAGTTGAACATATCAAATGTAACCAAATTTCTTTTACTTTTGAAAATATTTCGTTTTTCAATTTTTGTGTTCTTCCTAAAATACCTTCCTTTTTCTTTTCTTTAAAATTAATTATTCCCACTTTCTTTCCATTTTTCCTTTGAAACTTTTCATCTCTTTCCTTTCTTACTCCTCAGTTATTGATTCTTTCTTTCCTTCCATTTTTCCTTCAAACTTTTCGTCTCTTATAGATTCTTTCTTTCTTTTCATCTTTCCTTCTATGCTTTCTCTTCTTTCTTTTCTTACTCCTCCTAGTTATTGATTCTTTCTTTCCTTCCATTTTTCCTTCAAACATTTCGTCTCTTATAGATTCTTTCTTTCTTTTCATCTTTCCTTCTATGCTTTCTCTTCTTTCTTTTCTTACTCCTCAGTTATTGATTCTTTCTTTCCTTCCATTTTTCCTTCAAACATTTCGTCTCTTATAGATTCTTTCTTTCTTTTCATCTTTCCTGCTATGCTTTCTCTTCTTTCTTTTCTTACTCCTCAGTTATTGATTCTTTCTTTCCTTCCATTTTTCCTTCAAACTTTTTGTCTCTTTCCTTTCTTACTCCTCAGTTATTGATTCTTTCTTTTCTTCCATTTTTCCTTCAAACTTTTTGTCTCTTTCCTTTCTTACTCCTCAGTTATTGATTCTTTCTTTCCTTCAATTTTTCCTTCAAACTTTTTGTCTCTTTCCTTTCTTACTCCTCAGTTATTGATTCTTTCTTTCCTTCCATTTTTCCTTCAAACTTTTCGTCTCTTATAGATTCTTTCTTTCTTTTCATCTTTCCTTCTATGCTTTCTCTTCTTTCTTTTCTTACTCCTCAGTTATTGATTCTTTCTTTCCTTCCATTTTTCCTTCAAACTTTTTGTCTCTTTCTTTTCTTACTCCTCAGTTATTGAATCTTTCTTTCCTTCCATTTTTCCTTCAAACTTTTCGTCTCTTATAGATTCTTTCTTTCTTTTCATCTTTCCTTCTATGCTTTCTCTTCTTTCTTTTCTTACTCCTCAGTTATTGATTCTTTCTTTCCTTCCATTTTTCCTTCAAACTTTTTGTCTCTTTCCTTTCTTACTCCTCAGTTATTGATTCTTTCTTTCCTTCCATTTTTCCTTCAAACTTTTTGTCTCTTTCCTTTCTTACTCCTCAGTTATTGATTCTTTCTTTCCTTCAATATTTCCTTCAAACTTTTTATCTCTTTCCTTTCTTACTCCTCAGTTATTGATTCTTTCTTTCCTTCCATTTTTCCTTCAAACTTTTTGTCTCTTATAGATTCTTTCTTTCTTTTCATCTTTCCTTCTATGCTTTCTCTTCTTTCTTTTTTTACTCCTCAGTTATTGATTCTTTCTTTCCTTCCATTTTTCCTTCAAACTTTTTGTCTCTTTCCTTTCTTACTCCTCAGTTATTGATTCTTTATTTCCTTCCATTTTTCCTTCAAACTTTTCGTCTCTTATAGATTCTTTCTTTCTTTTCATCTTTCCTTCTATGCTTTCTCTTCTTTCTTTTCTTGCTCCTCAGTTATTGATTCTTTCTTTCCTTCCATTTTTCCTTCAAACTTTTTGTCTCTTTCCTTTCTTACTCCTCAGTTATTGATTCTTTCTTTCCTTCCATTTTTCCTTCAAACTTTTTGTCTCTTTCCTTTCTTACTCCTCAGTTATTGATTCTTTCTTTCCTTCAATATTTCCTTCAAACTTTTTATCTCTTTCCTTTCTTACTCCTCAGTTATTGATTCTTTCTTTCCTTCCATTTTTCCTTCAAACTTTTCGTCTCTTATAGATTCTTTCTTTCTTTTCATCTTTCCTTCTATGCTTTCTCTTCTTTCTTTTCTTACTCCTCAGTTATTGATTCTTTCTTTCCTTCCATTTTTCCTTCAAACTTTTCGTCTCTTATAGATTCTTTCTTTCTTTTCATCTTTCCTTCTATGCTTTCTCTTCTTTCTTTTCTTACTCCTCAGTTATTGATTCTTTCTTTCCTTCCATTTTTCCTTCAAACTTTTTGTCTCTTTCCTTTCTTACTCCTCAGTTATTGATTCTTTCTTTCCTTCCATTTTTCCTTCAAACTTTTCGTCTCTTATAGATTCTTTCTTTCTTTCCTTCTATGCTTTCTCTTCTTTCTTTTCTTACTCCTCAGTTATTGATTCTTTCTTTCCTTCCATTTTTCCTTCAAACTTTTTGTCTCTTTCCTTTCTTACTCCTCAGTTATTGATTCTTTCTTTCCTTCCATTTTTCCTTCAAACTTTTTGTCTCTTATAGATTCTTTCTTTCTTTTCTTCTATGCTTTCTCTTCTTTCTTTTCTTACTCCTCAGTTATTGATTCTTTCTTTCCTTCCATTTTTCCTTCAAACTTTTTGTCTCTTTCCTTTCTTACTCCTCAGTTATTGATTCTTTCTTTCCTTCCATTTTTCCTTCAAACTTTTCGTCTCTTATAGATTCTTTCTTTCTTTCCTTCTATGCTTTCTCTTCTTTCTTTTCTTACTCCTCAGTTATTGATTCTTTCTTTCCTTCCATTTTTCCTTCAAACTTTTTGTCTCTTTCCTTTCTTACTCCTCAGTTATTGATTCTTTCTTTCCTTCCATTTTTCCTTCAAACTTTTCGTCTCTTATAGATTCTTTCTTTCTTTTCATCTTTCCTTCTATGCTTTCTCTTCTTTCTTTTCTTACTCCTCTTATTCCTTTCCTTCCATCTTTCCTCCAATCTTTTTCTCTTTCTTTTCATACTCCTCATTTATTGATTCTCTATTTCCTTCTATCTTTACTTCTCTTTTCTTTTTTACTCTCTTTCTCTCTTTCTTTTACTCTCTCTCTTCTCCCTCCTCTCTCTCTTGTCATATTTTTTATTTATATCTCTCTTAGTTTTCCTCATTTCTTCTTAGCTGTTTCTGTCATAACCACCATCTATTTAAGTCTGTTAGGCTAAATTCCAGTAAAACTTGTCATATCTTTGTCTTTCTTGCCAAACAGAATTTGGGAAAATGTGGTACTGACTGCAGGATAGATTGACTAATGAGAAGACTTGCTTGTAAGACCTTGTCACTTATTCAAAATTTCAACACTTTCAGTGATTCTTTTTTTTTCTAACAATCAGAAGTGATCTTTGTCCAACAAGACAAAGTCTGGGCATAAACTCCAATTTGAAACATTTCCTTCAGGAATTCTCTTCATTTGAAATTGACAGCACATACTGGGGCTGATTGATAAGTTCTCCCATTCTATAAAATAAATTTCAGACCACATACAATAATGAAACTGCTATCAAAATGAAGCAAATGTATTTTTCTCCACAATTACCAGGGTTGATTGTTGAGTAGTTTTCAAATGGATATCAGTCAGTCAAATGCCATACGTAATACATGATTGGGTGATCATGTCTTGAAAGAATGATGACTGACTGAGTAGAATATTTTCCCCACAGTAGTTTGCCATTACTTTCTGTGATAGACTGGTTGCCAACTAAGGCTACAGAATCCAATCTGGCCTGTTATTTAACCCATAGCTGGAGGGAAGAGAGAGTAAAAATCTCTATTCTAAGTGTATTTGCATGTAAGTGAATGCAATGAATTCAACTGGAATTTGAACTCAGCTCTCTGATTGTTGTTCTGATCCAATATACTGTAAGACAATGCATATCTGCAAATGTATATATCTGGCCTAATTCTACTTTGTTGATTTTTTTCTTTTTTTCTTTTCTCTTTTTTCTCATTACTCTTTTATCTATTTTTCCTTCCTTCCATCTTTCCTTCTACCTTTACTTTTCTTTCTTTACTCTTCATTTATTGATTCTTTCTTTCTTTCCATCTTTCCTTCTATCTTTACTTTTCTTTCTTTACTCTTCATTTATTGATTCTTTCTTTCTTTCCATATTTCCTTCTATCTTTTCTTTTCTTTCTTTACTCTTCATTTATTGATTCTTTCTTTCTTTCCATCTTTCCTTCTATCTTTACTTTTCTTTCTTTACTCTTCATTTATTGATTCTTTCTTTCTTTCCATCTTTCCTTCTATCTTTTCTTTTCTTTCTTTACTCTTCATTTATTGATTCTTTCTTTCTTTCCATCTTTCCTTCTATCTTTTCTTTTCTTTCTTTACTCTTCATTTATTGATTCTTTCTTTCTTTCCATCTTTCCTTCTATCTTTTCTTTTCTTTCTTTACTCTTAATTTATTGATTCTTTCTTTCTTTCCATCTTTCCTTCTATCTTTACTTTTCTTTCTTTACTCTTCATTTATTGATTCTTTCTTTCTTTCCATCTTTCCTTCTATCTTTTCTTTTCTTTCTTTACTCTTCATTTATTGATTCTTTCTTTCTTTCCATCTTTCCTTCTATCTTTTCTTTTCTTTCTTTACTCTTCATTTATTGATTCTTTCTTTCTTTCCATCTTTCCTTCTATCTTTTCTTTTCTTTCTTTACTCTTCATTTATTGATTCTTTCTTTCTTTCCATCTTTCCTTCTATCTTTTCTTTTCTTTCTTTACTCTTCATTTATTGATTCTTTCTTTCTTTCCATCTTTCCTTCTACCTTTACTTTTCTTTCTTTACTCTTCATTTATTGATTCTTTCTTTCTTTCCATCTTTCCTTCTATCTTTACTTTTCTTTCTTTACTCTTCATTTATTGATTCTTTCTTTCTTTCCATCTTTCCTTCTATCTTTACTTTTCTTTCTTTACTCTTCATTTATTGATTCTTTCTTTCTTTCCATCTTTCCTTCTATCTTTACTTTTCTTTCTTTACTCTTCATTTATTGATTCTTTCTTTCTTTCCATCTTTCCTTCTATCTTTACTTTTCTTTCTTTACTCTTCATTTATTGATTCTTTCTTTCTTTCCATCTTTCCTTCTATCTTTACTTTTCTTTCTTTACTCTTCATTTATTGATTCTTTCTTTCTTTCCATCTTTCCTTCTATCTTTTCTTTTCTTTCTTTACTCTTCATTTATTGATTCTTTCTTTCTTTCCATCTTTCCTTCTACCTTTACTTTTCTTTCTTTACTCTTCATTTATTGATTCTTTCTTTCTTTCCATCTTTCCTTCTATCTTTTCTTTTCTTTCTTTACTCTTCATTTATTGATTCTTTTTTTCTTTCCATCTTTCCTTCTATCTTTTCTTTTCTTTCTTTACTCTTCATTTATTGATTCTTTCTTTCTTTCCATCTTTCCTTCTATCTTTTCTTTTCTTTCTTTACTCTTCATTTATTGATTCTTTCTTTCTTTCCATCTTTCCTTCTATCTTTTCTTTTCTTTCTTTACTCTTCATTTATTGATTCTTTCTTTCTTTCCATCTTTCCTTCTATCTTTTCTTTTCTTTCTTTACTCTTCATTTATTGATTCTTTCTTTCTTTCCATCTTTCCTTCTATCTTTTCTTTTCTTTCTTTACTCTTCATTTATTGATTCTTTCTTCTTTCCATCTTTCCTTCTACATTTACTTTTCTTTCTTTACTCTTCATTTATTGATTCTTTCTTTCTTTCCATCTTTCCTTCTATCTTTTCTTTTCTTTCTTTACTCTTCATTTATTGATTCTTTCTTTCTTTCCATCTTTCCTTCTCCCTTTACTTTTCTTTCTTTACTCTTCATTTATTGATTCTTTCTTTCTTTCCATCTTTCCTTCTATCTTTTCTTTTCTTTCTTTACTCTTCATTTATTGATTCTTTCTTTCTTTCCATCTTTCCTTCTATCTTTACTTTTCTTTCTTTACTCTTCATTTATTGATTCTTTCTTTCTTTCCATCTTTCCTTCTATCTTTACTTTTCTTTCTTTACTCTTCATTTATTGATTCTTTCTTTCTTTCCATCTTTCCTTCTATCTTTACTTTTCTTTCTTTACTCTTCATTTATTGATTCTTTCTTTCTTTCCATCTTTCCTTCTATCTTTTCTTTTCTTTCTTTACTCTTCATTTATTGATTCTTTCTTTCTTTCCATCTTTCCTTCTACCTTTACTTTTCTTTCTTTACTCTTCATTTATTGATTATTTCTTTCTTTCCATCTTTCCTTCTATCTTTTCTTTTCTTTCTTTACTCTTCATTTATTGATTCTTTCTTTCTTTCCATCTTTCCTTCTATCTTTTCTTTTCTTTCTTTACTCTTCATTTATTGATTCTTTCTTTCTTTCCATCTTTCCTTCTATCTTTTCTTTTCTTTCTTTACTCTTCATTTATTGATTCTTTCTTTCTTTCCATCTTTCCTTCTATCTTTTCTTTTCTTTCTTTACTCTTCATTTATTGATTCTTTCTTTCCATCTTTCCTTCTATCTTTTCTTTTCTTTCTTTACTCTTCATTTATTGATTCTTTCTTTCTTTCCATCTTTCCTTCTATCTTTTCTTTTCTTTCTTTACTCTTCATTTATTGATTCTTTCTTTCTTTCCATCTTTCCTTCTATCTTTTCTTTTCTTTCTTTACTCTTCATTTATTGATTCTTTCTTTCTTTCCATCTTTCCTTCTATCTTTTCTTTTCTTAACTTGCCTTTTATATATATATATTATTGATTTTCTGCACTATTGTAAGAACTGCAACCTTAAAACTTCTGAATATCGTTTTTTATGTCTTTGTCTATGAGTGTATCAAATTTGATTAAAATCGGACCTCTCCTTCTATAACCCGATTTTTTCGATTATCAATTTTTTATATTTATCGGAGGTACCTCAACACAAAACCTAGCTAAGAACACTTGCAGATGCTTATAGTACAACTGTGTAAATTTTCAAGAAAATTAGTTCAGATTCTATAGGTAATGGACACACACACAAACACACACACACAGACAAAGTTCCAGTTTAGGTTTATTAATTCTTTCTTACACCTTCCTTCCAATTCTTCATTCTTCCATTTTTAATCCTGATTCTTTCTTTCTTTTTTTAATCTTTCTTTTCCCTTATCTTTTATTTGCCTTCTTTCTTCATTCATCTAAATTCTTTTGCTGAGATGAATGCCATTACATTCCTGGGTTTTCATGCTTCTATCTTCAGATAAAAGAAAATCCATTACCAGTGAAGTTAGTCTTTGTTTTACTGTGCTTCATCTGAATGTTTTTTTTTAGTTAATAACAAAAAAAACATATAAGACATTGGTTATGAAGATCAAGTCTATTTTCATAGATATCACCCCTCACTATCCATCTAAGTTCTACAGCTTGCATTTTACAAGCTATTTTCTACTTTTACTGTCTGTCTGTCTGTAAAATGCTGTTCATACTTTGTTTTTTAAACCAAATGGTTATATTACCACTTTATGGTATTATTCTAGAATGTACATTGCTGAGCCATTCTGGGCATGACGGTAAACTGCATCCGGCAGCAAGGTCTCTGATTGGGGAGGTTATGAGGAGCATGGAACCACCTTATAATTGCTGTTGTTCCCAGGTCCACCCTGACCCAAAGTGGTAGCATCTGTTAGGGTCTCAGCTATGGTCAAATAGTTAACCCCCAAACTGGAGTCAAAACATTACAAAAGTATAAAAATACACTTTAATAGAAATATATATATATATAAAGACTTTTATAGAAAAAATATAAATTTTTTAACGAAAAATATTACCATCAATACATTTTTGAAGAAAAAATTATTACCATAACACATTTTTGAAGGAAAAAATTATTCTCAGCAAAACATTTTTGAATACAAAATTAGAAGACATTTTCAGTTTTCTAAAATAAAAAAAAAGTATAAAAACAAAAATTTTTCATTAAAATCTGACTAAATCAACCTTTTCACTATAACCAAACATTTAAAAGAATACCTCAAAACTCCATCTTTTTGGCATTAAATAACCCACAGTGGTTGATATGTAAGGATTAAATAAAAATACGAAATAAATAAAAAACAGCAAATAAAATAAAAATTCAAAATAAAATAAAAGTACATAAAAATCTCCCAGGAGTCCTCTGACAGGAAAGACAATTGACGCATGCACAAAAGAGAGGCCTCCTCGTGTCAAAAATAAACTCTATCTCTTTCTCAGTTGGACTTTGTGTGGTAAAGACATGCCAAACTGTTCGGGAAGGAATTTCCCCAACAAGAGGTCGTTGGAAACAAAAATAAAATCAGTGTCCAAACTATCCCTCTCTGTATCTTTCCCTTTTCTTTTTGACTCTTTATTTCAGCGGCGAAAACCATTCAACAAGTTTTGGATGTTTAGGCGAAAGAACTAACCCAGCAGTAATAGCCATAACATTCCATAGCTATGCCATTAAACAAAACTCAAACTTAAACATTGCTGAGCAAGAGATTGGTTTAGATTTAGAACTCAGAGAGGCTAGTTAAAATTCCAGTTGAATTGATTGCATTCACTTAAACAAAAATACCCTTGAAAAAATATGAACTCATCTCTTCTACCTCCAACTATGGGTTGAAGAGCAAGACAGATTGGGTTTGATAGCCTTGGTTTGCAACTAGTCTACCACAGAAAGAAATGGCATCCAACTGTGTGAAAATGTTCTACTTAGTCATCTCTGGTAAGACATGGCACTTAATTGACTGACTGATATTGGTAAACGATGTGCGTTGTGGCATAATGGATCTCTTTGAGGAATGAGAAATCTATAAGCTGAGTTCAAATTCCAACTGAATTAGTTGCATTCACTTATGCACAAATACCTATGGGAAATGTTTGAATCTATCTCTTCTCCCTCCAGCTATGGGTTGAACAGTAAGTCAGATTGGGTTCTATAGCCTTGGTTGTTGACTAGTGTACCATAGAAAGAAATGGCAACTTCTATGGGAAAATCTTAGCCAAGTCATTCATGGATCAAAATAGACATTATTGCCAAAATGTATATCATGTATGGCATTAGCTGACTGATGTATCATTAGCTGTTATATTTAACTATCTGTCTGTTTTTTTTAGATGAGGTATTGCAACTACGTTTTTGGCAGTATTTACATCATGTAAATCTACATTATTTATATTATGCATTACATTATTTCTGCCTAGTCAGTCATGGATTGCAATGTAATATATTTCTGTGACCGACAGAAACTTGATTGACGTCAAAGGCAAGAATGTGAATAGTGACAAACAAAAGTGTAATTACATCAAAAGCAGCTGGCTTCAAGGTCAGAAAAAATAAACAGTGATAAACAAGAATGTGATGACGTTAGAGGCAGCCAGCTTCAAAGGCAATAGACAACAAAAGTGGTTAATTGATGTGCCTAGACATAGCTGACACAGTTAAGTGGAATTCGGGGAAATTTCAGCTTATATAAGATCGAAGTTTTTTTAAGTCAAAAGGCAGAACACCGAGAGGACAGAGAGAGAGAGAGAGAGAGAGAGAGAGAGAGAGAGAGAGAGCAGGGAAGAAAGGAGAAGAGATGACAACTCCCGACACCTTCCTTGCATATGCATGATTCCCTTTGACGACTGCTCTCTACACAACAATCACCAAAAAAGAAAATATATATGTTTATATTTTTAGATATACATGTTCTGCATACATCATTTGTCAGTCAAAATAATTGTTGTTTCCAACAGCAGCAGCAGTAACAGCAGCAGCAACAGCAGCAGCAGCAACAGCAACAGCAGCAGCAGCAGTATTTAACAGAAAGGGCCATAATCACTCTAGCATGCATCATATATGGTAATTAACTGACTGAGTCTTCTAGGTACCGTGTCTTTTCAAGACATAGTCGATATAGCGCTCCACAACTTCCTCTTCTTTGTAATGTTTTACAACATTTATATTTTTACTATGCCTCCCAATTTTCTGTTTTGCTATCCATTTACACAAGCTTGTTAGGTAGATGACTTACTGCTTTCCTCTGTCTCTCTTACTTTAAATGTTTTGGGAGTGTCATATTTTCTAAGCCTTCTTTCCGCATTATGTGTTCCAGAAATTTCAACTCTCTCTTTCTTATTTTCTGTATAATTACTGTTTTGTTTAATTTTTCTTTAAACTCTCTTGTTGCTCACATGATACTCTCAAAATCCTTTTATAGAACAACAAATTGGTTGCTTCAAGTCACTGCTTCATCTGTGCAGATTTGTCCAATGTTTACAGTCATATAAGATGACTGATATTACATAACAATTCAGCAATCTTTTCATTGTTTCTAACAATGTTCTACTAGTCCTAAATATTTTTAAAAAAATTATTTCACCCCAAGCAAGGCAGAATCATCACAAATACAGAGGGTTACAGTGAGAGGAACGACTGGGTACAGAGAGTATAGAAGAAATGATTAAAGATGAATAGGATACAAGAAGATAGAAAATGGCAATTGGCATTGCATTTATAGTTTTGGAGACTGTACCTATCAGTAAAGCAAGTAAGTCAAAGTGAGTTCTACTGGTGGGAAGTGCAAGTAAAGAAACTGATTAGAATTGGCAGTTACATTTAACTGTCTCAATATTAAATGGGTGGGACCTAGATGCCAATCTAGTAGCATGCTTAAAGACTGTACCTATCAGTAAAGCAAGTAAGTCAAAGTGAGTTCTACTGGTGGGAAGTGCAAGTAAAGAAACTGATTAGAATTGGCAGTTACATTTAACTGTCTCAATATTAAATGGATGGGACCTAGATGCCAATCTAGTAGCATGCTTAAATGTGGTCAGGATAAAAGCCTCATCAGAGCAGCTGCCATAACAATATTTCTAGAAAAGACAAAGGGAAATAACATCACATTGCCAAGAAAGTGACTGATGTCAAGATGCCAGGTCAGGTTTTATTACATTGCAGATTCTTCTTTGGATTTTGTTGAGAATTTTGAGATAAATAGTACAAATTACTGAGCAGATATGGCAACAGTATTCAATGCACAGACAAATGATAGATTTATAAATGTCCAATACGAGAAAATCTTTCTGGCCCAACACACAGACCCAATCTTCCTAGCAACAGATGCAGCTATAGATTTGATGTAGTAGTTCTATTTTAGGTTGGTTTATAAAGTGAATCGAAGGAGGCACAGTGTGTTTCTCTCCAGAAGATTAGCATCATCTATTCTGATGGCTGATGGAATGTTTGTTTTGGTTACTTCAAGTTACCACTTTATCAGTGAAAATTTGTCCAACATTTACCGTCATATAAAAGAACTGCCATTACAAAACAATTCAGTTCTCTGTTCTTTGTTTCTAACAATATCTGCCTATTCCTTAATATTTTGAGTAGTCTTTGGAAGGTATTTTTCATTTTAGTATAGCTTCAGATTTCAGCGTCACATTTTCTGTCTTCTGTTAAAACACTTCACAGATATCTGAACTTTTGTACGATCTAGATTTCGACAACTTCAATTCATATATTGCAACATGTGCTGTTGCAGAGAACAATACATTTTGTCTTTGCAAAACTGATGGCAGCGTGAGACTAACATTATTCAAGAAGACATTGTTAACTTCAACTTTTATCAGGATGCATATGAAAGCAATGGTTGCTTACTGGGTTAAGTTATTTTCATGAAATATAAGCCCCTGCATGTAGGAACTTCAGTTATTGTCTGATGCTAGGTCAATCTGAACTGCTGGATTTTGAGGAATGGCTGAAAGTTGATTGTTGAAAATTTTAAGCTTAGAAACAAATAAGTTTTAGTTATTTGATTGTTGAACATTTTAAGCATAGAAACAAATAAGTTTTAGTTATTTGATTGTGTGAAAATTTTAAGCCTAGAAACAAATAAGTTTTAGTTATCTGATTGTTGAAAATTTTAAGCTTAGAAACAAATAGGTTTTAGTTATTTGAGTGTTGAACATTTTAAGCTTAGAAACAAATAAATTATAGTTATTTGATTGTTGAAAATTTTAAGCTTAGAAACAAATAAGTTTTAATTCTTTGATTGTTGAACATTTTTAGCTTACAAACAAATAAGGTTTAGTTATTTGATTGTTGAAAATGTTAAGCTTAGAAACAAAGAAGTTTTAGTTAGTTGATGGTTGAAACTTTTAAGCTTAGAAACAAATAAATTTTACTTATTCGATTGTTGAAAATTTTAAGCTTAGAAACAATTAAGTTTTTGTCATTTGATTGTTGATCATTTTAAGCTTACTAACAAATAAGTTTTAGTTATTTGATTGTTGAACATTTTAAGCTTAGAAAAAAATAGGTTTTAGTTATTTGATTGGTGAAAATTTTAAGCTTACAAGCAAATAAGTTTTAGTTATTTGATTGTTAAACATTTTAAGCTTACCAACGAATAAGTTTTAGTTTTTAATATAGTACAGAGAAAAAAAGATATCTAAATGTACAAATACATGTATGGAAATACTTGTAAAAGTTGATGTTTGTAGTTTGGCATTCTTTGCAATACACTGGGAACTCTTTATTTATTTACTAGCAGTATAGCCTGGCATTGCTCGGGTGTAATGTAAGCTTTAAAACTAATCCATGGCCCTGGAGCTCAGGCTCAGCCTAAAAAATATTTTAAATAATAAAATAATTGCGACAATTTACCAATCGCACCTATATATATATATATATATATATATATATATATATATATATATATACTAGCAGTATAATCTGGCATTGCTTGGGTGTAATGAAAGCTTTAAAACTAATCCATGGTCCTGGAGCTCAGACTCTTTGGACTTTGGCATGAAAGACTAAAACGCAATAGTTGCTTCCAGTTAAATCAAAACTGTACACTGAAAGAAAAATGGATGGATGTAAGTCAAATTTTGATGTCCTGGTGTCAATATCAAATAAGTTTTTTTCGTCGTAAACTGAATTTTGAAGGCTAAATAAGTCCTCTGAGTAAATGGTATCATGGCTGAGACTAAGAACTACAAATGCCTACTTAGAGCCAAACCCAAAGCAAAAACTAAAATAAAACGGCTGAAAAAATACAGACATACAGGCTGATAAACTGACACACACACAAACATCTTGCATTTTATATATTATCAATTTTCTGCACTATTGTAAGAACTGCAACCTTGAAACTTCTGAATATTGTTTCTTATGTCTTTGTCTATGAGTGTATGAAATTTGATTAAAATTGGACCACTCCTTCTATAACCCAATTTTTTCCATTATCGATTTTCGATATTTTTTGGGGAGTACCTCGACACAAAACCTAGCTAAGAACACTTGCAGACGCTTACAGTACAACTGTGTAAATTTTCAAGAAAATCGGTTCAGCTGTTTCAGAGTCTATAGGTAACAGATACACACACACACAGACAAAGTTCCATTTATAAATAAGTTTACACCGTAATAGTTTTCTTATTTGCATATGTATTTCATCCACAAAATATATTAAATATTATGGACTGAAGTAGTATTATTTAATGACACATATTCCATATTAATTGCTACATTTTAATGCAAATTTCCCACATATCAGTAGCGACTATTATGGGACCAATGTAGTATTATTTAATCACTCATGCTTCATTAATAGTTATTAAAATTTCAAGTAAATTTTATATGCAACAACTATTATGGAACAGATGAATTATTATTTAATTACACATATTCCATATTAATTGCTACATTTTCATGCAAATTTCCCACATTAAATGTAACAACAATTATGGTTATGGTAATACTAGTCCTTTCCCTATAAGAAAACATTTACTATTCATTGACTGAGTGACCAGTACTATTTTTGGTTGAAATTTATATAATCTTTTTCCTAAAACATTATTTTAGGAAAATAGGTTTCTCAAGTCTGGTAGCATTATCACTCTTTTCAGTATTGATAACAGTTTTCTTTTATACCTTTTGTTTGAAGTGACGTGAAATGTTAACTCGATTATCTCATTATTTTTTTTCATGTCATATTTATGGGGCAGACCTAAAATTATTTAATTACTTTTGTCCCATAATATTTGTTACATTTTCATACAAATTCAATATACAAATTGTAACAACAATTAAGAAACTGATGTATAATTATTTAATTATTTGTATCATGTTTTAATTCTCTTGACATTTTAATTCTCTCCAAAAAAAACCTTATTGCCGCTCACATGTTTGGTCCATGGTATCCTCAGTATCCTTCTGTAGAACCAGAACTGTAGCTGCTGCATGTCTTTCTTTCATCTTTTATGAGATTACCCAGTATTTGCTGCCATACTAGAGGACAGACATCACATAACAGTCCCGTACTCTTTTCTTAGTTTCTAACAAAATTTTCCTGTTTCTTAATACTCTGCTTAGCTTTTGAAATGCATCCTTGTCCATGCCAATGCACCTTTGGATCTCAGTGTCACACTTTCCATCTTCTGAACATTTTCCAGGTATCTAAATTTCTGTACCTGCTTGAATTTACTATATCCAACCTGTTATTGCTATTTTGAGTTTCTCATTTTACTGATGACCATGCATTCAGTTTTCTTGTAGTTTATGCTTAGTCCTGTATTTTCACTTTCTCTAGCTACCTTTTGTAGGAGGTCTTGGTTTCCTTTACAAGTTTGCTATTATCACTGTATCATCTGCATATCTTAGGTTGTTCAGATTGTAGCCTCCATTCATGAATCCTAGTAGGACTTCTAGTTCTTTCAAAATTGCGTTACTGTGTAGGTTGCATATATCTGGTGAGAAGGCACATCCTTGTCTTACACTCCTTTAAATTTCACCATATTTTCACAATATTGAAAAACTCTGTTTAACATGACATTCTTTTATTCTTTCTTGTATTTTTTCACAAAAATACTTATTCTTTAATAGTTTGACCCAATAATAGTTACTACAAATGTATTAAATTTCCATACAAATGTAACATCTATAATATATATTCTTTACTTTTATATATTCTTTACTTATATATATATATCCTCTCTATGATAATAAATGCCATTGTCTGTTTATATATATATATATTATTTACTTATAAACCTAGGGTAGGTCGATTTTGGAACTGTAAAAAATCGCACTTGAAGAAAGTTGCAAAATAATGTCAAGAGTTACCACAAGAAATTTTTTTTAAAAAAACTTTGTATTTATTTGAGCATTTAAACTTAAAGACGAAATAAATTGGGGTTTTTATCGCGATATAGGTGTTACTGGAAACATGTGTCGGCTTAAATAAAACCCGAGTTTTAAAAATAAGAAAAAAATACAATACGCTTAATAATAGATATTTTAAGTTTAGTATTCTTTTTTTCTTAAGAAATTAAATGAAAACATCAAAATTAAAAAGAAATAAAAACACTATGATATTTAGTTTAATATACAAATAACTATTTACATATGCCATTTTATTTATTGGAATTTTTATAGTATTCACCTGTTGAATTTACCTCCCCCCTAAACGGTTGTTTTTACTTTGTTTACTCTTTTACGCTTTTAATTATCACGAATATCTCTTGTATTTTTTTTAATAGTTAAGTCTTATTTTAATGAAAAATTCAACTTTTATAATTATTCTGAATTGTTTATATTTTTTAAATTAATATTTATTTATTAAAAAGCCTGTTTACGAGCTAATCTCGGAAGTAACACTACTTTAAAGTTAGTAAACATTACTTCTAATTTAATGTATTTATTTCAAATTTTATCAAATTTATTTTTAAAATATTTGTGGAATTTCATTTCTGAGAGTACATATATTTTATTTTAGGTATTTCAGGATCGTGAATAACTAAAAGGATCAGAGATGCAAATAAGGGTCTAAAGGCACTTTCCAGTTTGGACCTGTTGATAAAAGTGCTGTAAAAAAGTAAAAGGGAAAGAGAGAGGTTAAGAAAAAATTTAGTTTCATCACCAACAGCTTCAACATCAAATGTTCAGGCTAATGTTTCTTCCCCCTCCTACTCATCCTCCAAGTGAAAAACCAGAAGAAGAATATTTGCAGCCAAGGAGACATCCAAAAGGCCCTTATAATTTCCAAGTTATGCTTTCAAGTTAGTTAGGGGGGACATATCTTCTAATCTTAGAGCTAGCCTTGTCAATGCCTTGCTCTTGGATTTGAAGGCTATAGGCCTTCTTATACCAAATATTAATATGAAAGATATTATAGATAAATGCAAAGTTGATAGAGCAAAGTCTAAAGTGGAAACAACTGCCCAACAAAAACATGATGAAATTGTGGAAAACCTTATATGTATTGCAGTTGATGGGAGAATGAATAAGGACACATTGCTGTATGAGGAAATTGTGGGAAAAAATGAACAAAAAGCTCTGAAAAAATATGAAAAAAACTAAGGAACCAGAACACCATTTAACTTTTACAAAGGAGGCACCACACGAAAGTCAATATCTGATACATAGAGTTCTCCCTAATAGTGGTGCAACAGGTGTTGTTCATGCAGAGCAAGTAGTGTATGTTTTGCATGAATTCAACAGTGAGAACACTATAAAGGTTATCCTTGTTGACAACATTAATGCCAACACAGGCTGTGAAGGTGGAATGGTTGCAATTTTAGAAAAAAACAATCTTCATGCAATTGTTGCTATTTGCACTATAATGAACTACCTTTCAGAGCTCTTTTCAAAAACATAGATGGTTGCACAAAAGGCCCTCCAGCATTCAGTGTTCCTCTGGGGAAATTATGCTCAAATGATTTATCACAAATATCATTTGTCCTCTGCATTCAATCTTGAAAATTGGTGAAATACATGATCTTAGTTGTGACCAAAGACTCCTGTATGAATACACAATGGATATTTCTAGAGGTAAGGTTGACTCTAGATATGCCTCCTGGAAAATTGGTCCTTTAAACCAGGCAAGGTGGTTAACTTTGGACGTCAGGCTTATGCGTTTATTGAGTCATGGCACATACCCACAAAAGCTCACAACAAAACTTCACAGTTTAATAAGTTTTATTGTAAATGCATATGCCACTTGTTGATTTGAAATTAAAAGAAATAATAAGTTCCAAAATCAGCAAGTGCACATTTTTAATATGATCCAGAAGATCAAGAAGCAGCTTCATGAAATCCATCAGATCACTTTAAGAAATATACAAGGAAGTACATTTTGTTTACTGTCTGAAAACCTATACTCCAGAGTCAAATCTGATGAAGTTGAAGTAAGAGAAGAAGCGTTAAAAAGAGTTTTAGCCATTAGGTAATTAAATATTTATTTATATATCAATGACTCAATTATTTATTGCAATTTATAGAATCATTTTAAAGATTTTATCTAATTTCACCAAAATTATTATAGTAGAGAGTGGAAGTTTTTAAATGAATCAATAAATAAATTTTTATATTATTTCAGAAAAGGTTAAAAAGAATACCAACCATTAATTTTAATGCCACACACTGGACACAATTGATAGATTTATCATTGTGGCATTTTTGAACCACCAATGACGGAAGGTTTTTCTGAATCTGAACTTCAGGAATCATTGTTAAATGGAACCCAGCTTGACTTAAGAAATTTGCCCTCACTTTTCCAAGACATGGAATGGGCAGTCAAGTTAACAACAGAAGCTTTGTAAACTGTATATGGTTTTGAAGGAAGGCATCAACATATTACAGCCAAAGTTTTGAGTCAGAAATTGAGACCAGTATTTTTGTATAAGGGCTCTTATACGGAGAAATTTCACTCTATATATTAAGCACTATTAAAATAGTGTTTGTTTTTCCTTATTTGTTTGTTTGTTATATTTTCACTTATCACCGAAAAAATCATTTAAGGTATTCAAATATCACTGCTTAATTCATAATGTTTTTTAAAGCAGATACTGAAAATTGGGAGCGGGGTCAGATTTCCAATTTGAAGATTAGTCATCATTTCTTTAATTAATATCATTTTTATAAAATAAAATGACATACCTTGATTTAAATACTAAAATTATTTGGTTTTCTTGCTAATATTCAAGCCAAATCTTGCGAAAACGAGGAATTTTCAGTATATTTTTGTCTGCAATCTTTGATGCCAAACACTCAAAAAATCGTTGAAGTATTTGATCTAATATTTTGTATCAGTACTTAATAGATCCATACACAACTTTCGGTAAGTGAGATTTTTTAATATTTTAAAAAAAGTGAAAAATCAACCTACTCTAATATATATATATATATATATATATATATTCTTTACTTATATATATATCTTCTCTATTATAATAAATGCCATTGTATGTTTATAGATATATATATATATTCTTTGCTTATCTATACCTTCTCTCTATTATAATAAATACCAGTGTATATATATACATATTCTTTACTGATATATATATTCTCTCTATTAAAATAAATGCCATTTTATATTTATATATAAAATATATATATATATATATATATATATATATATATATATATTCTTCTCTTTATTACATTAATAATCCTCTCTATTATAATAAATGCCATTGTCTATTTATATATATATGTTGCTTCCTCTAATTCCTCTCATTGCTAAGTGAAGATAATCTGTGAGGAAATAGCTAATAATCCTCTCAAATATTTTACATCGTTTTTGATGGCAGGGTTTCACTCATCTAGAAATATTTTTTTGATTTGAACAACCTGCAAAAAATTGATAATCCATAAAACAAACAATAGCCTATTGACAACTCTAATTCATATCTTTATAACAGCTTATATAGCTTAGATTAAAGTGTTAGTTTTGTGAATTTGGGAACATAGTAAATGTGAGTTCAATCCCTAGGTCGGTCAATGTGTATTTGGACTCAGTGGAAACAGGGCCAGCAATAACTGTGTTATACTAGAAAATAAGAATTAGATAAGTTAACCCATAGCATAGGAATGAGAATAACTTCCTTTGTAGGTTAAATAAAGGGTCCAGTTTGGAATCCCCTCTGGGTTACCCAGATTGATTGCCTTACTGTGAGAATGACATAGTGATCTATAGTTTGCTTTCACTACCATTCTGTAGGTGACACAGATGAATAACAGTCGAAACCTCACAACAGTATATATGAGAACAATAGTTTGAATGTAAATAGTGTAAATCTATGGTTCCCAAACTTTTTTACATTTTTGCCCAAAACAAAAGCCCGAATGCCCCCGACAACTCCGACAACTTTAAGCACATTTCTCATCAATGTATAGTCAAACTTTGACTGGATTTTAACCTCTAAACCATTAGTTTTGTTTTTTATACTTCCCACTTGTAAAACGCCCTTAGTTTACTTGCTTCCCTGGTAACTACAATGTTCAAAAATTTAAATGCAATGTCAAATGTCATTTTGCGCCTTCTTGAATCCTTTTAATCTTTCATCATTTCCTCAATATTTTCACAATCATTTTACTTAATTTCACTCTGTGTCCTTGTGGCATTCCCACCTTGCTTTTTTTTTCTTTTTTTTTTAATCATTTCACCCCAAGCAAGGCATTCCACTGCCACTATTGCGCTTGGGGCTACATGGGGGAAGGTAAATAGAAAGAGTGGTTAGATATAGGAAATGTCAGAAGGCGGGGTGATAGGTAGTTGGGTGGGTGGGAAGAGTGTTTGAAAGAATGGAAGCAAGTTAGTGTGTTAGGAGGTGTCTATTGACCTTACATTTAAACTCCTGGAGATTGTAGCCATCAGGGAAGCAGTCATGTGGAAGGGAATTCCACAGTCGGGAAGTGCGAGAAAAAAAACTGTTGGAGTAGAAGTTGCGGTTGCATTTTATTGGTTTCACTGTAAAGGGTGAGATCTAGTTGCTAATCTAGTATCTCATGCAAATTCGAACCTAGGGGGCACCAGTGATCTAAGTTCATCGGAGCAGAAGCCGTGAAAGTATTTATAGAAGAGACACAGGGATGCCACGTCATGCCGGTGAGAGAGAGACTGCACGCAGTCTGCTAAGTCGGTATCGATCACATTACAGACCCTCCGCTGTACCTTGTCGAGAATCCCAAAGAGAATAGCAGGGGCACCCGACCAGATATGACAACAGTATTCAATGCACAGGCGGATGGTAGATTTATAAATGTGCAGGATAGATTCAGACGGAAATGACCTCCGGGCCCTGCACAGAGAACTGACTTTCATAGTAGCAGATTTAGCAATGGATTCAATATAGTTATTCCACTTGAGGTCCGCTGAAAGTGTGAGACCAAGGAGGCTTGAGGTCAAATGAGTAAAATATATATGGTACAGTATGATCATTTATTTACATCCCTGGGTGGTCTTATGCATATATAGATAGATAAATAAAAATAGAATGAGATACATAAGTAAATAGATTTCCTTCTGTTTATTTGCTTTCTTTGATAATTACAATGATCAAAATTTAAATGCAAATGTTATTTTGTGTTCTTGAATCCCGTTCATCATTTGTCCTTTTCTCAATACTCCCTATGCTTAGTCATTCATCTAATTTTTATTCCCTGTAACTCTCTGCTTATGAGTTGCATTCCTGCCTTGCATAAGGTGAAATGATCAAAAATATATATATATATATATATATAGGTCAATAAATGTGAATAAACTGAGCTAGGCAGACAGATTCCTTTCCATTTACTTGTTTCTTTTGATAATAACAATCTTCAAAATTTGTTTCCGTAATAATTGTTAGCACCTGAAGAAGGCCAGAGCATACAAATGCCGAAACATTGTACAAATGGCAACCAAGATGAGGATAATAGTCTGAATAATGTAAATAATGTCATTCGCTACCCAGTTTTTTTTTCACTGCTCCACTGGATCTTTCCATTGCCCTCAGGGAATCACTGCTGTAAATAATAATTCCTCATTCCAGAAATTTTAGGCAGAAACTTAAGACAACATTATTGCTTAATTCATTTGACAATATTGTACTGCTGCAAGAAAGATAAAGAGTTTGATTTCGCAAGTCAGAAAAGCTTCACTTCAATGACATATGTTAGTTCCTCATAAATGTTACGTTTGTCATCGAAGGATTCACCTGAAATTAGTTGAAATAACAAACTTTATCAAAAAAGAAGAGAGACCAAAACAAAATAGACAAAAATCAAAGGCATTATTCAGTTGTATAGGATGTCTTGGAATTGAAGTCAAACCTGCAAACATAAAACATCTCGTACACAAGACAATGCTTTCTTTACAGACAATAATGCGTTTCAGAGAACCAACAACAAACAAAATCACCACGAACAAAATTTTAGACATGGAAATAAACAAAAATTGCAATTCTTGAATGTCATGATTGGAACCGTCATCGTGACAAAGGGATTAGTGGAAAATAAAATTGTGAAACTCCCACGCCAACAACAATAGACAATGCCTCTGAAGATGAAATTCACTACACACACAAAAAGCAAAAAACATGTTTAAACCAGTTAACTTTTTTTTCATTTAAATATAAGATTTCAGTCAGGCGTTTGTCACATTAGATTTCAAAAGACAAGAAATAAATGTATTGAAAATACATGACTTGTCTCTGAGTAAGAATTCTTCTTCTATGTGGATTGTGGAGATCATAGCCCTTCCCAACTTCCTATCTTTCATAGCACATATTAAGGTCTTTTTTTGTTTAAATATAAGATTTCAGTCAGGCGTTTGTCACATTAGATTTCAAAAGACAAGAAATAAATGTATTGAAAATACATGACTTGTCTCTGAGTAAGAATTCTCCTTCTATGTGGATTGTGGAGATCATAGCCCTTCCCAACTTCCTATCTTTCATAGCACATATTAAGGTCTTTTTTTGTTTAAATATAAGATTTCAGTCAGGCGTTTGTCACATTAGATTTCAAAAGACAAGAAAGAAATGTATTGAAAATAAATGACTTGTCTCTGAGTAAGAATTCTCCTTCTATGTGGATTGTGGAGATCATAGCCCTTCCCAACTTCCTATCTTTCATAGCACATATTAAGGTCTTTTTTGTTTAAATATAAGATTTCAGTCAGGTTTTTGTAATATTAGATTAAAAAAAGACAAGAAATAAATGTACTGAAAATAAATGACTTGTCTCTGAGTAAAAATTCTCTTTGTATGTGGGTTTTGGGAACATAGCTGTCCACAACTTCTTGTTTTTCATAGCACATATTAAAGTTTTTTTTTATTTAAATATAAGCTTTCCGTTGGAGGTTTTTCACATTAGATTTCAAAAGACAAGAACTTGAAAATAAGTCTTGTCTGAGTAAAACTTCTCCTTCTACGTAGATTGTGGGTATAAAGCTCTCCACAACTTCCTAGCTTTCATAGCACATATTAAGGTCTTTATCATTTAAATATAAGATTTCAGTCAGGTGTTTGTCACATTAGATTTCAAAAGACAAGAACTTGAAAATAAGTTGTCTCTGAGTAAGAATTCTTCTTCTATGTAGTTTGTAGAGATCATAGCCCGCCACAACTTCCTATCATCTTTTATTAAAGTTTGTCTTTTTATTATCCCTCTCATTCCTTGCTATATCATCCATTTTATCAAGCTCATCATGTTAGTTACTCACTGTGGTCCTCTGTCTCTCTAGCCTTCACTATATCCTGTGAGTATCAAATTTTCAAAACCTCCTTTTCTCATTACGTTTTTAATAGTCTCTTTCTGATTTTAAGTATGTATTCTTTTCATTTCCATATTCTGAAAACTTTTATGTTGCTTGCATACTCCTTCCATGTTATTTTCATCATCCTTCCACAGAATCACATTTCTGTTACCTCAAGTCTTCTCTTCATCAGTGATAAAAATTGTCCAGCATTCACTGTTGTTTGTGAAGAGTGACATTAAATGACAGTTCAGAACTCTTTTCTTTGTCTCTTACAAAATTTTCTTTATACATTGCTTAGTTTGTAGATGTCATCTTTTGCTATACCAATGAACCTTCATTTTTTCAATGTTGCACTCTCTGTCCTTCATTAATATACTTTTTTTTTTTTCTAATCATTTCACCCCAAGCAAGGCAGGACCACCACTGGTGCACAGAGGGTCACAGTGAAAAAAAAAAAACAACATACAGGGATGTCAAAGAAAAGGTAAGAGATGGGTGGGATTGAGAGAGATAGAAGATGGCAAATGATGTCACATTTAAACTTTTGGAGGATGTCACTATCAGAGAATCAAGTAAATGGAAGGGATGTGAATTGTAAGAAATGAAACTGTTAGAAAAAAAGAGGCTGTTACATATAAGTATTTTAAGAGTAAAAGGATGGGACCTACATGCCAGTCTAGTAGCATGTGTAAATTTATGTGATTGGATTACCAGGGAAAGAAGCTGCTAGAAAAGACAGAGAGAAGCCATATCACTTTTGTTAGAAAGTAACTGAAGACAGGCTGGCAAGTCAGGATTGATTACATTGCAAATCCTCCTTTGGATTTGGTCAAGAACTTCAAGGTAAATAGCAGAAGCACCTGACTAGATATGGCCCAGTATTCAATGTACCTCGGTAGATTTATAAAAGTGCAACATGGATTCTGACAAAAAAACTTTCTGGCTCATCACAGTGACCCAACCTTCTTAGTAATAGATGCAGCTATAGATAGGTTGGTTGAGAGAGTGAGGCTAAGGAGGTGCAGTGTGTTGCTTTCTAGGACATTAGCATCATTCATATTGATAGAAGGTTGGAAAAGTTTCTCTGTGATGGTTAAAGGAGAGCAGCTTCATTTTGGAAGCATTAAAATTTATGGGACATTTTTCACCTCATTCAAGTTGTATGACCTTTTGAAGAGAAGCAGTAAGGTTTACTTTGTTAGCCTTGGCAGATTTCTTATTGAGACTAGAGTAAATGGTGGTATCATCATAAATACCTGCTTGTGAACGGATTACATCAGGAAGATCATTGATGAAGATCATGAAAAGTATAGGACCTAGAATAAAGCCTTGAGGGACACATTACATTTAAAGTTTTAAAAATGGTAGTTGATAGGGAAGCAGGAAGCCAGACGAATGTTCCAGAAGAGAGGTGCTAGAGAAAAAAAAATTAGTTACAAATAGAAATTTCATCAGTCAAATTATAAGACCTATAGTGTCATGGATGTGCGTTGTGGTGCAGTGGATATCAGCTCGGAATGAGAAATCGAGGAGCCAAGTTCAAATTCCAGTTGAATCCATTGCATTCACTTACGTGCAAATACCCTTGGGAAAGGTATTAATCCATCTCTTCCTTCGAGTCATGGGTTAAATAACAGGACAGATTGGGTTCTATAGCCTTGGCTGGCAACCAGTCTACCGCAGAAAGCAATGGCAACTGCAGGATAATCTTCTGCCCAGTCAGTCATGTCTCTTTCAAGACATGATCGCCCAAGTGTGTTTCATGTATAGCACTTAAATGACTGAGTGTCATGGGGCTTAGGGTTTAAAATGAACAGATGACATACTCATGCCAAGAATATTAATGGATGATTATTATAAGGAAACAGGCAGTTAATTTAAATAACACAAGGAATTTATTTACAAATTTACATACTTGAATTTGTGTCAGTAGCTCATTTCAGGAAAATCAGAATTTTGAAAATTTTAATGAACTGTCATGAAGAGGAAATGTTCATAAAACAGATTAAATCTCAAATGCAAAGTAATATTAAAAAATGTTTAAATTAAATATGAAAGTTAATTACCTACCAAAGGGATAAATATTTTGTATCCATTCAAAAGTAGATGAAGAGATATATTTTGAAATAATTCAGTCAGTCAGTTAAGTGCCATACATGATAAACACTTAAGGCGATCATGTCTCGAATGAGTCTTGACTGAATGGGCAGAAGATTATCCCGCAGTAAGTTGCCATTGCTTTCTGCAGTAGACTGATTGCCAGCCAAGGCTATAGAACCCAATCTGACTTGTTATTTAACCCATAACTGGAGGTAAAAGACGGATTAATACTTTTCCCAAGGGCATTTGTGCATAAGTGAATGCAAGGAATACAAATAGAATTCAAACTCAGCTCCCCAATTTGTCATTCAAAGCTGATATCCACTGCACCACAATGCACATCCATGAACACAGACCCCCACACTTAGAAATAGCGCATCCGGTTTGCCCACATTTGAGGTGATTGCAAAGGACAACCCAACTGGAGTGCAATGGAAGGGCCTTGCTCTGGAAGAACAGCCTAGCTGATCACTGTTAACTCCTGTACCAGGTAAGTATAATATTTACCCTACTTCCTCACTGGAGCAAAATGTGACATAAGGTCTTTTTTAAGAGGGGGACAGAGAGACAACTGAGAGATGATTTTTGGTCCCTACCTGAAACAAAAATGTGCCAGGTAAGTATTGAAATAATTAACTTTCTTGAATTGTTAAGAGAAAATTCTCTGAAGTGCCATGTGCTTGATTAAAGGCTGATAATATAATTGGTGAATAATTTTATACTGGTAAGAACCTGAAATGGGTTACTGACAAAATTTTGGCACTAAACACCTTTACAACATAATTCATATATAGTGTCAAATTGTAATGATGTTTAGTGCTGAAACTGCCATTTTTTTTCAGTAATTTACTGGTGGAAAGTCTAAAAGCTGATATTTTTGATATAACTCAAGATAGATAGATAGATAGATAGAGAGAGAGAGAGAGAGAGAGAGAGAGAATTAGTAGCGTTAATGTAGAGAAGTTTATCACATAGCTGAGCAGTGTTATTTCAGTTATGAGGTTTATGATGTCATGATTGTCATTTCTTTGCTCTTCAGTGTTTTTTGCTTTTCTGCTGTTGTTACCCAGTTTTTTGTATGTACATGTTTGGTGTAATTTGATATCTTTGTGCATGAGTGATTCCTTTTGCTTGATAAATGTTGTTTCTTAAGTGGTGTAGGATTTGTTAATGGTTTATTGTTTTTTATTGTGCTGACCTCTTTTAAGTTTGCTTAAGTATATGCCTGCTTAACTGCTTTATATTGAGTTGACCACTTTTTACCACTTTGGGTTGACCTCATTTTGCTGTATTTGGTTAACATCTCTTACTGTCTTAGTATATATGCCTGCTTAAAATTTGTTTATGTCATGATTTAGTGTCTGTGCTCATTTGTGTATGCATGTTGGTTATTTTTATATTCTTTTATGAACTTGGTATGTGATTTTTTTTTTTGTTTGAAAATTTTTGTATTATGTGGTTGTTCTTTTTTCTTCTGCTTCTTTTCTTTGTCTTCTGGTCTTTTTTTCTTAGTCATGACTCAGTATTTATACATTTGTATTTATATGTGATAATTTTGGGGTTGTATTTATTTGTTTTTGTTGGTATTTAAGTCACAAAGTTAATATTTATTTGAATGTCTACATTTCCCCTTTATCTCATTTTTTTGTTTAATAGTTTATTTTGGTTTTTAAAAGTAATTATTGCAAATTATTTTTGCGAACATTGTTTTGCTATTGATATTGTGTAGGAGTGCTCTTTTTAGGATTTCCCCATTTCATTTTGATAGTAATGTTATTTTCTTTTATTCTTCATATGTATTTTGATAATCTTGTGTTGTTTTTGTATCTTTCTGTTTTGATGTGTTGTGATTGTTAAATCTTTATTTGCAAGTTATTCCTGTGGTTAGATACAAAAAAGAAAGATACAAAAACAACAGGAATCAGTAAAAATCAGATATTTTATAACATGAAATTTTGAAGTTCTGCAGAGATTTTTGATTTGAAGAACTTGCTCATTTGAAGTTTCACAAAGTTTGCAATTTGAAGAACTCAATTTTCATCCTAAATTAGAATTTCAACAGAAAATAGACATTCAGCCAACATCAAAGTCTTAGTCGTTTGACTGGGATTGGACTTTTAGCCCAAATTAGAGTTAAAGTGAGAATTTCAAGTTCCATAGAGAGAATTAAGGAATTCGAAATTATTTTTTCAAAGTTAATTTTTATTTTGAAATAACTGAAAAAAAATTAGTGATTTAAAAAAATGTAATATATACTGAGTTTAAAGTAACACAAAATCTTTGATTTTAAAAAGTTTTATCTTAAATTCAATTTAAATTTGTGATTTGAGGGCATCAATTTTATTTCTTCAAAATACAAAAGATCAGAGTTAAGGTGAGAGGTTTTGTGATGTAAAAAGTTGTGGTTTGAAGAATTCAATTTCAATCTGAGCTAGAATTTTGGCCCAATCAGAGTTTCAGCCCAAATTGAACTTTCAGTCCAAATTGGACTTTCAAAAATTGACAAAATTGAACTTATAGATGGATTCAGAGTCAAAATGAGGTTTTAAAGTTTCTTTGAAGATTTCAAAGTTATTTTTTCAAAATTATTTCTGTTTTCTAAGCTGGACTGTAGGTCCCTTTAGTTTTGGGGATTAAGTGCAGTTTTAAGCTAGTATATGATAAAATAAATTGCATTACGTTTTGACTCTCTCTTGTAGACCAAAATTATTAAACTTATTCCTCAGGAATTATTGAATCAACACTGATATCAGGATTCAATTCAATTATTCAAAAATTAGTTTTTGAAACATATCTCCTTTTCATGCTAATTCAACTGCACTTAAATATATTAGTAAAGAGAGAATATTTATGAATTTAAGCACAGTACTAGATTGGAAATTAATAATGAGCATCAGGAAAAGACAGCTAAAGTTCCTGGGACATGCAATGAGGAAGGAGGGCTTGGAAAGTCTGATACTCACAGGCCAGATAGAAGGAAAGAGACAGGGAAAAGTAGTGGGTATCATACTTGATGGGCCTGAGCAGGTAGATGGCAGAGCGGGGGGTGCATGGTGTAACAGGAGAAAGAGTGCTAAGAGCCACCAGGGATAGAGAAACATGGATGGCAATGATCACCTACGTCCTGAAGGGACAAGGCACATAGAAGAAGAAGATTAGATTGGTGGCAAGGTCTCGTAATTTTACAGTTTCACCTGTGAAATGATGAAACATAAATAAATTTATTTTTATTTAATACATTCCTGATTTTTCTTGCTCTTTTGCTCAAATGCTAAAATCAGAAGCCATCTCGAATAATTATTAAATCAGCTATGATACCATGATTCAGTTTGATTAATATTTTTATAAATTATTACTTTTTTCAGGTTAAGATATACACAATTTATATTTTTACCATAACTCTCTTTTATTTCTCTACGTCAAATCATTATTTTTGCAACATTAAGTAATATACTGGCTGTATTCAGGAATCAAAATATATCAGAATACAGGGTGGTTCAAAAGTAAGTGGACCGTAAATGATAACATTTATTTTGAGATTACATATACAATTATATTTACTAATACAATTATTACATTGACAATTAAATTTTATTGTGTACAATAATACAAGAGCTCTTAAATTTTATCAATGCAGATGCTCAAACTTTTGTCCATCATAATTTATACAACTTTGAAGTCTACCCCTCATGCTTTGACAAAATTTTTGCATAAGTCTCTTTGTGTATTAATCTCTTATGTAATTTTTCAAATAACCAACACTTATTGGCTTTCAGCCATAAACTTTGTCCTTGAGTACTACCCAGCAGAAGAAATCAAATGGGGTCAAGTTAGGTGAATGTGGTGGTCAATCAGTTGGACTTCTTTGGATAATCCATTTGTTAGGAAATGTTTTATCAAGATACTCACAAACTGCTCTTGAATAACATAGAGGGGCTCAATCTTGTTGGAAATAAAGTTAATGTGAATTAGGCTGTTGTTTTAAGTGCAGAACAATCTACTTCCCTTTTACTTTTGGAACACCCTGTATATGGGTAATCAGAATTTCTTACATGAAGCAATTACATGTGTGTGTGTGTGTGTGTGTGTGTGTGTGTGTGTGTGTGTGTGTGTGTGTACAGAAACAGTTATGATAACCAAAATTTTAATGAATAGCAGTCACAGAACCTCCTGTTCAAAGGACTGAGGATGAGTGTGAACCAGATGATCAGCAAACCTATCTACTCCTATTGAATTTATTTGCAATATTTCTCAAGATAAGAGTTCATGTAAAGTAATAAATTTATGAGGAATATGATTTTTATATTATAAAGCTGTAAATAGTAAAATTGGACAATGTCAGAAAAATATATACAGACAGACAGATACACACACACACACACACACACACACACACACTATATATATATATATATATATATATATATATATATATATATATATGCATTGTTTTCATTAGAAATAATTTATCCTATATACCTTTTCCTTTTTTATAATCATTTTTTTTTTTAGTCCTTGGCTTATCATTCCATCCCGTGATGCGTCAGTGCAGATGTATAAACCCATTTGTCATGTCAAACAGAAGATCAGTGTGACATGTAACTTTAAATGAATTGATCAAACTTTGTAAAGCCCCAGAGAATTTTTTTCTGGTATGGTGATTGGGGTAGGATTCTGGGGCAGAATCTAAGGATTTAGATGGCTTCTTTCTGGCTGTCTTCTACATAATCATGCTAAACATTTTGTCTTGCCTCTAAAAATAAAATAAATAAAACAGTGGATACTTTTGTATTGCATGTCAGCATTTGTTTGAAGAAATAGTATTTCATAATATTCTCTGCCGCTTTAATTTAAAACTGCCACTCACTGAAGACTCTGTGGTAAATGAATTGAACAGAGAAAAAAAATAACAAAATTTTTTTCAGGATTTCTTTGGAGAAACCAATGACTACAGCATTTGAACTTATTTAATTATATCGTTATATTATATCATTTTACATTTTATATTATATTATTTTGTATTATATCATATTTTATATTATTTTTATATTATACTAACCCTGATATAAGGGAATTGTCAAGACTGGATAAACGTTATCTTATATCCGGGTTGTTCTTATATCTGGGTTTTGTCTATTTTATATACATTACCGCATGCTCTAATTTTGGACCAGAGAAAATATCTCTTATATCCAGGTTTCTCTTATATATGAGTCTCTTATATAAGGGTTATACTTTGTATATTCTATAATATCATTTTATATTATTTTATATTTTATCATATTATCTGGTATTATATCATATATTATTTTTTATTTTACTATACAGAATATTATATTATTTTGTATATTATATAATTTATATTATTTTTTATTATATTATGCTATATTCTATTATTACATTATATTAGCTTATTTTATAATACATTATACTATGTTATATTATTTATATTATATTGATTTATATTATCTGATATTACATTGTAGTTTATAATATTTATATTGTTTTATATTATATATTATATTATACAATGTTATATTATGCTATTTTATATTATATTTTATTACATTATATGATATTATAGTGTATTACATTTTTGATATTATTTTATATTGCATTTTATCATTCTATATTAAATTATGTTATATTATTTCATTTTAGTTTATATTATTTTTTATTATAATTAATTATGTGATATTATGTTATTTTATATTTATGGTGACAGTCTATTTCAGACAGACTGTCATCCATTTGAACCATCCTCACTGTCCACTTATATATTCACTTATATATTCAATCCCTAAAATATAGTTTACCTTAAATCTATATATACATGTGTGTGTGTATGTTTGTGTGTGTGATACACACATATATGAATATAATATACCTTAAAACTATATATATATATGACACACATATATAAATATTTATTCTCGTTATATAAAAGACTTAAGAAGTATAAATTTATAAATGTACATATAATCTTATATCTATAGCATGACTTGAAGCTTCATGCCCGATGCAATCATCAGATGCATATTATGAACTGACTGTTTTCTTATTTGAATTTTTATTTTTGATTTTCACGTTGTTTAAAATCATTATAAATTATAAATCTGAGGTGTGGTTTTTAATTTACAATCTCTGCCCACATTATGAAAATTTTACTTATTTTTATTTTTATTTTATTTTTATTTTATTTTCTAATTTTATTTTATTTTAAAATTTTAAGATTTTACTCTTTAATCTTACTTTAGCTTTTATGATTTTATTTTCCAATTTCATTTTTAAGTTTCAGTCAAAACCAAATAAAATTATACATTTGGTTTTGACAAAAACTTTAACATAAAATTTGGAAGTAAAATCATAAAAGTTACATTAAGATTAAATGTTAAAATTTTTTTAGGGGGCAGAGATTGTACATCTATTTCAGTGGGGGCCACCTGTAGTTTATTATTTTCGAGGAATGAAAGACACTAAAAAATAAATAAATAAAAAAACAAGAATTTGTAAACCATTCTGTGACATCTGACCTCTGTACCTGAATGAAAAACTGCAGATTATAAGGTTCTCTAAAAATAAAGTTCTACTAAACCATAGAAATGAATTCACAGCATTCTGTAAACAATGCAAATATTTCTCTTTAAAATTTAATTAATTATAATGTTCATTTATAACTTATGCTCTAATATTACTTTAAAATTATTTCACTAAAATTAATGACCCACACAATAGTTATTTGGTTTTTATAACTCCAGTATACCTTAGAATAACATATAAGTTATATTAGTATAATTAATTAATTCTAATTTTAGCCTAAACAATCTAGCCCCTTGAATAGATGAGCTAGTAAAAATCAAATTTTAAAAAACCTAAAATCCAACCTGCTGTTAAAAATTATTGTCTACCCATTTAAATAATGTATGTACCCAGACAAAATTAAAAAGTGTCATGTTTTGGCATTAAGCTACATTGTTCTCCACGTGACCCAATTTTTTTTTTCCATAGTTCAACCTAATTCTAAGTAATACAGACTGACCTAAAATCATATTGTTTAACTTCCTCCAATCATGCCTCCTTAATTTTCTGAATAACCATGAATTCATCTTATATTTTCTAAAATAAATCATTTTCCCCATTTCTTTTTAAAATATCACCTGAAGAAGAACAATATTGTTCAGAAACATGAAAATTTGGGTGTAGTGATATAATGCTTTTATAAACTATTGTAATAACAAAATTACAATATTAAGCTCTACTCTGCACTCTTTATAAAAGTAAATGCATAAAAAGTAGGTTTTTAATCTATTTTAATTTCAATCTATTTAGTTTTTCACTTCCTTATAACACACATACACACACACACACACATATATATATATGTGTGTATATATATATATATATATATATATATATATACAGCTGTAAACATAATTATTTGTCCCCATTGAATATTTGTGTATTTCTAAGGATATGTGAATATTTGCAAGTATTTACTTTATCTACCATAAATAGTTGATTCTGTATTTAGTTTTGCATAATTTGAATAATAGATTTTGAGAGGTTTTGACATATGTTCATAGGAACAAATCTTTCCAATAATTGGTGAGAGTACAAAATTATTCACTTCCCACTAATAGAAATTATGAAATAATGTTGCTCTATGGCAATTGTAAATTTTTTTTCTTAATCTGACATTTAATACCAACATTCTTTGGAAATGAAATAATATTGACCTGATTCTATAACATTCTAAAAGTTAATGAAGAAGACAATATATAAGTGTCATATACCACAATACTTCATTTGTTCTGCCACCATGGCAAAAACAGCTGAACTTGACAAGAAGTTCTGAATAACGACAATAGACTGTCACCATAAATATAAAATAACATAATATCACATAATTAATTATAATAAAAAATAATATAAACTAAAATGAAATAATATAACATAATTTAATATAGAATGATAAAATGCAATATAAAATAATATCAAAAATGTAATACACTATAATATCATATAATGTAATAAAATATAATATAAAATAGCATAATATAACATTGTATAATATATAATATAAAACAATATGAATATTATAAACTACAATGTAATATCAGATAATATAAATCAATATAATATAATATAAATAATATAACATAGTATAATGCATTATAAAATAAGCTAATATAATGTAATAATATAATTGATGTGTTGTTCCAAGTATGAAAATGTTCCTACATTCTACCTTCATAGCATTAACAAGAAGTACAACAAAGTTCATTTTATTGAGAATAAAGTAAGGACTAGCAGAAAACGGTTAATTTCTGAGAAAATAGAAAAGAAAAATTGTTCAAGACATTTAGAAGAATTCTCACTTAACTACAAAATACATTGTCAATGGTGTAAAGAGAATTGGGTTGAGTGTCTTGATGAAAATGGTTACTAAATGTTTTCATCGAGCAGAGCAGGACTACAACTCCATTGTTTAAGGCTAAAAACACAAAATGAAGATGAGCTTATGCATGGCAGCATATATTAGAACTTTGTTTTATGGTCAGATGAGAAACCAAACTAGAATTATTTGGTCACATGAATTCCTGATATATAATGGAGGAAAGTGAATGAAGTTCATAAATCAAAAAATACTCTCATTAAAATTAAGCACAAGGGTTGGAGCATTTTGCTCTCGGGATGTTTTGCTGCTTCTGGTCAAGGAGAACCAGCAAAAGTACAGGGTATCATGGATAAAGATTATCTGGCTATTCTTAAAAATAATATAGAAGAAATTGCATAAAAGCTGTCTTTAGGGCATCACTGGACACTCCAACATCCCAAGGACCCAAAGCACATTGTATGTAATGTTACAAAATCCTTAGATGACAGCAGAATTAAGATATTTGTGTACATCACACAAAGTCCTGACCTAAATTGCATTGAAAATTTGTGGACATATTTGAAGAAAAAGAGTAAGAGAAAGAAGTCCTCCAAATTTGAAGAAATTAGAAGTTATTGCTAAGGAAGAATAGAGCAAAATAGCTATGAGTGTTTGTAATGATCTTGTCAGGAACGATCAAAACTGGTTAAAGGCAACAATTAAGAATAAAGGTCACACAATTGATTATTGAGACAATAATTTTGTCCTATGTTATGTGTTTTCTGTTGTGCTTTGCATTATTATTTGATATTAAAATTAAAAAAAATTGTGAGCATCACTATATATATATTATAGAAGCAGGGGTGAATAATTATGTCCATATATATATATATATATATATATTATAGAAGCAGGGGTGAATAATTATGTCCATATATATGTTTATATATATATATATATATATATATATATATATATATATTATAGAAGCAGGGGTGAATAATTATGTCCATATATATATATATATATATATATTATAGAAGCAGGGGTGAATAATTATGTCCATATATATGTTTATATATATATATATATATATATATATATATATATATTATAGAAGCAGGGGTGAATAATTATGTCCATATAGAAGCAGGGGTGAATAATTATGTCCATATATATATATATATATATATATATATATGAATTAGCATAACTGCTTCGGAAAGATAATGGCATCTTCAGGCCATGAAGACTGCATTCAATAATAAATCTATTGGAACTTAATGTTGACCTCAGTATTCTGTTTTATATTCACATGATCTTTTGAGACTTTTATCCATAAATAGAGCATATGTTAAAGCTCTATCTATATCTCTATCTACATCATTATATATTTATATATATATATATATATGCTATAGTCATCCGCAAACAGATCTGTTTCACTGTATTACAGCTCATCAGTATGGTTTAGACTCCGTTCACTTCCTAATCCAGGATTGAAACCCGACCAAATCAGCGTCAGTCGGCGATTCTATCCCTAGGCCACGAGCGTCCGGCAGAAGAAGGCAGGCTTTTTTTAGTACGTATAAACACGCCCAATAGCTAGGGTGCTCCAATTCATTATCAAATGAGCAATATATATATATATATATATATTCTTCATTTGTAAATGAGTTATCATGTGACCTAAGTTTCTACAATATGGTGTTCTTTTGCAACTGGTTTTACTGCTTTTTTAAAAACATTCATATCACGGTGATTTTTAAACGTGCAATTTTCAAAATTAGAAGAAATTATAACGTTTTCATCCATGGTTGTCTGAACCTAATTTCTTACTTAAAATATTGCATTCAGATTTTATTTTTAACTGTAATATTTTATGTAAGAAATTTCATTTTTTAAGTAAGAAATTTCTTATTTTTTACTTCACTAGAATATTGTATCCTTTACTTTCCTAGGTTTAATAACTTGTCCTGTTCTTTTTTAGGTTTAATATAATCTAAAGAATATTACTTTTCATGCATGCATTTTTCCATGTAATCCATGATTTTTCTAGGCATTGCTATTAATTTAATATGAATTTAATGCTGAAAACTGCATTTAATAATATTAAAAAGAAAAGAATTTATATACAATTGATTAAATAAAAACAATAAAAAATTGATTATTTATAATTAATTCTGATAAAATGATAAATGATAAGCAAAGTTTGATTGACAAAAATGATAAAAGATATCATCAGAATTTAAATGCTGAAAATCACATGCAAAAATATTAAGCAGAAAAAAGATTTATAAGATTTATTATTAGTAGCATTAGTCCCTCACTCACTAATGTACTTATGTAGTTAGTCTCCTTTTTGGATTTCACTTATGTTGATGTAACTTTTTTTTCTAATGAACTAAAATTCGAAACTTTTTTAAAAAATATAGCTAAGGAAGTATCCTATCTAACTCTGTAAACTGTTTGAAACTTAGTTGAGAATTGAATTAGTGGTGAAGCTTGAAAGCTGCCTAGATTCACTCAATGTCGGACTTAAGAATATATTCAACCACTGCCATGGTTGAATGATACATGTGCAATCTTTAAGTTATAGAATAACTTAAAATGATATACATATTTTTTTAATCATTTCACCCCAAGCAAACTGAAGCTGCCATTAATGTATGGAGGGCTAAAGTGAAAGAAAAGACTGGGAAAAAAAGAAACTGTTGGAGTAGCAGTGGTGGCTATATTTAACTATTTCAAAGAGTGGGACCTAGATGCCAATCTAGTAGCACACTTAAATTATGTAGTAGGGCAACCAGGGAAAAATGCTCGTTAGAGCAGCTGCCATGAAAATATTTGTAGAAAAAACTGAGAATAGCCAGTGCATTGAATACTGCTGCCATATCTGTTTTGGGTGTTTCTGCTATTCACCTAGCGGTCCTTGACAAAATTCAACAAAGAATCTGCAATGTAATCGATCCCAACTTGGCAGCTCAGATACAGTCACTTTCTCAGCAGCACAGTGTGGCCTCCTGTGCCTCTTCTACAAGTACTTTCACAGCTTCTGCTGGTGTCCCATATATACGAATTTACTCAAGCCACAAGATTAATATCTAGGTCCCACCTTTTTACTGCGAAACCAATAAGATGTAAACACAGATTCTACTCCATCAGATTCTTTTATCCCACTTCCCACCTGTGGAATTCCATTTCATTTACTTGCTTTTTTGACAGCCAGAATCTTCAAGAATTTAAATGTAAAGTCAATAGTCATCTTCTATCTCACTAACTTACATGCTCTCTCTCATGCTCTCATCTCATTTCTGCAGTATTCTCATCTTTCTCTTACCTGCTTCCTGACACCCCCTGTACACTTCTCATAACTTTCCTCCTATGTAACCCCCTGCACAACAGTGGCAGTATAATGCCTTGCTTGGGGTGAAACAAGTGTAAAAATAACAATAAAATGGTCATGCTGGTAAGAATGTGACTGAAGTTGATATACTAAGTAGAAACTGATTACACTGCAGATCTCTCATTTGATTTTGCTGAGAACCATGCAATGAATAGCAGTAAGTCCACACCAAATATGGCAACAATATTCAATGCACAGATGAATGGTATGTTTATAAATGTGCAAAATGTATTCTGACAGTAAAAGCTTTCTGGTCCAACACAGGAGACTCAGCCTTCCTAGCAGTAGATGCATCTATAGGCTAGATGAAAAGTTGAGGTCAAGAAGGTACAGCATGCTTGTCTATCGTGGTTAAAGGAGATCAGTTTCATTTTGGAGACCTTAAAATTTACAAGCCATTTTCTGACCCAGTTAACTACTGATTGCAGGTCCATTTCAAGAGCAGCTGTGAGGTTTACTTCATCAACATTGGAAGATTTTCGATTGAAACAAGAATAAATAGCGGTATCATCTTTACTGATGCCTACTTGAGAGCAGATGATATCAGGAAGATCATTGATGAAAACCAGAAACAGCATAAGAAGTAGGATAGAGCCTTGAAAAACACGTACATCTGTGTGAAAATATCCGGAATTATGTTTATTCAAAATGATGTTTGATAAGAATGACTGAATTAAAACAAATAATTGTCCAGAAATATTGTAGTCTTGGAGGTTACATAGAAGGTCAGCATGCCAAACTCTGTCAAATGTTTTTAAAATATGTAGAGCAGCAGCTTGAACTTTGCCATTTTTCTTTTTTGGAACATGACTGATTAGGCAGAAGATTTTCCTGCACAATGTTGACATTAATTTCTGTGGTAGACCAGTTGCCAACCAAGGCTATACAACTCAACTTGTCATGCTATTCAACCCATAGCTGGAGGGAGATGAGATATATTCATACCTTTCCTAAATGTATTTGTGCGTAAGTGAATAAAACAAATTTGTCTTGAATTTGAACTTGGTTCTCTGATTTCTCATTCCTAGTTAATATTAAGTGCATTACAATGCACATCTACATCACAATGCACATCTACATCACAATGCACATCTACATCACAATGCACATCTACATCACAATGCACATCTACATCACAATGCACATCTACATCACAATGCACATCACAGCCTTGAATATTTTGCCATAAGAAGCCAATAGGACAAGAGTAAAAAGATTCAACAGAGTTCTTAAAAACAGGAACTAAAGAGGAAGACTTCCAACAAGCAGCAAAGCAGGCATTAGTTGCAGAGTTTGAAGAGAACTGGAGCCATCTGTAGGGCACATTTCTGTAGAACTTCCATCACCTCTGCTTGCCATTTGGGAGTCTAATTTAGAAATGATGTCTGAGATGAGAAACGGGGTTTGTATATATCACTCAGTTGAGCCTTTTTTCTAGGTGGAAAATCAGGTGTGGGTACTCCAGACGAGTCAAGTGTGGAGTTGGAAGAGAATTTGTGAGCAATGCATTCAACCTTGTCTGCTGTAGACTTTGAATTGATTGAATAGAAAATGTATTAAGGGTTTGGTATTGTGTAGCTCACTCTTGAAGATCCTCCATTAAACTCTAGATCATATATATCATCATCTGTTACACCTAATGGTGTGTAGGGTAGCATTTTTGCAGTTTCTGCAACAAACTGTTTTTTATGGGGCAGGGTTGTTAGCCCTGTGCTCAACCCACAAACCTGTAGGAAGGTGATTTTTTAAGCATATCTTATATGTGGCACAAGGCCAAAAGTAAGGGACACCCAGTGAGAATCAAACACACTACTCAATTGTAATGATTCAAGTGAGACAAGCTTGTTAACCATTACACCACCGCTAGGTCTAGATCATAAGGGAGGGGAAAAAAAAAGAGAAAAAGTTATTCTTTGGGACCAAATTCCAAAATGAATCTTTGCTCTGATTAGTAAACATCTGTACGGTTAGATATACGATCGGTTTTACCCAGGATTGAAACCCGACCAAATTGGTGTCAGTCAGTGATTCTACCTCTGAGCTATGGGTGCTCGGTAGAAGGAAACAGACTTTCAGCATGTGATATATATATATCAACACACACATAAATTTTATATCTTCCCATATACATAAATAGCAAACCAAATGTTTGTTTGTATTTAAATGGAAGGAATATTGTGTGGTCTGGTGAAATGAGCTAATTAAACTCATGGAAATGAATTATAATTTATAACCAATTTAAATGACATGTTGAGTTTTCCTTTATAAATATCATATTGCTCTGGATAACATCCATTGAGCTCTCTAAATAGATATAACACTTAATATTTTATATTAAATTAATCTTGTTGGATTATCCTCACCGTTTATGGACTGGACATCTATATATATATATATATATATATATATTTTAAATCCCCCAAAAAGGAAAAGCATATACTTTTTACTGTGTATATATGAACATTATTGCATTAGCGACTAAAATCTGTCTAATATTACATACGTGGCTATGTTTTCTAAGAAATGTTGTTTTATTTAACTATGATCAGAAAGGCGGCAGGTAAATCTATGGGAAAGTGTGGTTGTAGTAAAACCAATATATGTAGTGGGTTTATATATATATATATATGTGTGTGTGTGTGTGTGTGTGTGTGTGTGTGTATAATCATCTGCTTACAAGCCTGTTTTGCTGTATCATAGCTCATCAGTGTGGCTAGGTCAACCATTTGCCTCAAACTGGGATCGAAATCCAACTGATTTTTCATCAGAAAGATATCTTACCCCTAATCTATTGGTGCATGACAGAGAAAGGCAGACTTCATAGCTTGTTAATTCACAGTATATAAACAAACAGCCAATATCCATGCATGTTGAATTCCATAGCCAAGCTGAAATTTGTTCAACTCGGTAGCAGAAGAATGTAGCTTAAGGCATAAGTGGCTACTGTTTATGAAATCTACTTTCCCTTACAACTAGTGACAGCATAAATAATCATCTTCATACAAACCTGTTTCACTGTATCACAGCTCATCAGTGTGACTAGATCAGCTATTTGCCTCAAGCTAGGATCAAAATCCGACTGATTTATCATCAGAAAGAGATTTTACCCCTGAGCTATCAGTGCATGGCAGAGAAAGGCAGACCTCACTGCATGTTAATTCACAGAATATAAAAAAAACAGCTAATAACTGAAAGCATTCAATTCCATAGTCAAGCCAAAATGCGTTTAAGTCGGTAGCGGAAGAACATAAAAGTACTACAAGCAAATGTATTAACAGTCCACCATTTGTAGTAATTAACTTTTTGAAAATGCTTGGTGCTTAGTAGAGCAAAATTTACTGTAATATTTTTATTATAAGTGTTTATGATAAAAACATAGTTGACTGTATCACAAAAGCTATTGTATTTTGGTACTAGTTTATTAGCAGTACAGTTTGAGGAGGTGCTACTAAACCAGTACCGAAACACAAAAACTCTTGTGTTGCAGTCAGCTATGTTTTTATTATAAACATTTAAAATGAAAATATTACTATACATATATACATACAATATATATATATATATATATATATATATATATAGTCATCCACAGACGAATCTGTTTCGCCCCATAAAACCTGACCAAATTGGCATCAATCAGTGATTCTACCTCTGAACTATGGATGCTTGGTAAAAGGAAGCAGACATTTAGCGTGTGATATACCATGTATACATATGCCAGTAGTTAAAGTGTTTTAATTCATTACTGAATGAACGATGCAGAGATGCTAGAGTAGCTACTGTTTTTTCAAGGTCTACCATTCTTCCAGAGTGCTCAATCAGAGTGTGAGAACATAAATAGTCATCCGCAGACAGATATGTTTCACTGTATCACAGCTCATCAGTACAGTTAGATATCTGATTGCTTTTACCCAGGATTGAAATCTGACTGAATTGGTGTTAGTCAGTGATTCTACCTCTGAGCTATGGGTGCTCGGTAGAAGGAGGCAGACTTTCATCATGTGATATATATATTAACCTATAATTCATAAGAACGATAAAGGAAAATCTAGCTGGAAAATAAAAATATGCTATTTAAATCACAGTATCAAAAGCATCTTGTTATAAGAGAGGCACTATATATCAAGCAATTTTCTCCTACCATCAGCAGTACATTAATTAACAGTAGAAATGAAGTTTTGAAATTTAAAAAAAAATAAACTGATACTTAAGTGATGTCCAGTCATGTGCATAACATGATAGCTTTTAAAGAAGACTCCTTTTCAGAAACATAAAATAGATTACGTTACAGTCAAAACGTAAGGATAAAATAACAATATCGGAAAAATAAAATTCTTGAGAATGGCCAGGGAAGTGGAAAGTTAATAATTATGGAGACATTTTTACATAGCCTTTTGACTAAACTGAAAATAAATATTTTAAATTTGCAATTTTTTGGCACAACAGTGTCCTTTTTCAAGGAGACAAAGAATAGACAAAGAAATGGGATTCATTCTTACAAGGAAAGTTGTTGCCGTCAGTTAGACAGCTTCTTGTAGAAACTATTTTCTCTGATTAAACCCAAATCTTTGTTTTATCCTTTGATGTGTGATTTTATTTTGAAAATATATTTCATCTCCGATTTGTGTCTTTCTTATCGGCTGTTAAATGGAGACACTAAGAGCAAGTATTTGATATAATTAATATATATATTTACTAGTACATACTTTTATTATTGTTCTTAAATACTACGATATAAAACCATGTGAATACTCTGTTTATGTTTACCTTATGCCAGATTTGTTGGAGTAAAATTCAGAACTTATTAGTATCTACCTATTTGTCAGTTGCAATTCTGTTAACAGTAACTCATCTTCCATAATGAATGGGCCTTAAAAGCTTCAGACCTTGCACTAAAAGTCCATTCAGAAAATATCTCAAAGAATGCCAAATTGGTTCTTTATCAAATGGTGGTTCCATTTTGTCTGGACTAGTTTCTAGTTTTGACCCGTGTGTTTTAAGACTTGTTTAGTCTTGTTCGCAGACATTATTTACATGTCTTTTTTGTGTAGAAATGGCATTGAAATCGTTTTATACTCTCTTTATCCTCCCTGGCCAGTAAAAGTGAAGTGGAAGAATTTTAAGCTTTTAGCCTTTATTGTTATGAAGTTGGGAATTACAAGAAGAGGATATGACCTTTCTTTGAAAGCCATGACTCACATCTACAATCTGTAGTATCCGATATATATTTTGTATTTTCTGTTAATCTGTTTGTATGTCTGTTTAAAACATTGAAAGATCGACTAAAGGCCATGTCAAATTATGTCTGTAAACTCCAACAGGAGATTTATTATGAACAGAGACTTCATTAGCAAATTTTAAATGTGAGAAATTTAGACTGAAAGTCTGAAGACATTTCATTCAATATTACAAAACAAAATTTCCATATGGATCGACACTGACTCATCTTATGATAGAACATTAAAGATGATAAATATTTTTTTGGCAGGAGAGAGGAATTTTAAAAATTAGAAAAAAGTCAATAAAACAGACAGTATTAAAAATACAAAAGCAAAAGAGAAATGAAAATAATAAAAAGAAAAAGAAGCCAAAAGAATAAAAAATAAAACAAAAAAGGAAACAAAAAATACTGCAAAATCAAAGACTAAAAAAATAACATGTACAAAACAAAAGTAACTCAGAGTATCATGCCTTCCCTGATATTGTCCAAATTTGAATATTTGCAACTTGAAATAAAAACATATCTAAACTTATTTATGAATGGAACTTTGTCTCTGTGTGTATGTGTATGTGTATGTGTGTGTGTGTGTGTGTGTGTGTGTGTGTCCGTTTCCTATAGACTCTGAAACGGCTGAACCGATTTTCTTAAAAATTTACACAATTGTACTATAAGCATCTGCAAGTGTTCTTAGCTAGGTTTTGTGTCGAGATACCCCAGATAAATATCAAAAATTGATAATCAAAAAATCAGCTTATAGAAGGAGTGGTCCGATTTTAATCAAGTTCGATACACTCATAGACAAAGACATAAGAAACGATATTCAGAAGTTTCAAGGTTGCAGTTCTTACAATAGTGCAAAAAATTCATTATATATATATATATATATATATATACATATATATATATAAAAGGCAAGATGTTCGTGTGTGTGTCTGTTTATCTGCTTGTATATCTGTATTTTTTTCAGCACTTATTTTAGTTTTTGCTTCGGGTTTGGCTCTAAGTAGGTATAATTGTAGTTCTTAGTTTCAGCCATGATACCATTTACTCAGATGACTTATTTAGCCTTCAAAATTCAGTTTACGACAAAAAAATCTTATTTGATATTGATGCCAGGAAATCAAAATTTGACTTACATCCATTCATTTTTCTTTCAGTCTGCAGTTTCACTTTAACTGAAAACAACTATTGTTTTTTAGTCTTTTGTGCCAACATTCAAAGAGTCTGAGCTCCAGGACCATGAATTAGTTTTAAAGCTTTCATTAAACCTGAGCAACGCCGGGCTATACTGCTAGTTATTCTATAAAAATGTCATCAGATTATCAGAGAAGCATTGGAGTCATTGTATCATTCTAAAAGGAGATTATGTTGATGAATAAAGTCGAATTTTGCCTAAAATTTGTTTTATTTGTTAGGCCTGGGATTTAATGAGTGTGTGTATATATATATATATATATATACACACACACACACACACTCAGGATGCTAAGTCATGAATTTCCATCTAAATTACACAATTAAAATAACACTGGCATTTCATTTTAACTGATATATTTACCAAAATTACACAAAAATATCTAGAAATACTAAAGAGCTCCAGGACCATGGATTAGTTTTAAAGCTTTCATTACACCCAAGCAACACTGGGCTATACTGCTAGTATTTACTAATTAATTGATATGAAATTGTTTATATTCACTCATATATAGAAAAGCTGACAAATTGAATAGAAAGAAATGCCAGTACCATCTTTTCCTATTTTTTCTCCTTTTCTAATTAATATATATTCCACGCACATACATTCAAAAATAATCATTTATTGCTTTAATACATGTGAGACATATCTAAGCAATATGAACTAACCCCAAATCACAACATACTAGTATATTGTCTCTTTCTTGATTTTTCATTTTTCTCTCAGTCTAAAGAAGCTTTGATAAAATATTGAGATACGTTTCATCATTGTTCTTTTTCTTTATTCTATCATCTTGTCAGATATATATATATAGTCAACTGATATATATATATATATATATATATATATATAGTCATCCACAAACAGATATGTTTCGCTGTATCACAGCTCATCAATATGGTTAGACTCTGATTGCTTTTTAACCCAGAAATGAAACCCGACCGAATTGGCATCAGTCGGCGATTCTACCTCTGGGCTATGGGCGTTCGGTAGAAGAAGGCAGACTTTTTAGCGTGTATATTATCATTATATGCGCCCAATAGTCAGAGTGCTCTAATTCATTTTACTGAATAAGCGATGTGTATTGCTGACTGACGCCAATTTGGTCGGGTTTCAATCCTGGGTTAAAAAGCAATATATATATATATATCTAGTCAGCCAGAGACAGTCCTGTTTGCTCATCAGTACCGTTAGAGATTCGATTACTTTCAACCAGGATCCGACTGATTTTGACATCAATCGGCAATTCTACCTCTAAGTTATGAGTGCTTGGTTGGGGAAGGCAGATTTTAGCATGTTATATAATCAATGTAAAGATACACAAGTAGCCAAGAGTTTCAAATTCATTACTGAATGAATGATGTGTAAATAGCTGTGAGTAGCTACTGTTTTTAAAGTCTTACATTTCTCCAGAGTGCTCAATCGATGTAAATAGTCATTTGTAGACAGTCCTGTTTTGTTGTATCACATAGTGAAGATGGAGAGGATAATTTAAAAACTATACTCTAATTAATATAAATTATCAGTTAGATAAAAATAGAGAGCTCAATGGATATTATCCAGAGCAAATATATTAAGAAAACTTAAATAATTAAACTATTATAAATCCAGAATTTATTTCAGCAATGTAATTAAAGATTTTTTTTATAATTGACTCATTCAGACCATTGATGAATAAATAATTGTTAATAAATGTTAACTCAGAGTATTTACAAAAAACGTTTATAACAGAAATTTTTGAACCAGAAATAAACTGAGAATAGATACATCAAATAAAAATCTCTATGTGGTAATTCCTACCTGGCCTTTGCATATGTATGTATTCCTTCCTAAATAATGTTTGTGTGATTAATTTTATCTGTGCATGAATTCCCTTCCTTCTTTTTGCATTTGTATAATTTCTTGTTTATTGTTTTATGCATGTGTGATTTAATTCCTTATTCTGTATTGTGTTATGTGTGTGATTTAATGAATACCAGTTTTAGCATTAGTTCTATCAAAATTCTTTAAAGTTTGTCTATTGTGGGAATAAATATTATCCATATTATGTGTGCAAGAATAACTAATTTTAATAGTACTTCTATTAAAGATTTTGTGTAGGGATTATTGGTATGAAAATGTTTACTTACCAATTTCAGAAAATATTTCACAGTGTTGATGTTAGATAGTCTATCGAATGGGGAGTTAAACCATATAAGTTTCCTACATCTATTCCTCACTCAAGATGGCTGAGATTTAACAACTGGTTTTACATTTTTTTTTTTTAATCGTGTCACCCCAAGCAAGGCATTCCACTGCCACTATAGTGCAGTGGGTTACATAGAGCGATTGGGTATAGGAAATGTCAGAAGGAGGGTGATAGATGAGTTAGGATGTAGATGAGTTAGGATGTACATAGGGAGAGAGTTGAAGAGAGTGGGTGTGAGTTAATGTGTTAGGAGGTGTCTATTGACCTTACATTTAAACTCCTGGAGGTTGTAGCCGTCGGGGAAGCAAACATGCGATAGGGAATTCCACAGGTGGGAAGTGCGAGGAAAGAAGCTGTTGGAGTAGAAATTGCGGTTACATTTCATTGGTTTCACTGTAAAAGGGTGGGACCCAGTTGCCAATCTAGTATCTCGTGCATATTCACATCTAGGAAGCACCAGTGATTTAAGTTCGTCAGAGCAGAAGCCATGAAAGTATTTATAGAAGAGGCACAGGGAAGCCACGTCATGCCAGTGAGAGAGCGATTGCAGGCAGTCAGCCAAGTTGGTATCAATCACATTACAGATTCTTTGCTGTATTTTGCCAAGAACCCCGAGGAGAATAGCATGGGCACCCGACCAGATGTGGCAGCAGTACTCAATACACAGGCAAATGGTAGATTTATATAAGTGCAGGATAGATTCAGACGGAAAGAATTTCTGGGCCCTGCACAGAGAGCCGACTTTCATAGCAGCGGATTTAGCAATGGATTCGATGTACTCATTCCACTTGAGGTCCACTGAGAGTGTCAGGCCAAGCAGGAGTAGTGTTTTACTCTATGGGAGGCAAGCCTGTTCCATGCTAATGGGAGGGAGGTGCAGTTGTCTGTGGTGGTTAATTGACAGCAGCTTCGTTTTGGAAGAATTGAATTTTATGAGCATTTCTTACCCCAATCCACCACGGATTGGAGGTCCTTTTCATGCTCAGCAGCAAGGTTCGAGGCGAGAGTAAACCATGGTATCATCGGCGTACATGCCTACTTATGATCTTATGGCATCGGGGAGATAATTGATGTAGATTAGAAAGAGCATAGGACCTAGGATAGAGCCTTGGGGGACACCCATGTTTGTAGGGTAATTCTGGAAGGTATATCTGTTTAATACCACCTTCAGTGTGCGGTTAGAGAGAAATGACTGGATTAAGTCCAACAAAAGTCCAGTTATGCCATAGCATCGCAGTTTCCGTAGAAGGCCGGCATGCCATACTCTATCGAATGCTTTAGAGATATCCAAGGCGACAGTTCGGGCTTCACCATTCTTGTCGAGAGCCTGGTATATATACTCAGTGATGGTTGTTAGCATATCAGCAGTAGACCTAGTGAAGCGGAAGCCATACTGCTTGTCCGAGAGGAGCCTGTGGGCTGTGAGATGCTGAACAACCTCGGCATTGATAATGGCTTCGAACACTTTACTGAAGATCGGAAGAAGACTGATAGGGTGGTAATTTGCGAGGTCCGAGGGTTCACCAGTGTCTTTGAATATTGGAACCACAGAAGAAGACTTCCAACAGGCAGGAAAGCAGGAGGAAGATAGGCAAAGGTTGTAGAGCTTAGAAAGGATAGAGGAAAGTTCAGGGGCACAATTCCTCAAGACTATGATTGGGATTCCATCCCCACCCCTTGCTTTGAGAGGGTTCAATTTTGAGATTATGCTAGAAATCAGTGAGGGTGTGATGTGGACATTATTTAATTGGGCCTCAGTTCTAGATGGGAAATTGGGTGTATGGATTCCAAACGAATCCAGACTCAAATTGGTTGAGAATCTACAGGCAAAGCATTCAGCATTGTCCGCTGAGAAGGTGAGGACCTCAAACTTGTTGATTAGTGGAGGTATTGAGGACTTACTCTTGTTAAGCATGCTTTTACAGAGGCGCCAGTAGTCTTTGGTACTGAACTTAGAGGATGCTATGCGCTGCTTCATTCTGGCAGCAAACAGCATCTTAGATTCATTAAATATCTTTTTACACTTATTACGAGCTGAGGCAAAGAGGCATCTGTTTTGGTCGAATGCGTGGCTACGATAAAGCCGGAAAAAGTGATTCCGGTGGGCAATGGCGGCCGACCAAGCGGGCAAGAACCAGGGAGACGAATGGGATTTAAGCTGAAATTTCCTGGCAGGGATGAAAGCATTGGTGCCAGCCTTAACCCAGGAGGAGCCCTCTGATGCACAGTCTTCGATGAGAAGACTATTAACATTGTTTCAAGGGACGTCGCAGGGGAAATCACAGAATGAATTCCAGTCTGCTCTTTGATAGCAGTAGGACATTCTGTTGGTAGGGGTGGAGTGGAATGAGATGTTGACAGAAACTATGGCGTGGTCAGAATTTCTGAGAGGGCAGAGCTGTCTGGTGGTGGTGCAAGAATTTGTATACTAATCTATCCTTGAAGCTGCTTTCCTGGAGGGATTTATTATATACACTACTGGCCATGCTTATTAGGCTACACCAGTTTTAAAAAAAACATGATGTATTTAATACTATTTTTCATATTTATTGCCAAGTGGATAATTATAAATAAAAATAGAATGGTTCTTTTGTTAATACTGCACAATAACATGTGCATCAAATGAAATGTTCTGCTGTTCAGTTTTTGTG